>JAQGDQ010000526.1:0-82500 GCA_030141605.1 Tubiluchus corallicola
TAGCAGGATCTTGCTTGGGAACAAAAAAATGAACTAGGTAAGGTTCTAGCTGACTGTTAAAACTGTTTCTAATACAGTAGAATGGCCTGGTACACTTAACCTTTGACTTTTTCACGAAGATCATCATTCGCTGGAACTGCAAAAAGCCTTATTTGAGGTCTATGTTCATAAGCGAACGCCACATTGTTCACAACAACATTAACTATAATAACGTTTCCTAAACACCATACTGTGAACTTTAGTCATAGCTCAAGCAAAAATGTATTTTACACACTAGGCGTATAGATTAGGAATGTATGGACCAAAATACGTGTGGATGCTTGTTGGTTGGTACAATAACCGTTGGTGGGAACAGGATGATGACACCGTTGAATGTACTGCTGAGGAATTATACACAGTTATCAAAGGTTACGTGTCAACGCAAGGTTTAGCTTTCCGCACTGATCCTGCTACCATAGTAAATGGAAAAGTAAGTTCATATTAGTTTCACTAAAATAGTTATTAAATCAGTGGGTAATCGGTGTAAAAATTTTCAATACACCAACCATTTCGATATCAGCTAATTAAAACACTCGGTAGGGCGGACATTGCGTATGGAAACTAAATTGTCTTAATTACTTTGTGCCAGCAAGAGTGTAAAAAACAGTGTGGACTGGTCACTGATGTACGTATTTGAACCTATCCAGCCGCCTTATATGTGTCTTACCTTGCGCTTTGTTACCATGCCTATGTTACTCGAAGTTCAAGCGTCAGCTCACAAAGTAGCAGTGCCCTAGCACCAGGTGTGGTACCTCCCGCTACGTTCCGTTTCCGTTTCAGTATAGGCTGTATATATATATATTGCCAGGAAAATTTATTCATATATCAACTGCCCGAGATTAATTTTCATGTTTCCCAGTGTCGGGCTACCAAAATTAGTGTCCTTGTAGAAAAATGACAATTGCCACAACGTGATGACCAACGTACATCTGCTTGCCATTAGTGAACGCTCTGCGCTCAAGAGCTGCTCACAGGTCTAACCTTTAAATAATGGTTTAGCTGGTCCAAACTTTTTATGTTGCATTGGGATTCCAGGAGGCACGGGCCGTACGTGTTTGAGCTTACCAATTTCAAACTGATCGTCGCATCAAACTCAAAAATAATGAAGCAAGTAGATTAAGAAAAGACACTTAATGAAGTGATTAAAGGACACGAAAACACTGCATAAATAAAGCTTAAGATATTCGTTTTGGAATTTTGAATGTCAAACATGCTGTCTTATTTCATACAGAGCTTTCATTAGTAGTAATGCTGTTTAAAACGTGTAAATTTAAACCCCCGCAATGATCATTAGGCGCAGCCATTTTAACAATAAGTCGTTTGAAACAAACTTAGATAACATTGCGTAACGTTTGAAAAAACAATAAAATCATTCGTAGCACAATCCTCACTAACTCAGTGAAAGTACAAATTACTTTATAGTATCAATAAGATCCATAATGTGTTTTTGGTGAGCCAGTGATGCACACTGGGATAGTGATACAGTAACGTTTTACTAGTTGGCGCGAACGTTTTAAATTATTAAAAACTTTCTTTAACTATAATATACATGTATGTTGCACAATTTGTTTCAAATTGGTAAGCCTAATGCTCAATAACAGAACTGTGAATGGAAAGTTTTTTTATTATATACTTTAAAATTCCCTTCACGTCTGAAAATCAGTATCAAGTATGCTGCTGTAAGCTTGACTCACCATTATGTGCAAATAAGAAATCAAGGTGACTCGTCAAAACACAAATGGCTCTTTCTTGAAATTATTTTAGTGCTTAATGTATTGCTGATTTATGCTTTCACATAATACTACATTACAGACGGCTGCTGAAACAGTACAAGAATATGAAGACTTCATCAACCACAATGCCAGTTTGAGGAGTAAGCACGATTGGTCTTGGTCATACGATGGCATGTGGACAATCGCCATGGCTTTGGACATTGTGGATAGGGATCTACGGTAACTTTCCAACAGCAAAACTATTTCTATAGGACACACGCATAAACGCCGTCTCACTCAATGTTGTTTACCCTTCGTAGACTTAACATAAAGGATCATTAGATCTAGCGAATGGTGCAGTTCTATAACGTTTTGAAACAATCCTTGTGGAAACAGCACTTACCAGCACTGGCGTAATGGTCTCTGTAGTACCATGGCGAACTTTCTCTGCATTTACTTCTTTTAGAGACGAATATCTCATAAAGTTAAATTCAACACATCTTTTTTCCACAACGTGCTACTCATCAGGGAGTAACTTGATTAAAATCACAGAAAAATAAATGGGGTGTTTTAATAAAGCTTATCTGAATTTGTTCTTACAAATTATAGATGATATAATTCTAATTAAGAAACGCAGAATACTCTGTGATCTGCAATATGATAAGTGTGAGCAATTACTTGCAATGCCATCAAATATAGCTTCCTTTGGATTTAAATTTATGCGTAGCAATTTTTGTAATTAAGCGTTTTCAAAGCTGTTTCTTTATCAATTAGAAAGTGCAGATTCTCTAACTCAGTCAGATCAATTATAATACCAGGTTGGATTCCCTCCCAGCATTGATGTGTCTCTGGATGACAATATCTTTTATCTGTACCAAGAGAGAGAGCCACAGAGAAAGAGAGTGAGAGGGGGGAAAGAGAGAGAGAAACGCAGAGAGAAAGAGGAGAGAGAGAGAGACAGAGACAGAGAGAGAGAGAGAGAGGGAGAGAGAGAGAGAGAGAGAAAGAGAGAGAGAGAGAGAGAGAGAGAGAGAGAGAGAGAGAGAGAGAGAGAGAGAGAGAGATGACAACAGTATCGTGAACTCGTAACTGCACAACTGTCCTTAATGACAAATAAAGAATCTTGCTGCATGTACAACAAATATAATTCTGCAACACAACACTTGTTGCTTTTCGTTCTGTTACGCCAATGTTCCCCAAACTGAGCAAAAATGATCCCCTTGATTTGGAGTCTTATTCAGCAAGATAGAGCCTCTTACTTCGAAATCTAATTCTAGCTGTTTGCTGTTTTAGGGAGTCAAATTCCACCAGAAATTTGGAAAATTTTACCTACAACGACGCCGAGCTAAGGGAAAAATATTTGGCTGCCATGTACAACACAAGCTTTCCTGGAATTTCCGTATGCAGTCTATTACGATTATTATATCACTTTGCTAAATTACAATTATTAGGCTTACTCATTAATTACACAATATTAATTTATCTAAACTGTGACAGACTGAATTGATAGAAACTTTTGAAACTGAACATGACAAAAAAAGCAGCAAACCTGAAATCAGAAATGCCGCTAGATTTGAACTATATTTTTCGAATTTGGTCTCACAGGAGAAACGGGTGCGAAAGACCTCCTAAAATGTCCGTTTTTCGCCCGTTTTTTGCAAAATCTATGCCTCTTCTTTTTAGAGAACGGGTATGTACCGGGCACGGTACTGGCAATGGTTGGATAGCCCGTTCAACGGTGGGTGTTATAGTTATATTTAGAATTCGCGGGAGTCCCATGGCTTTCCGCAACAGGCGTTTTCCCCGACCAAACTCCCGATTTTTTCGAAATTTTAACCAAACACCCTGTAGAGAAAACGTTCTGACGGCACCAGGTTGGGCTCTGAGAAAGAGATAGATAGCTCGTTAGAAAGAGAAGGAACAAGGATATACAACGATTTGGGTCTCTTCTGAGGACATCTTCACCAGGAGGAGCACCTACGAGTGGATTGGAAGTTCCATTTCAGGCGATTCTCGTTAAGAAAGCTGCTGACGTCATTCCATTGTACTCTGCCTATAACTTTACTTCAGTAAAAGCTGCGACTTTACTTTTAACATTATGTCCGGTTTTCCTTTAACACTTGAAGATGTTGAAGTGGATGAGGAATTACTCTAAGGACATTGTAAGAACAATAATAAGAACAACATCTATAATGAGATGCACTAATGAGTCATTTATTTTCAAAAACATCGTGTTGGGCTACTTCGTTTAATCTCGCGATGGCTTCCGTATCAGATTTAATCAGTAGCTGTTGAAAACACACTACAATTACTCTAGCTAAAATTAGTTCTTTCAATAAAGCATTCATCATTTTTCCTCAGGGTCAGGTCGAATATGATGAAAATGGAGACAGAATTGGCATGATAAAGGTTGAGCAGATGAGAGAGGAAGAGGAAAAAACCATCGGCGTGTACATCATGAGAAATGGGAAGCTAATCTGGAATGTAAATGAGGGTTTACAGTTTGAAGGTATATCACTTTTGAATCCTCATTGAACGATTATTGCAATAGCAGATCGTGTCATTTCTGCAAATGGACACAGGGGGAATTGCCTGCACCCTTCACAGTCACGACTCCATCTTCTAATGATCTTACCTAAAAGGTTGGTTCGCACGTTACGCTAACACAACAACAGACCTAGCGAAAAGTAGAAGCCAAGTTTGTTGAGTACACATCAGCTGCCATCGTCTTTAATTATTGTAAGTTAATATCACAAATACTGTTCATCTGTAATAAAAGTCTACTTCTATAATGAAATTTCATTATGTACTAATTGTGGGAAAACGGGCTTCCTACATTCAAACAGTTCATCATCCTGTTTATCAAATTTGAATGCAGCTGCAAGTTTTTATGCGCACAGAAGAAAACCCGAGGAATACGTAAAGTGCTTTCACAGAACTGGTAATGTCTGTAATTAAATCTATAACTTAGTTAGCGTTATTCAACTACCATGAAGCCTAGTACGATTTTTACACAGACTTCATTAGTCAATCTGGTAAATGAGCATTCGTTTATTTCTTACAAAGTAGAAATGATAATTACGTATAAACGTGGAAGTTTGATTAACTCATCCTAACAATAATTTAACAATATGATTACAGTCTCGGTAGTTTTATAGTTTATTTACTTATGAAAATCGTCAAATTATTATTATAACTTCAATGGGCTGCTGACTTAACTCATTCAGGACAGTACCATTCAAAATAGGTCTTATAAGAGCTATGATTTTTCTGCTGCTGTACGAGCACAGACATTACTAAATGATTACATATTAGGTGCTGTTCTATTCAGGAGAATCTCGGCTATCCAATCATGCTATTTGCTTAAACACCTATATGTGATATAATTGGATAGAATTAAGAAAAATGCCCTTTTCATGCATTCCAACTTAGCCTATGGAGTAGCTTAGTCTGGCGTACACTTGCGCGATCGTAGACACTATTTTATTGATCACCTAGTTGCTACATCCCTAGAGAACTACCTGATGAAAAGAGTTGCAGGAATAACCAGCCAATCAGCCAAGGACAAATTAAGGTTGTTTCATCTTTTAACAGACTTTTCTCCCTAAAATAGAACAGACTTGAGGCCAGAGTGTTATGTCTAGATATTTGAAAGTTGTGTTGTGTCTGAACAGTTGAAATTTTCTGCATTAGCCGATTTCAAACAAGTGACAGCGTACATTGTTACAGCGCAAACACTGCAGTTATTGAAAGCGTTTTTGAATTTTTTTCGACAAACATCGATTTTTAATTGGTCTGGCAAGCAAATGCATTCCTTTATAATTTTCCGTCAATGGCCATTGTATGAGGAGTAGAAACCTACAAAAATTATTAAATATAACGCAATAGCTGAGAGCAGTTTTTCATGAACCCACGCAAAATGCAGCAAACTGTTACGGTCCTAAAAGAGTTAAACATCACCAACAAGAAATATTTCAATAATGACTAGTTCATTACAAACATACAACAGAATTTTTAGGAGAAAGACACGTTGCAAATGTGACAACTTGACAATCTAACAATGAACATCTGACAAAAACTGTTAGTATTTCGTTATGGGTCTGAGTTCTGACATTTACATTATCATTTAAGAATTTCTTTGTTATACTTTCAATTTATATTCTTGTCAACCGCTGATTTATGATTAATTCATTTTGAAGGTGGAATCACCCCTAGAGATGGACCGTTGAAACAAGACGCTCATATTAAAGTGCCAAAAGCTTTGTACATAGTCATGTGTTGCATAGCTTTTACTGGAATCGTGTTAGCCTTGTTCTTCTTGTCCTTCAACATCATATACAAGAAGAGAAAGTGAGTTTTAATTGATGCCTCATCACTTGCTTGTTATGTTTTACCTGTTTTGACCATTTTTTACTGGTCGCTTGCTGCACGTTTTTTTTTGTCTGTTTCATTATTGATTTGCTCATTAAATAATGACTAATTAGCTGACTAGCTGGTTGGCTACCTCACTGGATGACTGGGGATTAGTTAGTTTGTTAGTTGAATGACTGGTTGTTAGCTGGTTTGGTTGGTCGGTTGGTCAGTTAGTCAGTCTGTCGGTTGGTCGATTGGTCAGCTGGCTGGCTGATTAGCTGGTTCGGCGAATTGATGTTTGTTGGTTGTTTGATTGGTGGCTGTTTAGTCGATTAGTTCCTGGCTTGCTGGCAGGCTGGCTTGTCTTTTTGGTTGCTTGGCAATATTAACCTTGTATTTTTACTTTAGGTTAATAAAATTGAGCAGCCCCAATGTAAATAACATCATAGCAGTTGGCAGCTTATTTTGCTATACGTCAGTATTCATCTTGGGTTTGGACGAAGGGACAGTATCGCTTGACAATCTTCGGATCGTGTGCAACGTAAGTTTATTAAAAATCATAGTTCAAAAGACGCTGGCGCACAAGTACTTCATGACCTTTTGTCATTTGAATGAATGACCGTTTTACATTGCCAGCAAGAATGCGCCAATTTGTCGTATAGCTAGCTACTAGTCGTATCACTCGTATGAGAAATGGCTACCAGTCATATGAAGAGAGCCGAGCATATTGATTAAGGACTTTATGATTGAGGTTTGCTGATTCAATTCATTGACTAACTAGCTGATCGACTAACCGACTGACCAACCGTCAAGCGACCAGACATTTCCAGACTAAAAATCAGCTTTGAACCGTGCGATCGGTCTGCAATTTATTGAAACTGAAAAGCACAAAACCTACTAAAACATGGTATATCAGCAAATGTAACAAAGTTGAACCAGCAATGATTGGCTTAGAAACTCTGGAAATTAGTGGTAATTTCTGACACTTTAAAATTATTAGATATTAGTCAAAGTAGATGTTATAATAGTAGTAGCTTATAATTTGCTGGCGACAGCTTTGGCTTAAATAATAACTAACTATAAATAACCATAAATAACTTGTTGATTGTAAATTATAATGAAATTAACAGAACATTTTGCCAAAACAACATGGTCAGCGTAACGACAACAAGAAAAACTGGCTACTGAGAACTTACACGACTCTACGTGTAAAAAACGAGTATGGTAGATAGATGACGTAGATACTAAATATAAACGGTGTTTGTTAAGGTGTATGTTAATTAAGGCACAAGAAACCCCTCAACTTACATAAAGCTTAAAAAATTCGTCTTGAAATGTTGGACTACTTACATACTACCTATTTGCTTTAGACTTGTGTCGGCAATAAAGCTGTATAAAACATTTAAATTTAAACTCCCGCGATGACCGTTAGACGCAGCCATTTTGATGGTAGGTCGTTTGAAACAAGTTTAGCTAACACTGAGTAAAATTTGAAAAAAATAATCAGAGCATTCGTAGCGCACACGTCACTAACTAAATAAAATTTAAAATTGCTGTATCTTGTCAATAAGATTAAAAATACGTTTTTGGTTAGTGGGTGGTGCACCCTGGGGGGTGACTCAGCGACATTTTACTAAATGGTGAAAACATTTTAAATAACTAATAACTTTCTTTTCTAGTTACGTAAGTCCTACAAGCAGGTAAGCCAAATGCTAAGTGATATAATTTTCCATGGAAAGTTTTTGGGGACATTTGGCACATAGTTAAACATTTCCTTTCTTCCCCTGATTTACGTTTGCGTTATTGACATCGCGGGAAGTTTAAAAAAAACAAAAAAATCTTTCAACGCGAGTACGATATACGCACAAAATTGCTATAAAGTAATATTATTTCTTAGAGGCGATTTTTCTGAGACCTACTTCGGGTACCCATTTTCTTATCCTTTAAGCCTACAGCATGTAGTCATTGTCTTTTGCTAGGCATTTGCCATCATGCAAATTAATAATTTAGTGATGAGCTTAGATCTTGTTGGATTAGATAGCATTTGCTGTTAATTAAATATTATTCTTGATGCGCTCACAGCTGCATATTATTCTGTTGTGCAACAGATTTTCTATGCAGATGACAAATAAGTCAGTTCCTCAGACGTGCAAAGTTAATTGCATAATAAATTACCAGCAATAATATACTTGAAATATTCTAACACGTAATAATATTCTCTATGTTCACACTAGAGCTATAACTTCATCTCTGGTGCAAAATATACAACTCAGGACACATAATAAACTGACTTCAGAAAAGTATATTTATTTAATTATTTATTCATTTATTTATTTATTTATTTATTTGTTTACTTATCAAAAAAATGAGGTAAAGTGGCCTTGAAGCAACCTTACCAGGACTACAGGTCGACGACAGATAACTAAACCTCCAAACAGCATCAATACAGACGTTGAACAAAACATTATTAAAAACACTTTGAAAATCGATGCATAGAATGTAGAATAAAAACACAATGTAAATATACACAATACATTTGCATTACATTTACAAATATACATAATTATATTTAAAGTACTACAAGCGTCTTTACTTGTAAACTACGTAGATTGTGTCTGTCATTCACTTTTGAGTACACGTTATCGTCAAATTAATGAATGGGTGTATGAATACGTTGTGCAACACATCAATGCATCTGTGGCGTCCCCCGCGGGGACGCCCACATGGACAAAATGATTAATAAAATTTTCTTTATGGACATCTTGTGGATGCGCCCAAGTAAAATGTCCAAAATAAAAATCTAACCTCGACCTAAACAGTTAACTGCTGCAGTAAACCTAAAATTTATTTATTCAGTATAAAGATGTGGTTCAGCAACAAAGAGAAACAAATAATAGAAAAATAATTAACAGATTAACAGGTGAAAATTACAGCAGCTAAGTAAAAATATGACATGTTTCCAATAATAGCCTAATCGATTTCTGATTTATAACAAAAATAGCAGATTACTGCGTTAATCTACAAGATAAAGATCATTTAGACTAAATTAAGTACAATTAAATTAAACAGAACTTACAATTTGGTGATTAAATGGCATCCTGGATAACAAAACAGCATTTAATGAGTTCACCAGAACTACGGCAGTACGAAAAAGCTATAATCCGAGGTATACGTGTAAGTGTGAACAGGTAAAATAGGTCAAGTCATGTGACTATACCTAAAGTTGGCTTCTGATGTCTGATTGGCTGTAATGTATAACAAAGTTAAAAAAGGTTGAAACTAAAAAGATTTCACAAACGTTAAATAGGTGCCGCTAGTAGCTACTATATTGATTTCCCTTATCTATTTTATGGTACTCACCTATTTTTAAGAACATCAGTTTTCTTCAAACCAGCAACATCAACTTAAGATGATTAAAATCTCTTAGTAAGCTTATATGTCAGCTTAGATTCATTTGCTACAGCGTACATAATATAACTTAAGTAATTTAAGTTATCACATATTATCACCTGCGTCCAGCGTTCAGTTTTAGTCGGATAATTAGTCGGTGCAGCCAGTTATGTAGTAGTACACGCAAATATACTTGTGTATATACATGAATATACATGAATACGATTATTCATTACGACTATTCTCCCTGCCATCGAATATGGTAACGTAGTATGGTCAGGATGCAGTGAAAACAGTATACGTTTGTTAGAAAATATTCAGCTAACTGCAGCTAGAATCTGTTCTGGCGCTATGTTTCGATCTTGCCCTGCAAGTATCTTGTCAGATAGCGGCTTCACTAAATTAGTGACACGCTTCCATTATCATCGCCTATGTCTTTTTTCAAAATAATCAATGACTTAGTGCCCCACTATTTAAGTGCAATTCTGCCGCCAAAGGGAAACGAAGTTACCCCCTATTATATACGCAGTGGTACTAAATACAGAAATTTTAATTGCCGTTCTGTTAGCTGTGAAAAATCGTTTTTAATATCGACCATTAACATGTGGAACAACTTACCACAGAACATTCGTGAAATTACATCCATTTCACAATTCAAACAAGAGCTCAAATCTCATTTAAGTTTTTCGTTGCGTAAGAAACATTTTTCATTTGGTAAATCCCCAATATCAGTGCACCATACGCGCATGAGAATCGGATTTTCTCAGCTAAACTATGACCTTTTCTCTAAAGGCTGTAAAGATAATAACGGTCATCCAATATTGCCGAATTGTAACTGTGGATTTCGATTTGAGTCTGTTGAACACTTTTTGTTGCACTGCCCATTGCATCAACTAGCTAGGGCAGTTATGTTTGATAAATTAAATGCAATACTTCTACCCGAAAACCGTAATATAGCTGTCTTAGGAAATAATGATTTGTTGAAGTTGTTATTATTCAGTAAAGATGAATTTAACTATGTTACTAACTGTAAAATATTCCAATGTATACATGACTTTATGTTATGTACTAAACGCTTCTTGTAGTTTCTATCTGATATAAAATGCATCATTCTTAAATAATCGTACATTAATATTTACTAACCGTCTTCTACTACTCATGTCTAATGTATCACTGTAGTAAAACTTTAGTATACTAAAGTATACTAAAAACTAAGTATAATCTATTCTTACTGTAAATGTTCTTGTAAATAGTTTATAAAGTCTGTTGTGGTGAGGATCCTAAATCATGTTGTACAAACTGTCTGATCCAATCCTAAATAAATTATGTTTAAACTAAATATACTTGTGCAGTTGTTTTAGTCACGTGTTTTAGTAAAGCTCTGTCCACATTGTAACTATTGTGTTTCTCCCTTAGTTCCTTTCTAGTACTTATATTCAAAATTACACATAATGATCTTGTTTTTCTCTGCGTAAAATGTAACAATTGAGCGCCATTTTCAGATTCAGCCCTGGCTTCTATCTTTGGGGTTCACGCTAACATTTGGAGGACTCTTTGTAAAGACGTGGAGAGTCTACAGGATATTCACAAATCGGTCAAAAAGAAAACTGGCAAGTACAATGTTGCAAACATTTATGAAACAAAGCTGCGATTAACAGACTAGAATGCGTTCACGAGATTGCGAAACAGGAATTTTACGTGCCCGTAAGCGCGCCTCATTGGGTGTCATTATCAACATCTTATGGATGCGTAAAAGCGATTGTTACCGGTAGCGATTTTCCGCAAGGATTTGCCTGAAAAGACACCTGGTACTTGTTGCCTGGCAACGAAATACTTATAATCTAGCGACATTTTTGTTTTAAAAACTGGCTTTCTTCTGCAGACCAAGTTTGGCAATACCAAGGCTAAAGACGTCTGCAACTCTAGCTGAACTAGTGGGTAGCATTCATTAACTTACCTATTTATGATCCAAAGATGATAAAAGCGGCCATTATACAATTTAAATAAAAAAAGTTTAAAGACCTATGATACGCAAACAGTGTGACGCCGACTGGTAGCTGGCCAGGTTAACAGATTTTTTACATATTACATATTTTAACTCGAAACACGTTCGAGTTAAACTCGAGTTTTAACTCGAGTTCGGCGACAATGTGTCAGTTGGATCAAGGACATCTTGAAGAGGTTTACCAAATATCTGAACGCTGACATTTTCAACCTCTTCAGCAACAAAAAAACTTGTGTGATTTATATTCTAAAATGCACCCACATTCAAACTGAGTACATATTTGGGAAACTTGCTGTAATCCTTATAGTAAAGCATTGGGATTTGGCTTCATTCTTTAATTGACAAAGAGAAGTACCTGATAAACTCTGGTTGAGGTATGCATATTACTTATTCATATTACATATTCATTCTCTCATTATTAACTGTCTTTGTTTGTTCACTCATTATCTTACTCATTCACTCATTTACACCTTTTCTTATTTACCACCTCATTGTTTTCGTCATCCATTTATTCAAGCACTCATTCATTCATTCATTCTTTCTTTCTTTCTTTCTTTCTTTCTTTCTTTCTTTCTTTCTTTCTTTCTTTCTTTCGTTTGTTCATTTACTTTATTAACTCATTTAGCTATCTTTCATTTATTTATTAATAAATTAAATCATCGTTCTGCTAAATTAGTCTGTAAATCTAACAACATTAATCACATTTTTATTTCATCATTAGTTTAACCGTAGGTCATCTTGGTTTAATCTAAAACACACGCTGTCATGTCATGTCGCTAGATCGTAAAAAAATCAAACGACAGACATCATCGTCAAGAGAAAGGAAAAGCAAAAAATTGCAAAAATATGTATAGAAACATGAAAAAGCCAATTTTTCCCGACATTAACCCATTTTATCCTATACAGCGAAAAGTCTCTCTGGCAAGAGTTTGGCCATTTGTGAAAAATAAGCAAAGCTTGTAAATAACTATGTATGTATAATGTTGATCTTTATGATTTCAGGTTATAAAAGATCTTCAGTTGTTTCTTATCCTGCTGTTGTTTTCTGTAATCGACTTGATTATTCTTAGCGTGTGGGTTGCTGTTGACCCCATGATAGTTGAACGTAAAACTCTTCCAACTGAGGTAAATTACGGAATATGAGCTAAAAATCGTAACATTTTTTTGCCTTTTAATTTTTTCATGAATGAAATAGTTAGATGATTGGTTAGTCAGTTAGTCAGTCAGTGGGTTCGTCGTTTAATTGGGCGGTTCATTCAAGAAAAAGGAGAAAATGCTTCATTTCTTTAAATTTTCTTCATTCACTTTGAGTTTCACGTTATTTGGTTATATACACCGATCTCGTCAGAATCGGTCATGAAGGCAAACATCTGCAGAAACCCAGTAATTTCCTGTAAAGTAATGAGTAACATGGATTTTCTTTACAGTTCGATGAAGCCATTGACATTGTCAAACACACCTATATTAGTACCTGCCGGTCCAGCTATCAATACGTTTTCCTGGGTGCCATACTTGGTTACAAAGCACTTGTTTTGCTTTACGGGGCTGTCTTAGCGTGGGAAACCAGGTACATTAAGTCAGCTCTTATGTAAAACATAATTTACAATCTACATAATATAAAAAAGATGTGCAATGCGTAAAAGACTACAAACATACTATTATAAGTTTTAATAGCATATCGACTATCGTAAACCCAGAGTAGTCAATACATTATACTTCTATTATCTCGCTTATCATACTTTTGAAGACTTATTATATATACAAAATTAGCTTTCCACTCCGACCATGTACAAATGCTTCCAATTCCCTCTGTGTTTCTTACTTTTTATTTACTGCCGACTATTCTTCCTCTCTGTCTTTCTCTTTCCTCGCCATTGTGTTTCCTTCAAGCATATCTCCTCTCTCCCTCTTATTCTCACTCTCTCTCTCTCTCTCTCTCTCTCTCTCTCTCTTCCTCTTTCTCTCTCTCTCTCTCTCTTGCTTTCTCTCTCTCTCTCATTCTATCTCTCTCTCTCTCTGCCTCTCTCCCTCTTTCTCCCTCCCTCCCTCTCTCTGTCTCTCTCCCTCTCTCTCTTTCTCCCTCCCTCTCTCGCTCTCTCTCATTCTCTCTCTCTCTCACTCTCTCTCTTTCTCCCTCCCCCCTCTCTCTCTCATTCTCTCTCTGTCTCTTTCTCAATCCTTTCTCTTTCATTTTTTCTTTTTTTTCTAAATTTAATTCTGCTTGTGCTTTATCCTTTCTTTGTCTTTTGCAAAACGCTTCAAAGTCAATTTGTCATATATTATTGCCTGTAATCTGATGTAGCCGCCATTGTTTTCGTTGGTTGGCAATTGTTGCGATGTGAGTTACCTTCATTTGTACTGGTATTAAACGATCCAAATTGTCTACTCCTATTCTGTTTTGCAAGCCACTATAAAAACTTGTTCATTAAATTTTAGGAAAGTTAAAATCGTGGAAGTGAACGACAGCAAGTTCATTGGCATTTCCGTCTACAGCGTCGCTCTAATGTGCGTTCTTGGAGTTCCTGTTATTATAGCATTAGGTAAGGAAAGACTCAAAAGAACCATAATTATTGTAACAACAAGCAAAAATCGTTGCTCCTAACAATGAACACTAAATTACTTACACGAAACATTATTAGTTTCATTTACTAAGTATGATCATTATAACGTAATATTATTGAACAAATAATCAACATCAATAGTTAGGATCAATACCGTAAAACGGGGTGAGTTCGCCACTTTTTAGGGGTATTTTTTTACGTTTCTTGCCATAGCAAGAGAATTACTCAACCGATTTTCTTGATTCAAGCTTTATATTGCCTTTCGAATGAAACACTATCGTTGGGTGAATTCGCCACTAACGATTTAACACTCTTTAATGCCATTCTAGGCAGCTGAAGTTAAGTGGTTGTGATTGGCTGGTTGGGGGTGAGTTCGCCACCCTATGAAAAATTTGTATTTGTACGATTTAAAGTACAGTGTAATAAAAAAGTTAGAAACTGTATAACAGAAATCTGCTTCATGAACTATATTTCTTGTATGACAATAAAATAACAAGGTGCATGTACATCAACACCGATAAAGCCTTAAATGTCTCCGTTACACCGCTGGCACACGTAGAATGGATCATCTGTGGCCTGGTTGCACTTGCCACAGAACCACTGGACGCAGTTCAGGCACTGCACCCAGTCGGGCCCCGTATATCCCCGGTAATTCGTTCCACATTGAAAGCAGATGTCTGTGTTCTCATCGGGAATATCCACTTCTGGATTTCCTGCAGCGTTAGTGGAAGTCGAAGGACCAGCTCCATCATGTCCATGGAAAGCGGCAGCTGCTAAATCAACTCCTGGTTTATGACTAACCTTCTTCCCTCTCTTGGGCTTCGTCGTAGTGCTTTCTCCCCTACGCTCCTTCAAAAGAGCAATCAAAGCGTCATCCAAGTCCCTGCCAATGTTTGAGTTACTGGCATCTGGCAACCTCTTGGTCACTTCATCAGGCCTGAAGGGCACGTAGCCACACGCCCGGAAGCCAGATGGTAAGCTTTCGCGAAAGGCTTGGGAGGACTGATCCCAGAGGCTATTGAGAAGTTGCGGGAAAGTCTCTTTTGGTATGACCCCATTTCTTTTTGTCTCCATCCGCCACTTGTCCAGGATTCGCCTCCATCTGACTTTCAGGCCCTTGAAGACTGCCACGTCAAGCGGTTGAAGAAGATGCGTGGCATTGGGAATCAAGCTGATGAAATGGATGTCATGTTCTCGGCACAGCCTGATTACCTCTGGAGAAAAGTGTGACGCCAAGTTATCGCCAAGGATAACTTTTTTCCCAAGAAGTCGGTTGGCATGAGGAAGAAATAAAGAGGTGAACCACCGCTCAAAGGTCTCCATGTTGAACCACCCACTTGTTGTGCAATCATAGACAGTGCCTCGTGGACCTCCTTTTGTCCAGTTTTCGTAAATGTTCATGGCTTTGTATACTACCATAGGTGGTAGCATCGTCCCGTCGGCGGCCCCACAAGCCATCAGGGAAACGGCGACCATGGAGTGGTCCTTGATGTTCTCGATGCGTCTTGTTCCCCGACGAGTAAGGATTACTTTGGCACCAGGGTTGTCCGTGATGTTGGTTTCGTCGAAGTTGAAAATGTTCGATGGTGGGACGTTCTCAATAAGGGGCCCTACATTGGCAAGGAAGGCTTGAACGTCTTGCGCACTGATCTTCGCGCGGGCGCCCTTGATGTTGCCAGCCACTCTGAAAAGCAGATTGTTCCTTCGGGCGAATGATTTTACAAAGTCTATTCCAGGGGTGTTTGCCTTGAATCGTCGTTCCTGGATTCCCTTCGCGTCAAGAACACTCTTAATCAGTAGGCGGAGATCGCTGGCAGTCATTGGGAACCCCCACTCAGCGGCCACTTGGAGTGTGTTGGCGATTTCGTGCTCCTCGGCGGCAGAGAACACTGGCTGACCTCCGGTCTTCCGCGGATGACTTCCAGAAAGATTGTCAGAAAGGGTCTTTCTTGGAACTCCGAATTGCCTCGCCGCTGCACTTATTGTCCTGTTGGTATTCTTGACGGCATGTAGGGCAGCTTCCAGAGCTTCTGGGGTATAATTTTGGTATCTATGACCCGGTACAGGGGTGTAGATGCGTGGCATGTTAAGTAGCAAGAAATAGTAGACAAATAATATGTAGCGCAGAATGGAATGCTTCTAGTTCGAACTGAAAGAAGATAATTGTCGCAAACTGTTTAGAATGACAGTGATCATGATATCTGTTCATTAAACAATGAACAATAGTTACAGGAAACCTATAATGGCCATTACATCATCCATTACATAAGGGGTGGCGAACTCACCCCCGGATGGCGAACTCACCCCGTTTTACGGTAGATATGAGCGTAAGGAGAAATAATACCCTACACATTGACTTAACATTTGACTAGGTATAACTCTTTAGTAATTAACTTACTTTTACATTTTTGTAGGGGATCAACCGGGAGTTTCATACGCCATCTTCTCTATTATAGTATTTTTCTGTACAACGTTAACCCTATGTTTTGTCTTTGTACCAAAGGTAAGCGTATCAATTATTGCTCGCAATATTTACCCACTGTAGTTAAAATTTCACAGTCAAACATTTATTTAAATATTTACTTGAACCTTTATACTATTGTTACTTACATTACAAAATTGAATTTATGTTCATTGTTCAGTAGTTAGATAGCCAAAAGATATATGATATAATATTATATAGATAATTTAACAATTTACCCTGCAGATTACAAATCTTGAATGGTATGAAACTATGCTACATTCCACAAACAAACAAACAAACAAATATGTTAGTAGTAACAGAACTGTCATTGCATTATTCTGACAATGCAGTAAGAATGATTACTTTGAGTCTGACAGTGATAACTTTGAGTCAAACAATGATTAATTTGAGTCTAACAATGATTACTTTGAGTCTGACAATGATTATTTTGAGTAAACAGAAGAGAGGCGCAAACCAGTTGAGTACTGCTAAAGGCTGATCAACTATCAAATTCGAACTAATGTATTTTACCACAAATGTACATGTGAGAAAAATTTTGTATAGTATCATTACCAAAATAAAACCGAAATATCAATACGGAATGTACATGTCCAGTACAGAAACGAGCGAATTCTATTCTTACTAGTCCGAACCAACAGCTGACATGTAACCTGTCACATCAGTGACAAGAAAACCAGCAAATGAAAATTATTTTCAGGTTACAGCAGTAAAAAATAACACAGTAGACGACGTCAATGTTTCCACGATGAATTCTTATGCTGTCAGTGTACCTGGAACTCATGGATCTGTGCAGGTATAAATTTATTATTAGGTCTAATGTTGAGCTAATTTGCTAGTAGGCCTAGCGTCGCATCTCATGATTACAGCATAACTTCAGAAACATACAGTTACAGATACAATTATTAATTTTGTGCAGTCTATTTTGTAAATTAATAAGACGTAAGCTGAGATAATAACAGATAACAGCAGGTAACTACTGTACCATTAATAACATCATACTGAATATGTAGACCGGTCTTCGTCAGTATATCAGTGTGGATTAGGCAAATATCGCAGCAGACCAATTTGTTTACAGTTTCTTTACTTTTGCCAGTTTATATATTAGTTATAAGCTTTATTTAATTATGCCCGTAATCGGCTATATTGGGGTTCTTTCAAATAAAATTTGAAGTCATTATTAACTTGGTATTTTTTATTAATCGGGTTGGTAATGAACGTAGTTATGTGATTTTGGTGTCAAGGGAATTTAATGCGCGCAGCAGTAAAAATGTTGAATAAAATGTCCAGTTGTAATTAAACTATTAAGCTGCGTTTAGTTAGGTTGTTCACTTGTTCAGCGAAATGCAGCACGATTTGTACGAAATGGATATACCAGAATTGTTGAAGTATCTAAGATGATCTCCGAACTCGGGTGGGAAACACTAGAAATTAGACGCTGACAAACGATACTAAACATCTTTCATGATACGGTGCATCACAGGATAAGTATAAATTTACCAACTTACATCACCTCATCTCAAAAAGATAACAACAAATTTTTTCAGCCATCAGCAAGAGTCAATATTTATTTATACTCCTTCTACCCCAGAGCAATACGTTTGTAGAACAAACTTCCACCGGATATCAGAGAAATCACTTTTAGAGATCACTTTCGAGCACTAGCACCCTCTGCTGTTTCTACCATGAGGGTGCCATGCCACCTAACCTGTCTGTAAATCTAACTGTGTTTTAAGCCCGCATCCACCATGTTTGTTTTGCTTGTATCACCTCTTCTCATAACCTCTAATACCATCACCAGTTGGCGAGTAGCAGCGTGTATACTAACCATGTGCACCCCAAAACTTCTAGTATGTCATCAAAGACTTTTAGAAGTATATTATTCAAGAGTTCAAGTTAAAAAGAAGTGTAGTTAAGCACCAAGTTAAATGTGAAATAGAAGTTGTAAGTATCGGAATAATGGGTATAAATATGACTTACTTGTCGTTCAACAAAATGTGAAATGGCAGAATGAACTGAGAAGCAGAAACTAATTAATTTTAACGCAGTATGGATAATTGGTTAGCCGCTTAAATAAATTGGGCGAAATCAGCAAGAGCACCAAAAGCAGCCTTACATTTTGATCTGTTACAGTTTTCTGCAGTTTAGTTTTCGTTAGCTGGTACATGCACTAATATTTAGTTTTTAATTTGCTAAACGCTGAGGTACCATTTTTTAAACAAAATTTAGGAGTTACCGCTAACTTGACTCATAGTTTTGAATGACGTACAAAATTTGAAATATTTTGCATATATATAATATAGATAGGCATAATAATAATTTTGCAAATAATGTATGTATAGTACGTGCTGTAAATTTAGTGTATGATTAACTTTTCACTTGCAAATAAAAGCTTTTCTGTTAGTCTAAATTACACACATCTTCGCTAAATGGTTTGGAAATGATTTGTATAACAAACAAAATTCATTTCCTGCGCAATAAATTCTTAACGACGTCAAATATTTTCAGGAACGAAAAGTTGACGTTCAAAAACTGAAGGATAAAATTGATACCCTCCGAAAAGAGTTAGTATGCCGATTTTATTTTATTTTTATTTCTTTAAGTGCGCTTACGGATTTATATAGGCACTACTGCAACAGCTTGGTGGGTTATGTCAGCTTCTTTGAAATAATTTTCCAACTTTATATCACAAATTTCAACTTCCTATATTGACAGTCATTTTTTAACACATAAAACATCAGGTGACATGATGAAAGCACAACTCCAACACTGCAATCATGTACGTACCTGGATCGGTAAAACGTTTAATTCCGACGAATTATCTAAATCTGTTAAACAATAACGTTATTTATTAATTATTACGGAATAAGACCCATTAATTAGTGTTTATGCTTTATCCACGTCAATTAAAAGAGCATGAAATGATACTGCTCTTCAAAGATGTTAAAAAATGTACATCGTTAACTTGATAGTGCTGGTACTGAAGTGTCAGCATCAATTTCTTTACGAAAACTACGACGACTAAATTCGTGTTTTCTTATTTGTAGGAAAACCATCCTTGAAGCTGAAAATTTAGCGCTCAAAAGGAAATTATTACAAGCGGATAATCAATCAACACGAGAAAAGAGCCCCAGTCTATAAAATAAACACCAATCTCTGTATCTGTTGTTGACAATTTAAATTTGTTGTACTCGTATTTACAGTATTGAATATTATACCTGCCGTATCATACGGTGGAATAGATGACGTTAGACGCAATAGGTGGCGTTGCTTTATTTAAATATGAAGACAAGAAAGAAAACAATCTTAATCGATACAACCCATTCTCAGCATTACACATTGTGCAAGATATAAACGTGTTTAAAGATAGAGAAGCCGTTGAATGCTAGGGCCACGGGTAACGCATATCATTTATTACTAGATACTAAGGCATTTTATAATAATTCCCACATACACACAGTTGTGTGTATATGACGTCATGTAATGGTGCAGTCGGAACAGCATTGCGGGAGATTTAAAATGAAAACAAACAAAAAATCCTTTCAACGCGAGTACGATATACGCATAAAATTGCTGTAAAGTAATATAACTTTTAAGGCGATTTTCCTGAAACCACTTCAGGTACCCCTTTTTTTGTCCTTTAATGCTTGCATAACAATGGAAACAAGTTAAGGGTATAATGGAGAGCAGTTCATATTAGCAGACAGACTGCTCAAGCGTTACTACAAAATTTAGAGGACGTTCATTTTTCATAAGCGCTGCCTACGATTTATAATATTGATGTGCAGTATGTACCCGCCAAAAAGCATTAATTACCTAGTTGCTCTTTACTCTTATTTTTGGTATGAGCACAATTATTGTTGTTAAAGTTGACGAGAATAAACTGAGTATTGAAAAAGTACCACCAGTTGTACGTTCAATAAATTTCTAATAGCTGTGTCAAGGTACACGCACGCACACAGTACTTATGTGTAATGTCTACTGTATGGTGGATGAATAAATTAAGTGTCAGGTACAACTGATACAGAACACACAATTTATCTGTACAATTTTGTAACTACAGCAGAGGGTCACTGCAGTAAATACTTTTTGTGTTATTAATAATAATCACAAACATAATAACGGTAGTACAAAATTAATTATGGTTATCATTTATTATACAAATATTGTGTTGTGTAAATGAATAGTATTTACTAGGGGTGAGCAATCTCTACCAGAAAGCGAATTCGAATCGAATTTATGACTTTCGAATTCGAGTCGAACCGTATTAGTAATAATCACAAACATAATAACAGCAGTACAAAATTAATTATGGTTATCATTTATTATACAAATATTGTGTTGTGTAAATAAATAGTATTTACTAGGGGTGAACAATCTCTACCAGAAAGTGAATTCGAATCGAATTTGTGACTTTCGAATTCGAGTCGAACCGTATTTCAGTATTTCGAATCCAAATCGAATTTGAATTGAGTTTGAAAGATTTTCAAACAAATTTTCGAATCAGTAGTAAAAAGTGGTCTTAAAAAATATTACTTGATTTTGTATATGTAGTAGAACCACTATTAGTTTGCTAGAAATTTTGCACAGAAACTGCAGCTAAATTGTGCTAATTTCATGCTGCTTCAAACACTTTAATGATAAAGAACATACGTGGCTGAAGTGCTGAATTATTCGAATCTATGATTTTAGGTCCAAATCGAATTCGAACTAAAAAATTCGTGCGAATCAAAATCTCAATGCTCACTCTTAGTGTTTACTATGAAGTTAGACTCAGTAATCTAATTTTTGTAGCATTACTGGTAAAATCAATAGCACTTTAGCATTTAAAAATTGCGACACTTTTGGTAGCTTAAATGAAAGTAATTTCTTTTCAAGTGAAAGCTACTTCACAAAAGGCCCATATTGTAAGTCTTTATTTTAAAGACTGTATAAACATCTTCTAAAAGTTTATTATAAAATTCTAATTTACAGACTGATATATCTACCTGAAAAAAGGCAGGTAGAGCAAATTTGAAGCAAGTAGTCAAGTACTGCATATTAAAACTAAAATTTTTGCATCTTGTAACACTTCACACCTGTCTTGCAGATCTAGTTCAATGGCAGAAAATTTTTAACTTACTAAGTTGTAATTAAACAAAACTACAATAGTAGTGTTGTAATAAGTGATACGGTAGCATTAAATTTCAGGTGAAGTGTCTTTCTTACCAGCAAAACATTGATGTACAAATAAACCAAATGGAAACTAAATTTGATTATCGAACAAAGAAATTTCAAAGACAGTTCACATGTAATTGTATTGTATCTAAAAAATGGCAATTGCATAGGAGGGCAATTCATATACAGGTTTAATTTAATACAGAAAAGCATCGATTAAAAATCTCTTCAAAATTTTATAAAAAAAACACTAAATTAAAAAACTACAAGATGGGATACCATTTGTTATAAAACACTGACAAGAGTAAATACCAGAACTAAAAAGGGTTTAAAACTAAAGGAGTTCTTGTACAGTATTATCAAGATATTCAAAAAAAATATTTATAAAGCTAAAAGATCATTGTTAATCAAAATTAAAATCATAAATCATTGTTAATCAAAATTAAAATCATAAATCATTGTTAATCAAAATTAAAATCATAACTCTGGAAAGACTTTTTAAACATATCAGCAAGACGGGTCTCTTCTTCTTTAGATAATGAGCAAGATTTCCAGTCCACTCTATCTGGCATATTCAACAGCGGTGGACTTGCGAGGATTTCTCTTCCAAACTGTAATGGGAATGACTTCTGAATTCTACAAAAATATTTTTCTCCCGTGTGAAGCTCTAAGAGAAAGTATGGAGAATCAGTTGGCAGCACCTGTCTTAAATCAGTGCGAGACGGAATCTCCTTTAAGTCGATGCCCTGACTATCGGCAACATTTTGAATTGTTTCTTTTACCACTGGTTTCTTATCTATAGGATACGGCACGACTTGTATCTGCAAATGTTGAGTCTTATAGTTTCTTTCAAAAAACACGACAGCCTTATTCTGCTGAGCAAAAAAATCTACAACCACTGACTTGTATCTCTCGATCTCTGAAGCAACGTCGTCAGGCAGTCGCACTGTAGACTGGAAATGCCCTATAGATAATATGAGAATGTGATCAGGAACAAGACCTCCTTTGGCCAGAGCAAGGTAAGAAGTCATGCCCACACTGACAACCAAATGTTTCTCAACCTCTTTGCCGCCCAGACAGAACCAGCAAGGACCTGACGGCGGTTTGCGCTTATTTGTTCCGGCTCCAATCTGATCACCTGAACGCTTATGTCCTTTTTGTGTTTCCATCGAAGCTTTAGTTGCGGTGTCGTAGAAGAATTGTGTCGCTGCAGGTACATTTGTTTCCACCAGTATACTCTTGTCATAAATATATGGACACTCAGTGACATCTAGTGGCTGTTTCACTAACTCCGCTCCATCGACATGTTTCATTGGGACCATATTAAATGCATACAAAAACTTTTTCCTTCCTAAATTACCAACTTGCGCTAGTCCAATAAAACGGGTCACATGCTGACTAGACTCAGCTAGTACTTTATGATTCCTGTAAGGTTGACGCTCATAATGAATTCCCTCCAACCCGGCAAAATGGTAACGAGGTTTCAGTGCAAGTGCTAACTGAGATATAATAGGGGAACCAAATTTTGCATCGTCTTCGAAATCACTTATAGGAGTGGCATATTTTGAAATGCTGCTAGGCCATGTTGATGTCAAAAAAATATCAACACCTTTGAATTTCAATCCCTGTGTAATAGTGAAAACGAAATCTCTTGCATCAGACACAGTAAACTGGAAACTTGCATTGCCATTGGTTTGCTCAACACTTTTTTGTATTCCACTAAAATACGCCAACTTACAACCAGAACTCGAGGTAAACATACCCCGTTTTCCCAAATAAACGACGTTCTTGCAAACTTCTGCTTCGGAGATACTTTCATAAAATGATGCATGATCAGGCTGATTTGGACCAAGGATGTAAGTTGGAACAGTTACATCAATTCTCCCATGAAGCAGATCATCATATTCGTCTTTTCGTTTCAAGCAAAAAAAGTTGCCAACGCACAATAGCATTTCAAAGGGACCACTTTTCTTATTGATGGTAGCAACGCGACTAAATAGCTGTCTAAACTGGCCTTCTACATCTCCACACACTAACACTTTAATGGATTTATCATTTGCCATACTAGTTTCTATATTTATCAGTTATAAGTACAAGTAACAATTACTTGTAACTTTACTGTTGACAGCGAAAAAACTATTGTTTCTGGTAAAGGTGTTTGCTCAAAATTCTTCAAACTGCAAACTGTCTGTGACTTAAATATGAAAAAACTTTCATCTGAAGTTAACCACTCCACTTGAAAGTGTTGCTACGGGCACGGGACTATTTAGCCTAGAAAATAAAACATAATTTCTTTAAACATTATTGTCCATTGTCCATAAGATCAGAGAAAAAAATCCATTTTTACTTGGAAGCATTAACGTTGTAAGAAATATTTCCGTAACAGTCCAAGGTGATTAATAAAGCAACTAAAATTAGCAAATGACAACAAAATATTGTATACAATCCATCAAATTGGGTAGGCTCTGCCATACTCCATGAGGTATTTACTATTAAATTTTATTTTATCAAATAATAATCCAAATGTGGCTGAACACCTCTGCTTGTCCAGTGTCTCAGCAGAGGGGTACTGGTTCCATCACAAGCATATACATTGAGCAAGCCCTGCTAACAGATGCTGACTATCAACCGAACAGTTTGCAAAATGTCAGACTGTATGGAAGAAGATTTTTCATCATGCTGTCTTCCATGCTATATATAGTTTGAAAATACAAGTTTTTTGCAACTGCAGTACTAGTTCCTAGCCAGAAAGATGAGTACAAGGTTATAAAATTATACGTTTTAGTATTTTTAAGCATTTTCTAGATAATTTGATGCTAGAATATAAAAGTCCAAAATATTTAGCATTTATTTTTTATAAAAAACAAAAAAAATGAATTTGACCAAATTTAGGTGCATTCTACTTTGAAGCATCATAATGTAGTTTTGACCATACCCACTTATGGACGGTTTTGGTTTGCAAGCACACATATTCGTTTATGTTACCTCAATCAAACCATTTTCCAAGCTCAAACTAAACTGAAACTGAAAACAAAATGTATTTGTGATGCTGGATCTGGCTCTGGAGTCCAAGTTACGGAGATGGTGCCAACGGATGCAAGTGGAGATCCATGCATTTAAATTCTTAAATAAAACTCAATATATTTGTACCTAAAGAAATTACTATACAAATTGTAAGTCAGCAACAAAAATGCTGCAACCAAGCTTAACAAAAGATAATAATAAGTAACTGAAACAGTAAAACTAACAGATCATATGTGTGCTTGCAAACCAAAACTGTCCATAAGTCGGCAGTTAGAACTACGTTGTGATGCTTCAAAGTAGAATGCACCAAAAATGTGGTCAAATGTAAATTTTTTGTTCTTTATAAGAACAAAATTTCGTTAGAAAGATCTTACTGGATTTAAACATAGCATCAGCGTATTCCTGCAAAGTCCGTAGCAACCAAACTTTGCACAGCTGCTAAGTGTTTTGAAATTGAAGATATGCAAAAAAAAACAATGGCTAACTTTAACGGTGATTTTCTCAAGGGTATGTTTTTCAGTGCATAGCCTACACCTCAACTTTAACGTGGATTACCTCACCTTAGAAATAGCATAGAGCTATGAGCTTGGTATCAAAATGATCCTCATGAAATAGAGATTCAGGATATGTGAAAAAAGTAGAAAAGTTTAATTGCCGACTTATGGACGATTTTGATACGCAAGCACACATATTATGTGTTCATCCGTCGAAATACATAACACATACATCAAATGTTTCGCTCCTGAGCAGTCAATATTTAAAAAAAAACTGTACCTTATGTTGGAGTTTAGGGCATTAGCATAAAACATTGCGAACACTGGTGAATTTTAATCAGTGCACTAAACATAGTGCTTACTGGCGATTATAACCTGCCAGATGGTCGAACAAGTGTCACTGTCTACATGATTTAGAAGCAAAACTGAATTATAGCAAGCTTTATAGTGAACAGTGTATACGGATTAGGCCTAAGTAATACTAGTAATAGCAGCTGGGCGCTATTACACTTTCGCACCGCCTAGCTTTTTATAGGTTATTACTCGTTTTTAGGCTCGTAAGTCATCATTCTATTATTCTTACGTCATCAGTGAATGTTTCCGCTAATCTAATTGTAATTTAATCTTATTTAGGCATAATTACCAATAATTAGGCTGTATTCACAGTTCGACACAGTATCGCCATCTTGTTTTGTGTGTGTGGTCACGTGACGAATTTCGTACTAGTTTATACATTATCAGGGCCTAGCTTAAAAGGCACGTGACACACTTTCATCTTCACCGCATTTACGAAATAAAGACAAAACCTTTACTTTTTTATAATCTAATAGTAATAATACTACAGTAATAAATAAAATTAATGATAAATAACTGTTCCGTTCCAGGCCCACCCGCGATACGATACAAACTCTCGTAGCTGCAACCCTAATAATCATAAATTATGCCAAGAAACTAAAAACACAGGTTAAGGGCCACAACGTCACTGCGCGAGAGCGATTGCGCATCAGTGATGTAAACACGGTTATTCACGTGCAGCTTTTAATGGCGGCTGTGGGTAAGTAATGCATGATTTTAATCTGGACTTATAAAGCGTACGCAGCAATAATGTTATGGGAATATGGTGTATATTACGCCTGTTGGTCTGCTTTCTGGCCTGCAGGCGTGAAAACAACCAATAGGCCAGGAAAAGCTAGGCGGTGCGAAAGTGTAATAGCGCCTAGCAGCTGTACTTTCACTCTTCTTCATTATCACCTTAATACAGAAAAGTCTAAAGCTTGACACTCTATCTACTTTTTCAGTCCTCGCGCGCAAAAGTATGTAAAAGCACCAACTAATTATTACTCTGATCTAATAATTATTATTGTTTAGTACAACGCGCTGGCAAAAAACTCTAGGAACTTTGCTTATGCGTCCGCGCGGCAATACGATCTATCTTCATTCGTTGTGTAGTCACTTGTTTCTGTGATAAACGATCGTGCTCGGCTATTTGTGCCTGGAGCTTCCTGTTGCAGCAGCATTTGCAACTGTTTAGCATTAGTGTTTCAGCGTAATTTTTTTAAACATTTTTTAAATCTAAATTTGTTTGTATATTGTATGAAATATGTCCTGTTTCTGAAAGACAAGCGAATTGATTCTAATATTAGAGAGGTTCTGATCTTGCTTGACAAACTGGTTGCAATTACTTGGTGAGGAAACTAAGGCAAGGGTAATGACTTCGTATCAGAGTGATAAATTGTGTGGAGCGCAGTAAGGTTGGTCCTGGTGATTTTGGTATCGGGAAAGTTTGCTACTTATGTACTACTAGGAATTTTTTACAGAGAAAATATGGTACTGGTAAGTGGTAAGCACTGGCGAAGTTTTGTCAAGCATTTTTGGTATAAGTAAATGTAGTACAACTACAAGGTAAAATGATACAGAACAAGTTTGGTACTAGGAAATTTTGGTATAGAGGAAGTTTATTATAAGGAAACATTGGTACTATGAAATGATCTTTTATGTAGCATACTCCAACAAGTTATAGAGGTCCATATTGATGCATTTGTTTTTGTTTAGTTTTTTGTTTGTTATTCATCATCATCTCCTAAAAAGGATTTTTTTGACGTACATGGCCCTGTTTATAGTTTGTCACTTGGATTGTCCCAAATTTTTCATTTTTAAAATTAACAGTCTCTTTTACTAATTATGTTTTTAACCAGTTACTTAATACTTAGGTGGCCTATCGTAAGTCCACTTCTTAGATCTATACTTAGGTGGCCTATCGTAAGTCCACTTCTTAGATCTATACTTAGGTGGCCTATCGTAAGTCCACTTCTTAGATCTCCTGTGGTTTTAGTTGAGTTATACTAATGGCATAACACAGTATTTTTAAAGCAAATTATTATTACTCGTACTATGATGATTCAATGGAAATTCAAACAGGTATGTTAAGGCTTGGGTTCGAATCCTGCTTGAGTTAGGTTCTGCGAGTGTTTTATGTTATGTGATAACACCACTATATTGCTGTGCTGTTCAGTAAATTTTTCATAACTTGTTGTTGTTGTTAGATTATACTGAATAAGTGTGATTTAAATTGTGAAAGATATATATAGTACATTAATAAATGGGGATTATCTGTGCAAGATATAAGTGAAAACAAAGTAGATAAATTAAAAAAAGTTAAAATTTCAAGGAGCTGTTGCAGTTGAAAATCAACCGTGATTAAAAAATGCAAACAGGAAATTAAACATTGACAGGTGGTAAAGGTGGAATTTATCTGTATAAAATGAATGTGTCTTTCATCTTGTAAACTGGAACTTATTGATGTCAATTTGCTCACCAATTTGGTGAGAAGGATTGATGTTATGCATAGTTGAAATCTATGCATATAAATAAGCATTTACAGTTAAAATACCACAACTTTATTAAAACTTTTACATTACATAGCTAAAAAATCATGTGACTGCTGCCACAATCAGTGGTGAATTTTTGCAAACATACAAGCAGTTTATATAGGTCGAGCCAGCGGTTTAGAACATTATACACTAATTTTGTATTTAACAGAAACCAAATAGGTAATGAATAATCAGACCAGTAGAAAAGAAATGTAAATTAGAAGTGTTAATAAAGTTATGGTGTTTTAACTATCAATGTAATTAAGTGCCTGTAATAAAAAAAATTGACTGTAAGATAAAAATTGATTGACAGTGGTGTTGTTGTACTTATAAATAGTATGCTGTTCGTTAGGTCTTTTGCCCATTACATCTCATGAAAATTACGCTCATAGAAATCCTGTGTTTTTGCAAAGTATTGATAAAGTAAAGAGTTAAACTTTATTAGCTGATATGGCAGTCGCCAAGGCAGGCAGGCTATTCCGCTCATTTACTGTTGTCACAGGAGATGAATATTAAGATGAGATTGCTCTTTAGAAAGTATTATACAGTAAACTCTGCGTAACTCAAAATGACATAATTCAAATTTTCACTTAACCCAAAGAATTTCAGCAGAACGGATGAAATCCTTTGTTTTCCCCAAAAAAAAACATCACTTAACTCACAAATAAAAAACTTCGTACAACTCCAAAACAGTATCGTCTTCCGGAAAAATTCTGATGTTTTACAAGTCATTATAATTTGTTATTCTTTATGTAATTGTCATCAAGTCTCGTCATTTATGTTTAGAAGGGTTGACTTTCTGCTTTCTGTTTAAGTTTGCAATCTGGTGGAGGGGTTTACAGTTTCTGTGCAGGCAAATGGTCAACATTGTTTAACTCAAAGGTTTTTTTCAGTCTAGTTTGAATTATGTCGTTGCTAATCCTATTTGTATTTCGTTGCAGTGCTGAAATAAGTCATGATGAAACCTGTGCAGCACAGTTTCATCAGCTGGCTATGTGACAAGTTTTCAAATTTAGAAATTCCCATGAATGAGGATATTGCACAATATTTGTTAAATATTGATAATGAAAGAGACTTGACGGAATATATTATTGATATTTTGGATGGAAAAGAAACTGATGAATGTTTTGTCGATGAATTAATTCGTTCTTGGAAAATCATTCGGAGCAAGGCAGTATTACCACCTTCTCATAAACAAGAAATGAAATCTACACCTAGTGATCATAAGAAAAAGACAAAGTTTGTTTCATTGTATAGCCAAGAAGCTCTAGCCAAAGATGTTGTAATTTTGGCTGGCAGGCATAAATGTGATTGTCAGGCCACAAAGCACAAACTAATTAGTAACTGCGTTCGGTGTGGCCGAATTGTGTGTGAGCAGGAAGGTTCTGGGCCATGTTTGTTTTGTGGCTCATTAGTTTGCACTGAAGAGGAACAAGAAAAAATTAATAGTGGAACAAAAAAGGGAGAGAAACTTAGGCAGAGACTTTTGCAAGTTGGTGGAGCAGAAAAAAACTTGGAACAGAGCAATGATGGTAATGATGAGTTCCTTCAGAAGGCCATGCAACGCAAAAATAAACTTTTGGAATACGATAAAACAAGTGCACAGAGAACCAAGGTCATAGATGACCAAGCTGACTACTTTGCTACTGACAGTAATCGTTGGTTAACGAAACAGGAAAAAAAATTGCTTACGAAGAAAGCCCAGGAATTGCATGAAGAGAAATGCAAATCTCGACGTGATAGGAAGGTCACACTAGACATCGCAGGCAGGCGAGTTATAGATGAAGACGAATATTCTTTATTGGCATCCAAAAGCATGGCCGACACAATGCTGCAAAACCTTAACTCGCATTCTCAACAGATGTCAAAGGGGCCGTATACTCCCTGTGAGCTGAATGGCGATCTAGTAAACCCTGCTTTGGAGCATCAACCAATATTCATACCAAGTGTGTCAAGAAGTTCTAATGCTAAACCTGCATCACATGAAGAATCAACTCCTGTGACGAGAAGAACACTGTACAGGATTCAAGATAAGGAATTACAAGAAATGGGTGATGAAGGCTATTGTATGAGCCTTCATCAACCATGGGCATCGTTACTGATTAAGGGCATTAAAAAGCATGAAGGACGCTCTTGGTATTCGGCACACCGTGGCCGTTTGTGGATAGCAGCAACCGCGAAAGCTGTATCACCAGAAGAAATAAAAGACACTGAGTCGTTGTATCCAGACATTCCATTGCTAACATTTCCAGAGCATTACCCTGTTGGTTGCCTCTTGGGTTGTGTTAATGTTGAAGACGTGTTACCACAAGAGCAATACAGAGTCCAGTTTCCACATGGTGAATCAAATTCGCCTTACGTTTTTATCTGTGAAGCACCTCAGGAATTGTCAATTAAATTTCCAATTAAGGGACAGCATAAGATATACAAACTTGAACCACAAGTACATATTGCAGCAAAGAAGTCACTAAAGGTTGTTAGCATAAACAGCTAGAAAAAATTAATAGCGGAACGAAAAGGATGGATGGAAAACTTGGGCAGCGGTTCTTACAAGTTGGTGTAGTAGGAAAAAAAACTAGAACAAAGATGGTGATGATGATGATGATATGATGACGATGATGATGAAGCCAATTCCTTCAAAAGGCTATGCAACTTTTTTAAACCAATAAAACATTTTACTAATTTAATATTTCCAAACAAATAGCAAAATGTGACTTATATTTTTAAATTGTAAGTATTGGTAAAAATTAAAAAAAAACAATCATGTTTGTTTGTTAGTGGCAGTTTGTTTTGCAAGTTTGCAGATTTTTAGCAAAATTCTCATACATGTACATGTTTATGAAATATTTACACACATGATTCAGCATATTACAGCATTCCTTGGCACTACTAATGTTAAATTAGTTTGGTATTGGCAGCACAGAACTTTGATCATTATCAAAAATACTAATTAAGTCCTACAGGACAAGATACTGAACAGACAAATCCAAATGTATATAAACATACCCCTCAGTGTGATAGATACATAAAGGAAATTCGGTAGATAAAACTTGCTATTGAATGCATTTGTCTGTTAACTAATCGGTGATTTTTCACTTCTTGTTGTCACAACTTGTCCTAAAATGCAACGAAGCTGAGTTTAGGACTTTTAATTTGGATGTATACTATGATGACTTGGTGCGTATAGCAGTGAGCAAAGTTCTGAAATGCGAGTGAGCATAGTGTCTTTGTGAAAATGTTGAAATATTAAAATTTTATAATGTGCTCTTTGTAACTGTAGCCAAAACTTGCAAAAAAACAGTACACATAAATTCATGTTGCCATTATAATTTACATAAATGTACATGCACTGCACTTGTTTTTTACCAATACATTGGAGTACTAGCAGTGGTGTAGCTAATAAGGGAGCAACTGCTACCCCCGAGCACATTTTTTTTCAAAATTGGCACCTTTTTAACAAGTTTTTAACTCTATAGGTCACTTGTGCGATAGAAGTCGAACCTTCTTTATATTTTTTTTTAAATCTTGGCCTATGGAAGAATTTTCTGCTGCCATTACTTTATTTGAACACCCTCCCTCTGATGTTTTAGACAACTCATTTGTCAAGGTTGACTGACTTGAGCAAAAGATGAAATTGCCTCAAATTTGAGATTTATGAGCTTACTATAAAACTTTTTACTGTTTTTTAATTTTAAATACAAAATAACAGTTATGTACTTTCTTTAAAACCGTATCTTCCTCTTGTTTTGATTTTAAATACAGAATTAAAAATTTTAATGTGTAATCAACCCGTTAAAAATTGTTTGATATGTGTCACGACACCTTTTTTATGTACTTGCTTTCCCATCTTTAAAACCTGGTACGCCCCCGCGTACTAGGCTACTAAATATGATATATATTATATTGACAAACTATGCAGCTATAAAAAGCAAATATTAATGGATGATGAAAGAAAAATGTGCTGTAGTTCTTCGCTTGCTGTCACCTTGGTAACCTGCAGGTTGCATTCAGTGTAATTCAGAATGCTTAATTCTTATTCACGAACATTTCCAGCACACGTTAATTTACAGTGATTTTTCAGCAGAATTAATGTGTTAAAGGCGCTTTTTTTAAGAATCAGTGGCTATAGGGTCTTGGCACAGGGCACCCTACTCCACAGGTCTCTACAGCATCGCCCAGCATTTAGAATCTGCAGCGATTGAAAACAGACTAATTCTGCAGAATAAATTTTTAAACGCTGATCTCACAATACTATTAAATGTTTGCACTACATGTATTATTATTTTTCTAGTGTTTCGTTGTTCCATTAATTACATTGACCAGTAGCATTAAAATATCAAATTCCCATCAGTACAAGATTGCAAGTTTGGATTTTGATTTTTACTATAATAAGTTGTTAAATTTATTACATATGTGCGGGTATGAGTGAAATTAGTTGTGAGCAATGTAATGCAACCTAAAACGATTTTTTTCTATTATAGATATTACATGGATCATTATTGTCATTCTACAATAAGTGGGATGCAGATAATTTATGTAGTTATTTTGACCTTTTGGCCCCTTGGATTGTAGAGGGAAATAATTAGTAGCATGTTGCTGCGTGGTCACATTTTATGATAGCTGTAACCATCATAATTATTATAGCCAATTTGTGTTAACTTCGGCGTTATTCAATCCAGTGAGATCAAAAGAACCATAACATTTTAAGAGTTATTGACATTGCTAATGGCAAAAAATATAATTATAATGACGATCTAGGTTAGTGACTTGATTAACTTTTATGAAATATGCATTAATTCATACATCACTTTATGTCTTTGGTTTATGGAGGTCTCCCAGCTAGTATAAGCTTTCTAAATTAGTGTTAACAAACAATTTAGCCATTGTCAATATAAATTAGATTCTTAAAGTGTTGTGCTCCTGCGTTGCCATCGTCTTGTCATTTCTCAGGTTACAATGGATAAGTAGTACTTTACTGATTTGTCACGGTCGTTCATAGCACCAGCAATTACAATAAATAGTGACTTCTCGAAGAGTTCTCGTTATTCGTTCGCTTCGATTATCTGATGGAAGAATAGTGAAATATTATTGGATTTTTTTCCGTCATTTTAACTGTAAAAAGTGAAATACATTTTATGGCGCACATTTCTTTTCGTGCAAGATTATTTTTTGCACTTGTCTTTCACATTTACCATGTGTGATTTAGCCTACTTTACAGAACGTGTTTTATTTGTAAGTCTAACCTTTTTTTGTATCAGGCCGTTTATATTTAATAGGTCAAAATTTAATGGTTGACTATATTTGCGTATTTTTTGTGTTGAGTGACACTACGTGGGACGTTCGTGCCTGTTCGCTATTCATGTGTACTGCCTCACGTTACTTTGCGCCAAAGTACAGGGCGAGGCGGTACACGGCAGCGTACTAGTATCGGTATATAAATTATATTGAGGATATCGAGCCAGCGTAACCGTCCACACATTTATCATTGAAGAATTCTTGGATAATATTTCCAAGTCAAACATTGGTGTTAAAACCCGTTAAATTTTAATTATTTCCAAGTCGAACCTGGATGCCGAAACTACTTTCCAAGATTATTTCCAAGTTAGATTTGCTTTTAACAGTATGGTTTGTATACATAGGGCTTACCTAAATTTTATTAAAATATACTAATTTCGAAAAACTTTTACAATACCTAGGGATGCACAAAATATTCGGATCACCGAATTTTCCCCCTGAATACCAGTATAAAAATCTGGTACGGTAAACCCCAGTTTTAATCTCACTAAAAGATTTGGCATAATTTTGGTATGCTTTTCTAACAGTTGTTACATTTGGTGAAAATCCTATTAAATAAGCAAATATGATACTTACAAAAATTTATTTGCGAAAAGCTGATACTAACTGATAACGGTTGTTCGACCCATTTTGGAATACGTGTCGGTTGTATTGCCACCCCAGTATGCTACTCTTAAAAATGCTCTTGAAAGAACTCGGGACAGATGCCCTCGTCTTGCTATTGACTTTGATCCTTCATTGATTTCTACTCTTGAGCAGAATTCAGCTCTTGAGCTGGATAAGGCATTAGACTGTAAACCTTGTGAATTGCTTCATAATAAATTAGCGGAAACACTGTTCTGACATAGACAGACTTTTTCCCAGGCCTCACAGAGTTCTCCGTGGTCATGAATTTTAATTATTTGTGCAACCAGCTAGAACCAACATCAGATCTCACTTCTTTGGTCATTGTGTTGTTCAGCCATGGAATCGTCTTTCATCATCAACCATCAGTGTTTCATCAATTGACAGTTTAAACAGGTGTTTGAGACAGGACTGTTTACAGATAGTTACCATCTAGGTCCTTATTTCTTTAGTTAAGGTAGTAACACAAACACGGAACAACAGCTGACATATTTACTTTTTGTTTATGTATGATAACTGGAAAGATGCAATGCACCATCAGTACCCAACTCATGTGAATGCACAATAGCGTGGCTATCTGGGTATTTAACATACATGGCCAAATAAATCAATAAAATTCTTCAATACTACTTTTATTGATTGTACAAAATAGTTTAGACTGCTGAAATAATTAGGGCTGCTTTTAAAATACTTAATACTTTACTACAATAACTATTAAATAAAAACACGGATTTAGTAATCAGAATAATTTTACACAGGACTTCTAAGTCACTACTAACTTAAAGGAAAGGCCAAGGATTTTAGGAGGTTAGGCTCATTTCAATGTTTTTGAAAAATGTTAGAAGGATTTATTAATAAAACTGCAATAAGCGCCTCGTGTAACTAGTAAAATCACTTTAAAGTTGCAATCACTTCATGCTTTGAGGCTTCTGTTTTCAATGCCCATTCTTCTTACAATGACATCATTCATCTTGAAAAAAGTAGCACTGTTGTGGAGATCTGGAATATTCTATAGTATAGTAGAACCAATCTTCTTACTTTATAGAAGCAGTCGAAGTTTCGAGAACTTTCTATACATGATGCGCATAGTAGTTTCTAGATTGTTCATTGCACTGATATATAAGGCGGAGCTGGCCGCTCAAGTTTATTCTCGTATTCTCAGATTAATCTCATATTCTCGTTTTTACGTCTCCAGATTATCACTTGACTGTACATATTTTGCATTCCTTCATACTTTTGTGTTATAAAATTCTCGCATAATAAACTAGTTTTATTTGACGACATGTTTTCTGGTTTTATCTACGAGCCGTCCGAGAGAAACAAAACACAACAAGCACACTGTCAATCTTCATCAAAAGTATAACTAGTTTTTACAAAAAAATTAGATAGCTACATTTTATTAAAATTTTGACATTAGTGAAGCTGCGGAGGTTTGAATTAGTTTAAGTAACGCTAACTTATGGAAAGCAACGACCTGCTCACGAAAAGTCATGAAGTGTCCCAGTTACATCATGATTTTCAAGTGTATGGCTGCTATCATCACGCCTGAAAGTTTCAATTGAGAGATAGTATGTTTTAAATTTATGCCTTATCGGGTAAAATGAACTAAATGTACTGAGTGACTTGTTCTTTCCTTTAAAACGATTTAAACACTACAATGTTTAAATCATTTTAAAGGAAATAACAAGTAAGTTTATAATTTCTTTCAGTAAGAATGTTTGCGTTTCCATTAATACATTGCAAAACACAAGAAAATTTGGTTCGACTCCGGTCAGGTACGCCACTTTAACTTGACATTTTATTTGGAATTTGGTTCAGTAAATACAACGTCCGATTATATGATTGAATTTGTTTAGGTGGTGCCCAAGTATAAAAAATCGGCTTCAGTTCAGTTGATGAAAATGTGTTTCCGGTGCACCCCTATAACACTTCCATGGACGGTCACATATTTGTCCAGAAGTGTGTTGGTCGGACTGACCATCGCTCCTACATTGCACATTCGCAGCTAAAACTGCTGGCAAGCTTTTCCAGCAAATGCGAAGATTTTACACATCGGCAGCAGTGCCCATATCGGGTATCACTGCATCAGGTATCATGGCAAGTTTACATCTCAGTCTAGCCTTTGCAGGTATGAGATGATCAATGAATTTGCCAGTTTTGCTTGTTGCCCATTGGAGGACCTGCAGTTCCACCCTCATGCTTTTACACATTTATTTTGTTGTGCCAAACATTAATTAGTTTTAGTAAAAGAACATAATTTGACAATAAGCCTTTGGCGTTGTCAAGTGCATACAAATGTGTTGTCTGGTATGCTTAACCTTTGACCTTTTCACGATCGTCAATTGCTGGAACTATGGAAAAAACTTAACAATCCAAATGACATCTTCATATTTGCAAATGTAGATCAATATTATCCATAAATTTAATGATTTTAAAAACCGTGCAGTAAACGTCATTCACTCAACTTGTTGCAGGTAACGATGAATTTCTGGACTCTCAGCTCAGCCATTAATCAAAATTTTCGAGAAATGAAGTGCAGTGTAGCTTCAGCTATATTGGAATCATGAGAATGCATTTAAGAAGAATTGTTCGCAACCTTTTGGTGCTTTTTATATTAATTGCCATATCATTCCACATCTATACATTGTCCCTACGTCTAACTCAGAAATCTTCCGTGGTGAACGAGCACTTGAACTATGATGGTCTTGCACTCTCTGAAAGCCAGGTCAGTCATAGGCTTAACGATTCGTCATATCCGACAAAACCGAGGAACACGACATTGTTTAAACAGTTGCAGCCGCCACCAGATCCTGTTGGCAATAAATCTCTTCCTGTTGTTGACTGGCACTCGATTCCAAAAGTGAAAAATTTGACTAGTCTAGCCGAAATTGGTGCTGTGATACGTGACATAAATCAAAAACAGCTAATAGTGAATAGCCATTTATTTGGTCAATTCCCAGAAGATGGTATAATAGTTGCAGTGCAAGTGCACACGAGAGCAAACTACCTGCAATATCTCATCCAATCTCTACGCAAGGCACGCGGTATATCTGAAGTGCTTCTTGTATTTAGCCACGATTATTACTCTGAGGAGGTAAACAATGTGATAAAAACGATTGACTTTTGTCAGGTAATTAACTAATTTATTTTCATGGATATTTTGTTAAATGATCTTATTAATTATTAAATTCGTTTAAATATCTCTGCATCCTTGATGCTTGTAACATTCACTTCACACTTTGCCAGCAGCTAGTTGGGGCAAAGGCAGATGGTCTATTAAAATATGGCAGCATTTGCCTATGGAAGCAAGGCTTCTGGCAGCTGGTCGTTGTTTTCCTCTGCCATTTTTTCAGTCATTAAGGACGTTCAGTAATATGCTACTAAGCAACGTATTACTGGGAGGCAATTGGTTTGCGAAGGTCGTCACATTTTGTCTAACTATATATTAGAATAAAATGAGCATATGCATAGTTTGTGGAATTTTTTTTAAATTCATTGTCTAAAACTAATGCCTAGTTTATCAGATCATTTGTAAAATTACATATTGTTTAAAGCTAGTATTCAAAATTGTTTAGCTAATAATTGTGGTGATCCATTTATAACCACGCAGGATTGAAGAACTTTAACAGGTATTTCCTATCACTAGCAATTTAATACACACACACACACACACACACACACACACACACACACACACACACACACACACACACACACACACACACACACACACACACACACACACACCACACACACACACACACACACACACACACACACACACACACACACACACACACACACACACACACACACACACACACACACACACATATATTATTTTATTCACATATCTTACAACATGCAATCAAGGTTAGTAACAAAACAAAGTAACAGGAAATAACGACACACAAGTATTTGCAAACACACATTACAGATATATATTTGCAAATTAATCAGTCAACAGGGTTAGTAACATTTTATCAATTTCATCCATTGTAATATTTATGTAAATTTTGTTTTTGCACATGTTTGTATTCATACCGTCATCCGTTTATTATATACGGAGGCATAGCAAGGTGGGGGGGGGGGGACAGGGGGCAATGGTCCCTGGGTGCAAAATTCTTCTAGAGTTCAGTGACTGTTAAGTATTAACTACCAATTTGATATTAGCAAAACAATTAAGAAAAGTTTTCAAACTACAACAAAATTGCCTAGTCAGCGAATTGTAGTTAACTTAATTACTACGTGTATACAGCCTAGAAAAAAGACTAATATTGTTACTTAATGGCATGTGTAAGGTGTCGTTTGGATTAGCAGATCAATAATAATTGTGGGAGAAAAAGTGACGTTTCCCCTAAATGCCGATTGTATTATTGTGAAAACCTGTAATGCATCTATGCATCTCTAATAATCCTTGCATGTTTTAATGCTGGAGATGAATGCTTAAGGACTGCATAAAATAGAGTTATTCTTGTGCAAAACCTCAAATCAAACTCGTCGACATTCTTAGAAAAAATTTTTTATCTTTATTCTGTCATATCGAAAGCCGAAAGTGGGGCTCAAGGACGCTTAAAAACAAGCACGATTTCTGGCTTAGACCACAAAACAAATGATCAAAACATTAAAAGGGGAGGCATCAAAGGTTTTTTTGCCCCCGGGCGCCACAAGCACTTGCTACACCACTGATTATATATAATCTCTTGGCTTATCTAATCATTGGTTTAATTTAGGCAGTCTGTATAAAAGTACCTTGTATCATAATAATTGCTGCATATCTGTAGTGCTCATGTATCTGTCAAAGAGATTATCACTAATATTTTGATACCCTATACTAAAATCTAGCATTCTGTCTCGGTATGCATGCAGTTTTTGCATTTAGCTTTCTGCAGAGAAATTAGTTTGTCTAAATTCATAATTACATGAATTATTTTTGCTTTCATTTCTTTTAGGCTACTCAAATTTTTTACCCTCACAGCATACAACTTTCACCGAATTCATTTCCTGGACAAGATCCCAAGGACTGCACCAGAAATGTAAAGAAAACAGAGTAAGCCAGTTACTGTAGTATTTTTAACGCATGCCTTGCAGTATAATGTCATCGCGTTCGATGTTTATTATCATAATTTATTTTGAACAGCTGTGTACATGTATAAATACGTAAGCAGTGGAATTTAAAATAAACACTGATAATAGCAGCAAAATAAATTAAAGATATAGCACACAAAAACACATACAAGAATGAACAACTAACAAGTCTGATGCTTCTACTTTAGACCTAGTTCGTGTCTGTACAATTTATGTTCGCCCTGTTTTAGAGTATGCTTCTGTTACATGCAGTTCGTCCATAAATCAAACTCAAACTGCCAGTATTGAAAGAATTTGTCAGATAATTTTTTACGATGCTGCTTTACATCAGCTCAATCTGATTATTATGGAAAATCATAGAGAAAAATTAACTTATAATTTTGCTTCTAACATTACCCAGTACCATAGTCACTTGCTTCCTGATTCACATCTTAGTGTAAGCAATCCCAGTTCGTCCATAAATCAAACTCAAACTGCCAGTATTGAAAGAATTTGTCAGATAATTTTTTACGATGCTGCTTTACATCAGCTCAATCTGATTATTATGGAAAATCATAGAGAAAAATTAACTTATAATTTTGCTTCTAACATTATCCAGTACCATAGACACTTGCTTCCTGCTTCACATGTTAGTGTAGGCAATCCCAGTTCGTCCATAAATCAAACTCAAACTGCCAGTATTGAAAGAATTTGTCAGATAATTTTTTACGATGCTGCTTTACATCAGCTCAATCTGATTATTATGGAAAATCATAGAGAAAAATTAACTTGTAATTTTGCTTCTAACATTATCCAGTACCATAGACACTTGCTTCCTGCTTCACATCTTAGAGTAAGCAATCCCACTGCTTTAAACTCTAATAAATTTGTCATATCTAAAGTTTGAACAGAATGTTACAAATGTTCACCAATACCTGGTGTAATTAGAACTATAAATAATAATTAGGAACTTCTTTCTAAGTTATAGTAACTGATTTATTGTCTCAATTGGTTTTAAACTGTTTTACTAACTTTGCGATGTCATTCCTCCAAATTTTTACCTTGCAATGTCTTTTATGTGTTTTTTACTCTTTTTTTATTTTTTATTGTGTTTGCACCTTGTTTTAATTTTTACTGCAATGGTGTGACTTTTTAACAAAACCCAAATATTTTTTTTATTTTTAGTTTATATGAATGTGAATACAACAAAATAAATTAAGACAGCATCAACTACTTTAACATTTCTTTCAAAAGACTTTTGACAAAAAATTTAAATCTGCACAATCTTTCACTAGATTTATTGTAGGTATCACATCGTGTCCTTTCATAATCTTGTGTGATAAAAATTCTTAGGCACATATAGTTTATATACAAAATGTAAGATGTCAACCATGGAGTTACTATTTCTCAGTGGCGTAAATTTTCTCAGAAGAAGAAAAAATGGAATACTATCTACAATTCTACATACATGTAGCCGACCCAGCTGTAACTTGACTGCTTGTCAGCTGTAAAAGAGCGTTAGTCATTTAAAATTATGGTAAAACAGAGCTGTCATTCTGCCATTGTGTGCGCTGTCTATTACTGCACTCATTTTCAAGATTAATTAGCAGCCTGATACTATAATTTGCTCGTTTGACAATTAATATTACATACTGCTAGCTAACTGAGTGGAACTAAATGGTATGCCGTCTTGTATATGTGTGAATAGTGGTCCATTATTGGTGGTGATTCACCTAACTGTATGTAATGATTCATTTCCTTTTGCTACTTTGATAGGCATTAGGTAGAATTAAAAGGTGTCAGGCTTGAAATAAGGTGTCGATAGGATTCACTTATTTAATATGTATCTTATCAAGAAGAATTCTCTCGACCGCAGGGTGTTTAATAGTGTGTTGTTGATTGATTAATGCTTTTCGAGTCATCTGTATTAAAACTGTGACGCTTTGGTTATATATATATTGCTTTTGCCGTTTTCAGACCACGACAAAACTACTTACCAGCACCTGAAAATTCAAGTAATTATGTTAAACGATAAGAAAAGCCCTGTTTACCTGAATGCGGTTTCAGAAAAATCGCCTTAAAAATTACATTACTTTACAGTAATTTTATGCGTATATCGTACTCGCGTTGAAAAGATTTTTTGTTTGTTTTCATTTTAAATCTCCCGCAATGCTGTTCCGACGGCGCCATTACATGACGTCATATAGTAGTAGTAGTAGTAGTAGTAGTAGTAGTAGTAAATCTCCAGTAGTTATAATATAACTTTTGAGACAAATAGTTCTTCGACTGATATACACACAACGTAAATCAGGGGAAGAAAAGGAAATGTTAAGCTACATACCAACAACTTTCCATGCAAAGTTATATTACTTAGCATTTCGCTTACCTGTTTGAAAGACTTTACGTAGCTAGAAAAGAAACTTATTAATTATTTAAAATGTTTTCATCAATTGGTTAGTGAGTGGTGCACCCTACTGAAGGTACTGAAGTTACTGGACCGATAAGGGAGACGGCTTAGCTTTACCCACATGTCACGTGACGGCTGTAGTTAAGACTCATCGCTGTTAACCTTTGACCTACAGCAACTGCCCGTGTTTACAACAAAACTGTAAAAAGGCTTATTGTCAAAGCATTGAGAGCAAAATGAATATATTTTCCTACTATTTTTTTCCTAGTTGCAGCTTCCTGTTTGTTGTGACATCACAAGGATTGTCACTTATATCTGATTGCATTAATTAATTATTTCAGTGCTGAGAAAAAAGGCTGCCCTAATGCCGAGTGGCAGGATTCCTATGGCCACTACAGAGAAGCCATTTTTACTCAAACAAAACAACATTGGTGGTGGAAGGTAAGTGTCAAATGGCAAAAGTCTCGATTTTACTCTCACATTAGTATTCAGTATTATTTAAAACTAATTTGGTGTTGAATGAATACAAATCACATCAGTGATAAATCAGTCCAACTTACTGAATTAATGGTAAGTTGTTACTAAGTAATTTTATCTTGTTCTTGAAAGTTTTATATTGATTTTAAAGGTGTTAGCAAGTGAAGCATTGAAAATGTAAATGCCCATGAACTAAGAATGTATTGCTGTTTTAATCACCTGTTTTAGAGTTGCCCTTATACTTGTATATGAACTGTGATCAAGTTTCCAACTCAGCACAGACTAAAATTTTTTACGCCGTTTGAAAGTTGTCTGTATGTGAAAGGTATTTGTAGGTTGCCACTGGCCATTTGAAACAAAACTGCTGATTTGTACATTTTGCAAATGTTTGCATTTTGTTTGATGTACGAGCGTGCATGCACGCAGAATAAACGTCTGACCTGCAAAGTCAGTTTATCTTTGCATTATATATTGCATTTTACCCTTTAAGGTTTCTGCCAACAATTTAAACTTTCAAGTATGGCTCATGATACCTAATACCTATCCCAAATTCCTGCAATTTATTAGCTGCCTCTTATGCCACATTCTATTTGCTTTCAGTTAAATGATTTTTAGTTAAATTACGTTGCTACAGCTTATAACGTTAGTTGTAGGCTTAATAAGTTGTAGGATTAGTTGTTTGCTCCATAGTTTGAAGCAAATAATCCATTTTGATCTCTAACTTATTCACAGTTTTGTATGCAACAATCCCTAGGTGACGGTGCACAACAAAGTTTCTCGTGAGGAATTCTGCCACCTGCTAAAAACTATGCGTCCTCCTCGTGAGGAATTTTGCCACATGGTAGAAATGCTGCATGTTCCATTTATGTGTGGAATCCTCGCAGAATTCAGCCTTAAATTTAACTACTCAATTACTTCTTTCTTATTTAAAAAAACAGCAATTAACACAGTTCGTAAAATTCTAAGATTTAATCTCTCTTTTAATAAACTGACGATTTTATGTTTTATTAATGCAACATCGATGGCTATATTCGTGAAAAAGAATTATAATGCACACATGCTTATTTTATATATACATATTTTCAGATTTTGAAGTGGTAAGTGGAACTTTACTAAAAAAACAGGCCTGACATTACATTTACTAACATTATCAATTGTACTTCGTATATGAGAAATAAGGCACGTATAACTTAGTTTAGACATCGTTATACAGTGTAAAACTCACAAAGTAACTGCAGCTAATTGGATGCTTGGTGAAAATTGCGCAGTTTCACTGTGAAGTGAACTTTCTTGCCGCATGGGATTTTGAGAAAATTTTGAGTTTTCAAAAAATTGTCTGATTTTCTGACAGCAATTCCATGTGTCATTTTTCCTTGCATCCTCACTGTGAAATGGGCCTGGTTTGTCAGAATTCTCACCTAGAATGTAAGTGGTTGATACTGAGTCATTGTTTTTGAACAATTTGTGATATAAGTGTAAACGGTATGGTGCGTATTTGGCTACAATCTTGCAAGATTGCAAGAAATGAATTAATCTTCATAGTTATGGTAGTTAATTAACTGCTCTGTTCTGTTTCCTCAATGCGAGGTTATTTTTCTCATTATTCTGTGCACGATATTGAATTATCCAGCGCGCATTATTTGTCTGCTTCATTTTTCACGCACGGAAGGCTGTGCACAGGAGCATTCAATTTATAAACTAGTCGTCAATAACACACATGGTGCTGAACAAGCTTTTGTACACAGGACCTGTCAATAATGCAATAACATGTAATGTAAATAATGTACATAAATTGTCCTACTTTTAAAAGTGCTTTGTACAATAACACATGCATGTTCTTATTTTTTCACAGCCACGTAATTGTCACCGTAACAACTCTTACTACTTTGTTCATCAATACTAGACTACTAACACTGCTTGATTGATTTCTGTATTGAGTTTACTTTGCTTGTTGGCACTTTCCAAAATTTCTTGAGTCATTAATAAAAATTCAAATTTGTCATTAATTGTAAATGTAATTTTTGTCCCATTTTATTTATTTGAATTTTGTGTTGTTAGAATTATCAGCAATCATTGACATTAAACAAGAAAGTAAAGAAGCTTGTAGAGAATTTCTGGGATTTTACAAGTATTTTTTCATGTGTGGCCTATAATTAATTGATTGTTAATTTTTTTAACTTCCACGTGTATGTTTGGTAATGAAAGTAATGAAAATTTTAGTGTTGTTCACTTTGACACGTGGCTGGATACAGTGCCTCTTTGTTGGCAAGCTGTTTCTACATGAAGTGTCACACAGAAGGCTGTCATGTTTTAAATATTTTAAAATTATACCCTTACATCATCTGCGTCATGTTGTCACAGACTGTTGTTCTGGGTGTTCTTAACTTTGAAATCTTCAATAAATCAACACTACTAATTTACATTTCACCCAAAACTCCAAAAGCAAAGTCCAAACAGCTTAGATCTTATAGCCACTTGTATTAGCATTCAATATGGAGCACTAATTTTGATGATAAAAAAATCAATTACCTGTTTTCAATAACAAATTCTGACTGTGGCGTAAACTGCTGCTTGTGGTGGTCATTCGCAAAGAAGATGTGGAGGATATTCAATAATAATAATAATAATAATAATAATATTAATATATAGTAATAATCTTTATTTAAAGTTGGCTTGTTGGATGAACAATTAACATGAGCTCCAAACAGCTTTTTGCCGACTGTAAATAACAAACCTACAGCTACATAACACAGACTGTCATTATCCCACTCTTTACCCTAAATGCCACATGCCTGACAGGGCAAGACCAGGTATCATTTTAAAGTCTTTGGTGTGACCCGGTCACTGTATCGAACTCACGACCGCCGAGGCAGACATGTTGCCACTAGACTGTACTGTATTTTACAATATGCTACACTTAAATATGTTTTTTCACAGAGTATACATGTAAGAATACCACATTTTGTTTGTTTTACATTTAATAACACTGCTGAGGTTATTGAATTTTTAGCTGTTCACAACGACAAGAAGATTATGATTTTTTTTCGTGACACTGCTTGTACAATGCTAAAATGAGTGCATTGTAATGATTTGGTGAATCTAACTCATGTCATTCTGACAGTCTGTTTCGTAGATTATTGATCTATAAAACAACTTCCGACGTTCCTTTAATTTTGCATAAGAGAGAGACTAGTAACTTCTTTTACATTTTTGCAGTTAATTCACATACTGGAAGTGATGGACGTGGGACGTCGGCACAAGGGAGCCCTTGTTCTACTTGAAGAAGACCACTATGTGGCACCTGACTTCCTGCATCTTCTGCAGTTGCTCATAGCTAAGCGAAAAAGGTAAGGTGGTATGCTTGAATTGGCATCAATGTCAGTTTCGAAAGCCATTTTCTTTTTTAAGCTTATTGGCTTTTTCCTGTTGAAAAGGAAAACAGCGGCAGTTAGTATAATATGTGTTGCAGTACCTGTAAGGTTGCGAGGTTCAGTTGTTATTAACAAGACACTTTATTAAGACAATTTCTTTTTGTCATTTCGTATCATAAACCAACTAGCTTGCATTCCAAAAAATCAGCACTTCTCTGGAAATAAAATGCAGAAACAGAAGTGTTTTTTACGCTTTTCTAGCAAAAAGATGTTTATATAGTTGGGTGCACAGCAAGAGATGGTCCAACATTTAGCAGCAAACCTGCTTATTGCTTGTTGCAGAACCCATTTTTCACTGTTTCGTTTTGGGAGGCCACTCGCCAGAATTGTTATTATAAATTGTGTTTGTTCTCTTTCACTTTAAATATGTAACAGCTGTTTGGACCTGTTTACTAGAATGTGGTGCTGGCATTCTGTCAAATACCATTTGAGTGTAATAATTGCATTGTGCAGATATCTTAGCCTCATTCCATTACACCAGACTATACAGCATACATTCTCCCTCAACAAAGTAGCTAACAGTAAGACAGACAAAACCGCGCATCCATGTACTGATTGATTTATTGGCATTGGTTGCTTTCGTCCCTAAGCGCATACCATGACCATTCAGCTATTTTGCTCATCCTTGCAAGCTGCTGTACACAAGATGTGTTTGATCCTTCCTTGTTGTTTCCCACCTCAGTTCAATGTATATGTGCTAAATATGAACTTGTCAGAGCAAGAAAGCTTAGCAGCTGAATGATCAATGAGTGCTTCAGTGAGTGATAATAGGTTTATTAATGCACTGATTAGTTAGTGATTTACCTGCTAAAGTAATCAATGCTGTCATAGCATGAACTTGGAACTTGCTAAAACACGGGCTGGTGCTAAAAAACAAGCAACAGAGAAGTCTTGGATACGGAATTTCTGGCGCATTGGGTCTCCTAGGTAAGAATGCCGTTAATCGCTTATCCCTGCAATTTGGTACTAACACTCTGGGTGGCATGTCCAATTGTCAAATAAATAAGTTACTAGTTACTGCACTTACTTTTAGCTTTATTTAAGTAATATAGAACTAACTAAATTTAATGGTAATGCAGAACTAATTCAAAAAATGTTAGTAATATAAAATTAACAATATGAAATATCACCTTAGATAGGCTAACCTAAAACAGAGTTTGTATTTTGCTTGGTAAATGAAAGTGCAAATAAGCATGAGTCTGTGGTGGAGGGTTTGGAACATCCTTTGTGATTGTTATGTACTAATCGATTTGTTTTCATGCACATGGTTTTCTAATTAAGATTTTTTTTAATTTGAAATTTTTATAGCCCACAAAATATGAAAAATTAAGAACAGCATGCAGAATGAGTAAATTTCGCATATCTAATAAAATTTGTTTACAAGTAGCCGCCAGTGACACTCATTGGCTAGCACACTTCGAATGAAATAATGCAGTGGCTGCATTCATTGTGAGAAGCTTGTTACATTACTAGAATCGTGACAGTTAATTACATGAATGCACTTCCTTGTTGATGAAGTTATTGAATGTACAATTCCTCAGCATCTGGCTGGAATTCTTTTTCCAGTCTGTACTGACTGCTTTTTCTGCACTGCTAAATATTTTAGAACATTGAGAATTCTACCCAATGAATATGCATTGCTGTGCTTGGATACATAATAATGTTTCGTTTCAAATATGATGATTTTTTTAATACCTTTACTGTAAAGTTTAAATGACCAAGCATTAGTAATAGATGTAATACTATGTACCCATCAGCGAGCGAACTCATTTTTACCTGACTAATTATTGGAGTAATTAAAGGAAAACCAGAGATGATTGTGTAAACATTAGTTCAGAATAAAAAATACTCTAAAATATTGACAACTACAATAGCTTTTCTTTAAAATCAAAACTTAGATTAAATAATAATTACCTCGGATACTTCAAAGCTACGAGCGGCTCAGTGAATCTACTAAGATTGGCAACGCCGCCTTTTTATCGCGCACGCATGGACGACAAATAGAAGGCGGTATCATGATAACCATGATTATGGACTGCTGTGTTAGTTTCTGACATCATATGACGTAGAGCCCATTTTCGTGACATCGCGAGTTTAAACAGTACTGAAAAACTTACGCAAACATGCTTGACGCGCAAGGGAAGATGCCTGCTATTGCACAAACTGGTTAGTTTCTGATGTAAGCAATAGCTGTGTTCGGCTGCCGTTAATTAACTTTCTAAGCTAATTATTCAAATATAAGAAACAATTGCTAACTTTTATAGGCAAGAAAATTTATATTTTGGACAATAAATTAAAATGAGATTGAGTCTATAGTTTGTACTTCCTTTAACAAACATTCTGTTGCTCTAGATAGGATTGTTACAATACTCTACTGTATGGGATCAAATTCTGTATGAATGACGTTTCTACTACAATATTGTTGAATTGCTATTAGCAGTGCACTTTGTCTGTTAGCATTTGTAATGTGGCAGTGCTAATTAATAACTCCCTAATCTAGTGCTATGTATGAAGAAGCAAATCACCTGACTTAATGCATCTATTTATTTTCTAAACGCTTAAGGCATGTTTGTACTGTAGGAATATAGATCTAACGAGAAATCATTTAATGAGCTGAACTTAATTGAATGAGTTCAAATCTCTTTTAGCTTAAATTTGTAATTTTTTCAATTAAACAGACACTGTGTTTCTTACAAACTGCAGTATTGATGTTTGTTAGCAGCGAAACCTATAACTAAGAATTTTCAAATGTTAAATTAAATTTGGAAATATGCTCGTGTATTTACATTTGCACTGTCAGTACCGGATTTTCAACATTCGGTGTAATGTAATAAAAGGAATAATAATCATTGCAATATTGCCGCTTTTGCTCTTGCAGCTGTTTCAGACTGGTAAATAATAATATTTATGCACATCTAGTGCCTGCAAATGCAGAGAGACATAATTTTGTGTTATTCACCCCATGCTGTGTAGGTGTGGTGAATAATTAATGGTTGCCATCTGAATATCATTTCATTATTTGTTCATAAGAGCAGGTTGTGCATGTCGTAATTAATTAATCATCAGTGAAAAATTCATTGCAGTCATATGCAGTTAAACAATTATTGATTCAGCTTTGCTGTACTTTTGAGTTTTTTCTAGTTTTATTTATGTCACCACTGTTTCGAAGTGAAATACGGTAAGCACTAATAGCTGGTCATTGTTTGGGCTTAAACCGTAGCTTGAATTTTATCTGTTTTTAATACACCGTCGAGAACTATTTTTGTTAAAACTTTCTCTGATAATTCATCACATCAGATAGTAAACGTAAAAAATTAGTAAATGTTTGCAAACTTTAGCATTTTCATTTAATCTATCAACGTAAAGGACTTAGCCTGAAGATACAACACACACAAACGAGAAAAGATGTGTGTAAAATTTTCATCTTGAAAACACAAACATAGGCTAAAATGATCTTTGGTAATATGTTTTTTGGTAATATTTTATATATGTATATAAAATATTACCAAAAAACATATTTTCCTTTTTCTTTGCAGTATGGCTAGTTTTAGCCTTCCTTGAGGCCTCTGTGTATGTAAAATAGAATTATGCTTGATATGACTGACACTTTTTCAGTGATTCAGCTGGAGAAGTCAGCCTTCTCAACTTAGGCAATTATCAAAAGAAGACTAATTTTCCTCTTCACTTTAATAAGGTAAATTAGTGTTAATTATTAAACAGTATTTTTTTTTTGTTATGGCAGTTGCATAGTTTAAAAATTCATTATAAAGCACTTACATTATGATAATGGTGATAACCTAATATAAGTGTTATATTTTTGTGAAATAAAGGTTAATATAGTCGTTATATTTTTTATGAAATTTGATGCTGTTTACAAGAAAATACTAGGAGTCAAGTTAATATTACTGTTTTGGAAGTGACGTTTACTAGGAGGTTGAGGAGAGAGCTTCGAGCTCACAAGTTCTATCTGCCGTTAGTCCTACATTCATAGGCATTTGAAGACCTTAAACGCTGAAAATAAATTGCAGTACTAAAATCTCATTTTCAATGCCAAACCTTTAAATTTAAGTGAGACATCGTAAGTTTTAAATGCAATGGAAAATTGCATTTGTTTTAGTTTTTCAAATGCAAATTTTTTGTGAATGATAATCGTTATAAAACACATATACAGTGCCTAGTTAGTGCCTTTAATAGCAAATTCGTGTCTGTCAGACTTGATCATTTCACTCTCGTCTTTTAGGTCCATGGACACTCTGGGTTAATCTGAATTAGTGTAGGCTGCCCAAGCAATACAATGTATAGTTTAGGTTTTCTACTTGGGAATAGTACTATTGAGTGTTTTCATTTTGGCGTAATACTAGCCCAACCAACAGTTTCTTTACATATTGTTTTTTCCTACTCTTTGTGCTTTCTTGTTATTATTATGACAATGAAGTTGCACTGGTGGTTTTACTAATTTTACACAATTTATAAAGTAAAACGTAACACTCGTTGTTTTCCAGTTTTCGCGAGACACGTGGCGGTCAAGCGAGCACAACATGGGCATGGTGCTATTTAGGGAAACTTGGAATGCTATCAAAGAGCATACTCAGGTAGGATGTCAGTAAGCCGTCTCACAGTTCCAGCGATTGATGTTGATCGTTAAAAGGTCAAAGGTTGTTAAGTGTATCAGACAACGCATTTGTGTACACTTGACAACGCCTTGCTGTTGTAAAAGTAACGGTTTTACCAGTTAGCTAGAACCTTACCTAGTTCATTTTTTCTTGTTCCCAAGCAAAATCCTGCTAGTAAATCACTCTACGCCCAGACTAATGCATAAGTAAGTAAAGTCCACGTAAAACAACGTAAAGGTACAGAACTAATGCTTTGCGGTACTCACATGTCACGTGACGGTTGTAGATAATACGCGTTGCTGTGCTACACTTAACCTCTGACCTACAGCAACTGCTCGTGCACACAACGAAACTGTGAAAAGGCTTATTAGTTACCAAGTGATGTGTGAATAAAACTTTAAAATTTCAATTCATATTACTATTGGTTAGAGTGAGCTGGTTGAGTACTATAACTTTTGTAGCAAAAAAGGATAACAGTAAATGTAAATAGTAGTTATACAGCGCACCTAAACAAACCGTTAAATTTTCTTTACAGTTTGAACAATGACAGCCTGTGAAGATTTTAGTTGTTGAGTAGTACAGTGATACTAAAATCACCATATAAAGCAAAGCACAACAATCCAAGAAATTTTAATGACATACCAAAATGAACTAATATCCAACTATTTCACGGCAATAAAGCCTAAATGATCATCTGCTTGAAAATACAGAAACCACCAATAAATTCATTTTAGTGAAATAACACTACAAAACTGTAAGGAATGTTATCGTGTTAAAGACTGTTCTGATTTCTAAACTAAAACCTGCTATTGTTCATAAAAGTAGGTACAAAACCTACTATATTGAGTTTTAATAAATCAGGATTTAATATTGGATTAATAAATAAAAAATTGGGTGTAAATAAAGTGCAGTTGATTGAAAAGTTGGCGCTTCCAGTTATGACACGCGCTGTAAAATGTAGTTATCCAATTAGCTTTCTAAAATAACTATTCGTCTGCTATAATACCACAGTAATTCTATATTATTCTTCAATTCAATTTTAATTCTTGCTGAAGAAAACTCATATTTTTCAATTTTATTTTTCAGTTACACTTTGTTAAAGCATTTTCCCGATCTCTATGTCTCCGTAACAGTTAGTTAATGCACTTTGCAGGTATTCTGTACATATGACGATTATAATTGGGACTGGACGCTCATGCATATTAGTCAGAAACTGATGAATCCGTCTTTATCTGTGTTATTTCTCAGAGCTCCACGAATCTTTCACATAGGCGAATGGTAAGAACAGATTTCTTGCTAATGCAGGTCGTTGCACTTTAGCTGGTGCAAGAAATGTCGAAGAAATTTGCATTGTTCATAGGGAAGAAAGAACCTAAATTACTGCCAGATTTCTGATTTAAAGACAAAATACCCACATTCTTACGGTCTGGTATTATTTATAGATTTCAGTGCAGCAGCTGCAATGCTGCTTACCATGGCAAAACATCCAGACACTTTAAAGTAAGAATTTGTGAACATTTGGGTATTTCGTCTAGAACTGGCAAGAAATAAAAAATTCTCGTCAATTCAGCATTAATGACCATATTTGTACCAGTGGCCACAAAGTTGATTTTAACAATTTCAGTCAGCAGTGTGGCCAGAGCTGCAAATAACTGGGACTTACTGATAAAAGAAAGTTTAGCTATGTACCCTAATAAGCCTTCGCTTAATGTACAAAGCAGCTCAATTCCTTTAACATTATTCTCAAACACTTTGCTATTTGTTACTGTATCAATTTCTTTTCTACTGGTCTGCTTATTCATTACCTATTTGTCTTCTGTTAAATACATAATTAGTGCATAAGGTTTTATACTGTAGGCTTTGCCTATATAAACTGGTTGTATGTTTGTAAAAATTTACCATTGATGATGACAGCAGTAGCTCTGTCAAAACATTTGATATGATTTTTTTAACTATGTAAATTAAAAGTTTTAATAAAGTTGTGGTGATTTAACTAGTAACGTTACGTAGTCGTAGCAAATCTTGAATTTGTTTTTGAAACACTCCAGCCCTGCTTTATCATTTAGGAACTTTTCATTAATCAAAATATTACTCTAAGAATTTTTGGGGGGACAGGAAATAGAAACCAGTTTCGTGGTCGTCATCACGATTTGGTTTTCTGATATTTTTCTCTGCTTCTTAAGAATCCATGGATCCCCGATGTGTGAGCAGGCCACCTGCATGAGACAGCCACTACCACATAGTTGGGTTGTGATGATAATCTAAAATTTGATTCCCATATTGCCCTTGAATGTTATCTAACTTGTGTTACACTAGGCGCCGCTTAATAGACTCACTTTGAGACCCTAGTGTTTTGACCCAATTAACCGACTGAACCTATTAACCGATGGGTGTAGTATTACTTGGTATAGTATGAGTCACCAGCTTACTATGTAAAGCTTTTCTATGAATTTCAGAAACGAAGTAATGCCTAAATTCCTTTGTGCAATTCAAAAATTAGAAAAAATATTTTAAAATACTAATTTGTATAAGTGAATTAGCAATAAATTAAAAGGTATACATATTACATATTTGTCACACAAAAATGTCTTATTTGAAGCATGTGAAGCCAAAATATTGAGTCAATTATGCTAAGTTGTTTGAGTCAATTACCGACAGTTTTATTGCGTTTGAATAGAAGTGGCCCGTACCAGGCACTTTTAAATGTCAATTAAGCGATTCAGTCTGTTAACCGTGAGTCTATTAAGCGGCGCTTCCTGTATTTTAAATGTGAGATGTGCCAGATTTCTCTCATAGTCATATCATCTGGCATTTTATATCACAAGGGCAGAGCACTAAAGTTCACATGCCACGTAGATGCAAAGATAGTCTGTGACTTAGTTTGGATAATGCAAAAAATTTTTGCAAAATGAGTGAGTTATACTGACGTTACAAGCTGACCACAGAAAAAGCATATTAACTGTAATTGACATGTGAAGTGCAATTGATGTACTTCTTGCTACAAAAGAGCACTTAAGCAGTGTGCCAAAGAAATGGGGAACTCTGTTTTTTAATTGTTTCTACTTATTTATTGATTTACTATGCTGAGAAAGTAGTATAACTTTGCTGTTTTTGACATTGGTGGTAATTTAGTTAAAAAAGAGCATATTTAGTATGTATTTTTATTCGTACTCGTGGTACATTCACATCAAATAAAAAAATAGATCAACAAGCAAAATAACATTAATTAACAAGATTAGTAAGCAAGGTAAATATGTACAATTAATTGAGAGTATGATATGTTAGTATGGCGTACAACTCGTTCCTGTCAAAAAAATCAAGACAATTACGTTCCAGAGCCCATGTAACTTCTTTAATGAAATTTACAGTTCATGTTTGTCCTTTGCTAGCATTACTTCTTACATCTAACATACAGGAAAAAGCTTTAGGAGCAAAATTTTCATTTGTGTAAAACGTTTTGTACTCGTTACAAATAGATAAATTATAATCCATTGTAAAAGGTGCATGAAATCAAGAATTATGAGCAGAGAAATTGGCTATATGACTTTCACTATATAGGCAGCTATGGTAAAATTTAACAAGTGTTAATTTACTTACCTGTTTTAGAAGCGCCCGTCTGTTTTGATCGTGATTAATTTAAATTATAGTTTAAGAGATACAAATTTATCAGTATTTGAGTAACTACTATTTTTTTGTATGTAAATTATTACTAATCTCTTCAGTGCCTTAAAGCTGAAGAAAGTGTACAAAATCTGTCACCAGCAAATTATGTAAAGAACTACGACTGAGTGATTTGGTGGCAAAATGTGAATAATTCAATTTTGGTTTATGTAACTTTTAAGTAAATTAATTTTTTTGTGTGTACATGCCCGTAAAGCTCTTTCTGCTTCGTGCTTTTTAATCTATTTGATGTATTAGTTGTAACAGCAAGTAAGTATGCTATATGGAAAAGCAAGTAAGTATGCAATATAGAAAAGCAAGTAAGTATGCAATATAGAAAAGCAAGTATGTATGCAATATAGAAAAGCAAGTAAGTATGCTAATTGGAACAGCAAGTATGCTGATAGTTATGAGATGTTTTTTATTTCAGCGGTATGCACAAAAAAGGGAAAAGCTGTGCACCGGAACCAATGGTTGAAAAAGTCGAAGAACTTCTAAGGACCAACGCCAAGTACTTGTTTCCCGACACCATCCAACCAATTCCTCCCGTTTCCAGAAAACTTCGAAAAATGAAACCGAATGGAGGATGGGGTGACCCTCGTGATCATAACCTATGTTTGAGTTACAGTAAATCTATTGTAAGTTGAAAATGGACAGGAAAAGAAAGGGAGTAATAAATCATTTATTGTATGTAGTGCAATTTATGCATTTTTGCTTATGAAAATTTATTGCTATCTTTTGGTTTAATAGGGTGTGGTACTCTTATTACTGTAAAACAAGTTTTTTCGTGGCTATTTAATTCTGCGATATTAAAATTGAAATTTGTATTACAATTTCGTAACTGAAGTATATAAAAAATATTAAGTTTCCTAACCATTATTGCATGCTGAGGTACATCAGTAATTCGTCAGTAATACATCATAAAACATAATACATTAGTAACTAATCTGTTTTGAATTTTGTATAGCATGTCATTTCTATGTCTATATAAAATTCAAAACAAATTAGTTTATTGTATATGCTTTTAATATAAAAGTCCATTCCATACTTCACATATGTAATGCAGGTGTTTATATAGCCACATTTAAACAGCACTGTACCAACATCATGACCACAACACAATTCACATTCTTAACACGTCACTGCATTAGGCCACATGCAATTTTTAATCCTGCAGCCTTTTGTGGAAGATACTGAGAACAGATAAAGTCTTTAAAGGAAGACAAGATGATTTTCCATGTACTACCCCATTTTCAAGTACGATAAAAAGTACACATTTTAACATAATTAATACTGCAAAAGCGTTTCTGATAAATAATTGATTAGAAACTTAATTAACGGTGGGCGAGCCCACCTCTAGATGACATCACAAACGAACATAATTTTCAACCTGCAAAAATATTCCACGAGCGTGTTGAACATGTTTGTGAAAGCAAAAATTGAAGTACGGTGCTACTATAAGATATTCATTGTGCTATACAAAAAGTAGGAAGTTTTAAGATAAAAATTCAAATTTCAAATTTGCCTCTGTGCTCACACATGAGCTGTCGAACGTGTGTAGTTCTTCACAAATTAACACATCTGAACTGAGAGGTACAGCACCTGTTTTTTGTGCAACGCTTTCCGAAATGCAGGCGCTACAGGTAGTCTAACTAGCGAATGGCAAAATGCATGTAACAGCGAAGAACGCAAAATTGTATTCGTGTGGTAGTAATTCTTTCACGTAACTGATTTTTAAAAAAATAGTGCATTTCCTTTCAATATTTTAAAGAATAGGTTGTTTTGACATACAGTTTAACATTGGGTCCAGTTTTGCTTTAAATAGTACTTACGCAGAACAAAAAAATAACATGGAACAAAAGTTTTCTGTGTGTATGAAACTTTTGTTACTCCACAGATTGACATGCCACCTTGCCACAAGCTATAACATTACTGGAATTTAGTGTGCAGATGTGGTGCTACCTGCTGGTGTGCATTATAATAATCTGGGTCTTTTGTGATAAATATGTGGGAAACAGATTCAATTTCCTTCGAGATTAAGCGAAGTGGAAATCCTACAGAAAATCTCCAATGCATGCATGCATATATAAACGCATCTTTGTACACGTGCATGAAACAAACAACTCGATAACAATATACAAGTGCATGATAACACTACAGTGCACATGTGCGTGAAAACTGTTCGAATGCGTGTTTACTGACCGAAGTTAAAGAACACCGTAAATGCGGTTTCGAACGTGGCTGAAATAACTTTGCCGTTTTAATGTCTTGTGTTACAGGATCATTCTTTTGATTAGTTAGGTCTGGTCCCGGTACAGAAGAAAGTGACTGACCAAGGTAGTGACTTGTAGTTTGCACACTTTACTATAAGTTTCACTTAGGCCCCGTCTTATAACTGCAGAAAATCTATTAAGGAAACTCCTATCATACCAATTCCTCAATTCAACATGTTTACCCTTGCTCAGAAAATTTGCAAAATAAAATGTGTTTGAAAAAAGTTGTTTTACAGTACGTTCTGTAGAAATGAGATTTCTGCTTTTGATCTCGCTTTACTGTGATACAAAGGTAATAGGAAGCAATATGTTCCGTTCTTTCTTTGGTAGCTAGCTTGTTATTTTTTTGTGCAAATTGTGTTTTTTGGGGGAACTTTTATTCTAAAATAAGCAAGTACTTGTTCTACAAGGTTTACAAATGGTAAACACAAATATTCATCCATTTTATGTCAGCTGATACTTCTGTTTAGCAACCAGCTTTCTTTATTTTTAATGGTATAGAATTAGTTTCTAAATACTTGTCAGTTATTAACTTAACAGATCACATTAATATAATTCAGATTTACAAAGTTCTACCCTTCTTGACATTATATTTTATCTAGGGTTTTATCATCCTATGTTCGGAACAATAGCAGTTAAACTAAAAAATGAGTGCTACTGTTTTTTTGTCAATGCCAATTACAATAGCGAGCAATTTTATATACATGCAATGTTTTGAAATGTGTATGGTAATAAGTGTAAGAATTTATGTAATGACGTAAAGGCACAGCAGAGATTAAACTGGGACTTGGGTCAAATTTTAGCAAGTTTTTGCTTGGGTGTCTGTTCAAAAAACCTGACCAAATAACCTGGTTCTCGCTGCACACAAACTTCAGTGTGAATCTCATCCATAATTAATGTCTGATAATGGCATTTACATGTCTTCTACTAATTAAATTTAAAATGCAATTTGTATGTAGCGCATAATTCACACAGGATTTGTTGAACTGTTCAATGTTAGTAACTGAGTGACCCCAGGGTGTCCTCGGCTAAAAAGTTAAGCAGCATTGCATTGGCTAGCACATGGGTGAGCGACTGTTTCTGGGTATTTTTCTTTGCCATACGACGGCTGGTTACTTCTGCCATCAGGGAAACATGCATATACACCCAAATGTGACCAAGTCAACTCTGCTGATATTCTTGGAACTTTCTTGGCAATGATCTAAGTTCCTGTCACTCTACAACCTACTACATTACTCTTTAAAATACAATTAAAAGAAACCAAGCAAATGATACCACTCTAGAGCAAAGCTAGTAGTAAACATTAAATAAACCCCGAAAACATGTTTTAACCTGTTCATGGCAGAGATTAAACAACTATATTATAAACTGGCTACAATGGGTACCAGGCCAGGTTATCAAGTGGGCCACCGAGTTCATATTAAGCTGATTTGGTTCCATCTCGGGGGGGGGGGGTGGTGCAAGTCTTACGATGTGAATTTCTTGTTAGCCGATACAGAGCCAACAGATATCTGATATAATTCGTGAGAAGATGATTTGAAGTAGATCTGTTTTGAACCTGACTATCGCATTGCTGTCTGAGCATGTCGCATTAGTGCCAGCTGTCATAATTAGACAAAAAAGAGTAAAAGTGACAAAAATGATAAAATTATTTTATAATTTGAAATCTAGATACTGTGCATATTTGTTTTTCATGAACAAACTGAAATAATCATTATAATTATTGTTACTCCTTTTATTATAATAGAGTATGTAAATGTCCATTTATTGATACCTATTAAGTAGAAGATTATTTGTTATCATAATATCAAGATTAATATTAATGCTGGTACAAACCCGCAATTAATAAGATTTTGAAACCAAATTTGAAAAACGGGAAATTTTTTATCAAAAGCTGATGAAATGTAAAAAATAAAAAATAAATACTTGTGTTATGTTCTTTCACCGACCAACTACTCAGGTGCGTAAAATGTCAATGAAAGTTTGAAGTTTTGCAGTGAAATTATATTTCCAGGATTGAGCACATCAGTAATGTGAAGAATTTTTTTAGAGTTTGATTATTACACAATTTTACACGATACAACATAGCTAACAACATATTAATTCAAAGCACATGATATTATCTAGCAACTCTGTACAGTAACATTAACTCTTGATATAAGTAGTTTCATCATTTTGATAACTAGTTACGCTTTTTAGATATTTCAGTATTACATCTAGGTATTTAGAATACCTAGAAAGTATTGTATCTAGGTATTACTTGGTAATTAGAAATGTTGTAGACTGTCTTAGTGAGAATGTTATTCGAATTGTGAAATTCTTTGTCTTTTGTAACTAATTGTACTAATGTTTTGTATATGTAGTTGCATAGTCAGTATTACTAACATTATTTTAATGCAAGTTTTTTCATCATTTTAGATTAATGCTTATAAATTTTAGGTGACAGATTTAATAGGTATTCTCTTTATTTTGGTTTGTGGATTTAACATCCCACAGTTACGAATCTTACTAAAACTGTCAATTCTCTCTAAAATTAAACACATCGCTATGGTGCAACTGTCTTAGTGAAATTATTAATTAATTAGCAGAAGCTAATTTACCTTTAATTTGTTGCAGTGTCATTTTCTAAGCTCTCTCTCTCCCTCTCTCTCTCTCTCTCTCTCTCCCTCTCTCTCTCTCTCTCTCTCTCTCCCACCCTCTCTCTCTCTCTCTCTCTCTCTCTCTCTCTCTCTCTCTCTCTCTCTAACTCTCTCTCTCTCTCTTCTCTCTCTCTCTCTCTGTCTCTCTCCCCCCTCTCTCTCTCTCTCTCTCTCTCTCTCTCCCCCCCTCTCTCTCACACAAATTTTTAAAATTTCGAATGTTATTCATAATTTATGATCTTCTCCATTCCACGTTGCTATATACTTGCAACTGATTTTTTTAGACATTCCTATCTCATACTACTGATGACAAAATTTGAAGGTTTGCCGTGTCTATTAGTAGGTGGCGCCACCATAGTATTTGCCAATCAAATAAAATAGCCTATCAAACTGTTAAGAAGTTTGTCCTGTGTCCTATAACACATAAATAAAAATATTATATAAAAAAGTATGATGATTATATGTTAATTGATCTTGTTCTTTACAGTTCCAGTAACAGTACCATTTTTTGCACTAACTTAAAGATTTTCTACACCTTATATCTAACAATAATGTACGTTTTTGTTTTTAAATGCAATGCCAGTATGGTTTTATGTATTCCTGTAAATCAAACGTTATCTGTGCTTGTAAGCTTCAGTTTTTTTTTATTTCGGCTAAACGTATTGTGTATATTGTGCAATTTTTTGTAACATATCATTAATCATAGGAAGGATTTTATGTTAAGTGTTATTTATATTAGTACTATAATAATTGTACCATTATGTTTTTTAATAAATTTTGGAAGGGCAGTATTTTGCTTTCAGTGTTTATGAACTTATTTTGTTGTTGTTGTGCTGGTGGTAGTGGTGGCGGTCGTTGTGATTGCTGTTTTATGTACTCAAATGGTAGAACTCATATTAGTAAACGGATACAATGTGCGCAGAATACATATTAGTAAACGGATACAATGTGCACTTTTGTGTTGAAGAAAACCGTTTTGCATTATACGAAAAATAATTCTGATGTTTATTGCTTGGTAATCAACCCGTAGGCAGACCTTGTTCTGTTCCTGACAGATTCTGTTTCAAATGAACTTAGAAAAACTCAACGAATGAACCCATAATCATTAACTGTTGAACCTACAAAAGGCAACAGTTAGGCAATTTCGTCTCGGCATTCGTTTTATAATAACGCATTTTAAAATTAGGAATGTAGATAATCAATTTTACACAAAATTGTTTCCAAAGTTTTACGTCCTAACAAAACGAATCCATAATAATAGTGCTATAGAATTAAATGCTGATGATAAGGTTTTACTAAAATTTATTGCAATTATTATATAAATTACATACTGGTGAGTATTGAACGCCCGAAGTGCAACCATCTTAACGTAAAATGGGATTACATTGGCTCAACGAAGTAACTTTAGCCCGATTCTAAGAAAGTAGCAAATGCACATATTGCAAAAAACAACAGTACTGCATTCGTCCTAATATTCAATATGTAATTATTATCTAATATTCTTGTGATGCAGACTTTTGGAAAGGCTGTTAGATCATGAAGGTTTTAGGCGTTCTCAAACTTTGTGTATGTGAGCCATAATAAAATCTGTGTAATTGCACTACTTTAATAAACTAATCAAGTACTATTCATAATCATTAACAACAGACCAGTGACGTGGTCTAATTTAACAATCTAAAATTTATCTTTGACAACTATATGATTTTCCATTCATCTGCACTTTTATATTTCATTATTCTATTATTTATTTGTCCCAGGCCAAAGTGCCAAATTTGCTTTATGCCTGACATATTATTTCTAAAATCTTAGCGTTACAAAGAATCTGTCATTTTTTGGTCAATTGCTTTTAAACATGAAACCCTTGTCACATATATTTATACTATCTCACATTATCTCTCGTATGATATATTTATACTCCACGTAAGAAAACTTTATCTGTATTTGTCTAAACTTTCATCTTGCAAAACTAACTCAACCTGCACAACACAGGCAAGCACTGTGAGTTTTAAAATGACAGTGCGTTTGAAGTTCAATGCATGTCCCAGGGCTTTTGTGACAGAAAGTGTCGTATCCGATTCAACAGTACTCATTACATGTAAACTTGATTTTGACTTTAAAGGTCTTAACATAGCCTTGGCAACAGTGTCAGCATTATGTCTTTTTATGCTTATTTGCTATTGGCAAACCTGGGTTATCACATATGGCTCGTAATATAAATGATAATTTATCCTAAGCTGGTTGCCATAACAAACAACGGTTATTGTTTATCTTAGCAACCACACTGTTAATGAGATCGTATTGTATTTTTGTGAGCACTTACTATTGCCAAGTCTTAGCTATCATAAGTGACTAACGAATTAAGCAGTATGCATTGGCATGCATTAGTTGCCATGGCAACTGTTTACTTTAGCCACCACACTGATGATAAAGCTGAGCTTGTATAAAAATAAGCTGAAGGAGTCATTTACTGGAGAAAAAAACGTATAGCCCAGGGTGTTTGTACGATAATCTCCAAATGCAAGATCACCCAAACAAAACGCAGCCAAAAGTTGGGTCAGTTTGCATTGAGGAGTAGGTTAAAGCTGCTGCCATTATAATACTGATAGATTACTAGGGCCTTCATTTTGCATTTCTTAGAAATTTTGGCAAAATTATTTAATCAAGAGTTAGAGAAAAAACATTAGTTTGGTTGCTTGCTCGAGCACACTGTGATTCAAGCCAAACAATGGGGCAGCATTAAAAGATTCAACATTCAAGTACGTAATGAAGTTACAGTCACTCCTGATTGGAGGTGGTTAATACATTTTCTCTAAACATATACATGCACCTTAACAGTCTCACATTTGTTTCAGTGACAGAGAATTAGAATTGCACAAAGACATCTTGCACCAGAATAAAGGGGTAGCTGAAGTACACAGTAAGCCTACTCGGGTTGAGAACTGTAGAAAACTCAGTTGCAGGGGCCTTTGTTGTAGGGAGACAACCATCTTCATCACTGCTAACTTTAACTTCATCGCGCACTTGAACATTGAATCCTGATCAACTGTCCACTATTTAGTTTGAGTCATAGTGTGCTCAAGCAAGCAGCCAAAGTTACAAGTTGTACCCGCGCAACAGTTAATCCTCTGCGTTTAACAAAACCCAGGTATAAACAATAAACATTAGGCCGTCGTGCATTGCTGTTATTGCTCCACGATTGTGGAATCATTTACCTTTGCCTGTGCATCAATTGCCATCAACACAGAATATTAAAAGTACATAAAAGCATACCTTTCTGGGCGCTGTAGTGTCGTAGCATTGCATGCACATTAGGGTAGGCTTAATCGATTTTTGTTAACAATTACGGTGGTTTTTAATGTCTTATACAACCAGGATAATCTTACAATGACTTTAGAATGATTAATGCTATAATAATTTTAAACGTTTGTATAGTAACTGATAACAGAGCCTTAATTGTAAATACATATTTATATTATGTGATAAGTTATTATTATTATTATTATTATTACTATTATTATTATTATTACTCATTTTTGCGTAATAGAGGCCTAGATCAACTACCAGCAATACAGATGGGCCATAACCTTGACTCGTCAATCCAAATTTTCCTATTTTTTGCTTCATATCATTTAATTGATGCTACACTATGGACTGTGTGGTCCAAACACTCATGTATGATGATCATACAGAGAGGTGTCATTTACTTTATCTGATGTTTCTCTTCCACTCAGTGACTCCTCGATCCAATCTACAAGTTCAGCTTCATGAATAGCTAAGGCCAAAACAGTTATCATGGTAACCAATTTATTGTTTAAATTGTTACTCGTTTATGGTAACCAAGGCTGTCAATAATAAGTGCTCACAAAAATAGGATATAGTCTTATCATAAGGCAAACAGTTGCTATGGCAACCAATTCATAACAAATCACTGTTTAGATTACTGGTCATATATGGTAATCAAGGCTTGGCAATGGCAGGTGCTCACAAATATATGATACAATCTCATCAACAACATGGTAACTAAGATAAACAATAAGCATGTCAACCAATTCATCATAAATTGCCCATTAAATTTTCACTCATTTACGTTAAGCAAGGCTTGGGGCTAACTTGCTTCAAAATCTAATTCCACCTGTTGTAGGCATTGAGGTATCAACATTTATTAGAGTATTCCACCCACTTCTATCTGCAGCTAACAGTGTAAGTTCTCCTGCTCCTAAAGATAGATTTGGTTGAAATTGTTGAACATCTTAATCTTAACCATCCAAGTTGTTTTTGGTTTGCCAGGTGGTTCTTTTGCAAGGTTTTAAGGTTCCTTTAAAGCGATTCTTTCTGGCTCTTCATTTAGTAATCTTAGAAGATGTGCTAGCCCTCTTAATCTTCGGATCTTGACTTTTGAACTCCAATAAATTTCTTTCGTACTGGTGTATAAGTCTATGTTTTTGATTATGTGTGGCCATCTTATCTTTAAAACTTTCCTAAGACTCCTCTGAAATATGTTAATCTGCTTTTCTTGAGTAATCGTTAAACCCAAAGTTTCGCTTTTGTACACAAATATGCTGGTAAAAATAGTAAAATAAAATAAATTAAATTTCAAATTAAATATTATTTAATAAAATAATACAAGGCTACAAATGCTCACAAAAAATGATACAACCTTATTAACATAAACTTTGCAGTTGCTAAGATAAACAGTTGATATGGCAATTAGCTTATGGCAAATTATGTTTTAAATTGCTAGCCATAATGGTTAGATTAGATCCGAATATGTTGGAAGTGTTCAAATTTGCTTGGAAAAACAGTTTGTCAAAGCTACCCAATTTCGGGTAATTCTGTCAAAGGGTATTTTTTCAACAAAAAAACAAACATTGCAAGTGTGTAATATTCGTATTACTGCAACTGGCTCGGGATGTTGTGTTTGTTGTTTTTCAATCTGTAATTAATAAAACAGCGTTGAAGAAAATATTTTATACGAACGCAAAGCAAAATTTAAGGGCTAAAGTTACCCTATTTTACCGATACTTGTGTTGATAACAAACGTACAAGTATAAGCATATCAGCATGTAACTGTCTTCAGACGACCGTTTTTGATTTGCCATTTCTGGTTACATTTGCTGTAGCCACTCGTGAGTCCTGTCCTGGCAAAACTAGCCTCGCGCTTCTTACAATGTCTGCTCCTGTCTTTCTTGATAAACTGGAGTAAAAAGGCGTTCAAAACAAGGTCTGACAAAACGTAGAAGCTCAAATATTGCAGCTGACGATGGATATAATGCTTCATCATCATTCAATAAATCACACGTCCAGTGACATGATTCTGCTCACCTCCCTATGCCAGGACTCTAGTGTTCATAATTCTATTTATTTATATGTTTGACAAATTTTGTTCAGTTTGTTTGTTTGTACTTTTTAGGTGTGGCAAGCCTTGAAATTATAGGACCATGTGACATAGGTGGGAGAGCTTTATTTTTTAATATTTGCAATTATTTGCTCGCCGCAATGCCCCAAGTACATTTATTTCTAAGGATTAATGCTGAAGTGTTTAAATCTTTCTGTGCAAAATCTAAATATGTTAGCATTTGTCCTCCTGCAGGTTTTTTAGCTGGTTCTATGGCTTGTTGAAGAGCTATCTTCACTGGAATATCATCAGGTAGTCTAAGCATATGCCCAATCCATCTTAAACGGCGTCTTTTTATTTTTCTTGTCCAAGGTTCTTCTTTTATTTTTTCTTATAGATCTTTGTTTGAAATTTTCTTTGGCCATCTAATACCTCAAATGTTTCTGTAATTTCGCCTTTGAAACGCATCGATTGGAGCTTTATGATTTGCTTTTAATGTCCAGAGCTCAGAGTTATACAGAAATACAGTTTCAACTAAGGCTGAGAATATTCTAATTTTTGTTTCCAAAGAAATCTTCCTATTCTCAAAAACTTTTGCGAGTTTTGAGTAAGCTGATAATGCCATTATCTTCCGTCTTGATATGTCGTCCTCTGCTGCAAGCAGACTACCGAGATACTTGCATCTTTGCCATGATTCATCGCCGTGGCGTGTTAAGAGGAAACTCTTCAGTTTTATTTTTGTTTACAACGAGATCCATTCTGTTCAGTCTCTCCTCTATTGAGCTTTTTATTTCGTCTACTTCTTCTTTGTTTCTTGTAATCCATGCCACATCATCAGCATACTGCATAGATATAGTAGTTGCCTTACTTTGTAGAGAGCTGTAACTGTGTTCTTGTCTTACTTCATTCGGTATTAATTCAGGATCAAGAATTGTGTAGTTGTGATCTTCTAGGCCTTTCAATGGTATAACTTTGTCCTCGGTAAGAGCTATGGCAAGATATAAAGTAAAAATATAATGCTATTTTCACGAGAAAACATTATCAAAAAGTGCCACCTTTAGACGTGATTTTGATTGTTTGGTTGAGAAAAATTTATTTCGGTGCACTTCTTGGACCGAGCGAATAGTTTATTTTAATGGAACTTTTTTCACCTGCAGACTACAACTTTAATGACGACAATCACAGCTGTTTCGTAGGGGTGCCTGTCGCTGCATAAGCATATGAAAAACTGCTACAGAGATCTGCAGTTGTAGTTTTACACAGCGCAACGTGGATGCGCATTTTTCTGGTCTTGCATATTTCGATTCACTCAGGTACGGACATTATTCAACAATTATTATTATTGGAGCGGCTTTTAACTGTGTAAAAGTGAACTTTCCATTAGTCGGTTTTTGATATAGACGTGTAGTTTACACATTTGCCAGATTTGAAGAATCCACGAATAGGTATAAATTTATACGTTCTTTGCGTAGAAAGCTTATTTTAAATAATTGTTAAGGCGGCAGTGCTGCAACTTTTTTAAAGAATTGCAATAGCACAGTAGAAAATAAAAATGCAAAAACACTTTCATAAGCTCAAAATAAATCGAGCGTACTGTAAAATGTTTAAAATGTTAAGAGGGGCGATGACAATTTAATTCAAAACCTCAGTGTTGCAATTTTTGCTTCTAGCTAAAGCATCAAGTTCTAAGATTTGCTTCAACAGCTAATTGATCAGTGTTTCGTCTAGAAAAACTAAAACATTTTGCATAGCTGCTCACTATCTGTAGCAACTTTTGCTTTAAAAAAATACAGACTCAGCTGTTATATTTTGCATAGGCGTGTGTGAGAACATTACTTTAAAAAACCGCATTCACTCTAATATAACTATGACGGAATTAAATTACACGTTAAATGCAAATGAAATATTCAAAAGTTCCTAAATTCTCTAAAATTCTTTGTATAAATCAAAACAGTCGTTGTAATTGTCATGTAGTAACCATACATGCATAGAACTTTTTTTACTGCTAGTCATAAATGGGTAACTGTGCATAGGTATACATGTCAAACTCATTGTATGGGCCTACGCAACAACCAATACGTAGTTGTCACACGCAAACCGTCTCTCACAAAATTTACTCGCACACGGCAGCTTTTATACGAAGCAGATGTTTAAAAATAATCTGAGAGGGACAAAGTTGGTAAAACAGGTTGGTTCATCGAGTCTTCAAACGAGCAAAAATCTGTCAGACAAATTGCTGCAGCGAAATTTTGCATCGTATGTTCTAGGTATAAATCACAGGCTTAGGCTCAAAATTCATTTTCTGCTTCAGCTATTGGCTTAAAAGGTGTGTGAATCGCATTTGTATGTTTCTTTTTTTACAGCGTCTGTCGCGTTTTCGGTTTTTTTCCTTAAATTGATGTGGTAAAAAGCATTTTAAAGGAAAGAGATTGAGCGATTTTACAGCAGAGAAGCTTGATTTTATAATGAAGCAACAGACTAGCTTGAGTGACTCAGTGATGACTATATCGTTGCAAACATAGTCTTCGTGCAAACAATGCAGCGCGATAATGTTCTGCAGAAAGAAGATGATGTTTTCGAGATGCAACTTGTTTTTTTTGTTCATTTTTCATCGTCGTCATCATCATTATCATAATCATTGTCATTGTCATCATCATTCATTCATTCATTAATTCATCATACCACCATCCTCATAACTATTACTATATAATTACGATGTTACTATCAATTTTGTTTGATAAATATTTGCTGAAATTAAGCTTAACATAATCGAGTACACTTTACTGTTAATTTCTTCGTAAGTAAGATAAAAGTAGGTGATCAAAACAAAAACCAAAGTTAATGTATCAAAACCAAAGTTAAGTGTATTATTAATATACCAATCAGTGGCGGCTCGTAGCTAAAATTAACATGTGTGCTGTTCCAGTACATTTTTAGCCATTGTTTTAATACTGTGTAAAACGTAACAAACATATGTAGTTTTAATGTAATTATATTTGAAGATCGGGTGTTGAACGGCCTCTTTTCTTAAGTGCAGCTTTCGCATGGAGAGACAACTGTGAAATATTAAGCTGTTGTAGTTCACTTACTGTCACAGAACTAATTTCTTGGGGATGTACGGCATCTATTATTAAATAATTTATGTTTTAAGCACACTTGTTAAGTTTACACTTTATCACATCCAAAAATATGACGGTACACGGTAAACGCGTGACAATTGCTACTGTGTTTGAGACAGTACTTTTCTACCTAGCAGCAGACGCTAGTGCCAGATATGTGCGTATGGCCGCATGCGCACAGCAGCCAAACACCACGTTGCTTGGACTGTGAAGCAAATTGTACTTCCCTCATGTGCTCCGATTCCGCAAAAGTATAAAAAAGAACTGAAGAAAAAAGACTTATATTGAATATTATCGATAATAATGAGTTAAAACAGGGGGTGCTGCAGTACCACAGTACCTACACACGATCCGCCACTGGTACCAATGACATATTAGTAATGATAATACGGGCAAAAATGAGCTAAATATGTAATTATTACTGCTCCCAGAACTGCTTTAAAGTTAGGCTTAAACTCAGGATACCGACCAATGTAATGAGTGCAGATTTGTGCGTGTATATCTCTCTCATTAAAGTGTGTTTTCCAAGTTGCAGGAAAAAATATTTCCGCACACATTCACACTTAATTATGTGTCGTTGATCAATCCGGCCCAAGCCTGGTGAGATCAAAACAGCGGGAAACCGCACAAAATTTAATGAGTGTATAAGATTTTTTTGATGTCGAAAGCGAGTGTTGGATTATTCTAACTGAACCTGTTTATTTCTGGCGCACTGTAGATACACTATAATTACTCTAGGGTAATTAAGGCAGAGTCACGGATTCAGAATTTTTGAATCACTCGTAAGTAACGCGAAGTAACTCAGTTAGTTGGCCTGTTTCGCCGTGATGCCGGTCTCGTTGTTCATGTGTAAATTTTTAGCCAGTCTTTATACTGTAACGTCGTAATAGAGATACCCATCTTCTAAATTTTTTATGAAAAAAACGGATTCAGAGACAACGGAATTTTACGGAAATGGTCTTTTAAAAGACATATTCAGGCAGTAGGGCAAAAAAGCTGAATGAGCGAGTAACTTAATGCTTCGGAATTCGGATTAATTGTCTTAGAATCCAGTCCCTCCAACTAATTTCGAACTAGAGCCCAAAATAGACATTGGTTTAAACTATAGGAAACTATAGATCACTAAACCGCACTAAGCGTCGTGAGTGCGTGCTAATGCCAAGTCATTAGCTCAGTTTTTTTGTTAAAAATACTTGTCAAAGCATGTCAATGCACATAAAACACAGAGTGATGATTTAGATTTAGTATCTTTCCAAAACAGTCAAAAATAGAAAGTTGTACAACGAGCACTAGGATATACATTTTTCAAACTAGCACATTTTAACTAAAAGATGTATGAAAAAGTTATATCCGACTCATCCTTTTAAAATTCGTAGGATAGAAGTTTTGTATTAAGCCCATTTCACATTGCTTTCTATGTACATTGCTTTCAATGGCTGTCCATGCAGCAGTTCGTTGATTATCCACTAAACGCACGAAATTCTCTACAACCGGAAAAGCCAGCCTACAAAACCGATTTTGTAGCTCGTAATAGTTACGGCTTCTAGCAAACAATTACAGAAACTAAAAAGGCGAAAAAAGAAATTCAATAAAAAATAAAAGTATTTGAAGAATAAATAAAGCGAGATTGCAAAAATGGTGCTACGAAAGGAAATAGAAATTCCTGCCTTTTAAGGACAAAATTTACTGTAGTCAAATTTCCCAAAACTTATAATAATTTATATTTTAGAACCGTGGATGGCTACTCCACCCGAAACTACCTGCGTCATCCTCTTCAGTTCGATAGTTGCCGTAGTATCTTCTGGCAGAGGTGAGATTGAAAGTAGCATATTCCCTATCGGATCAACCCCAGAAGGAAAGGTCGATCTGCACTTGGTAGGCGTGTTTCCAATGGAGGGCGCATGGGCGGGTGGACAGGCGATTGTACCAGCTGCTGAACTTGCCTTAACCTACATCAACAACAGAAGTGATATTTTAGACGGGTATCGACTTGTGCTACATTGGGGAAACAGCAAAGTAAGTCTGTAATTTACATAAAAAGATTTTCGTTTCTTAGTAAAGATTTTTACTTGATCTGAATAGAATGTAATTATTGTCCGCACACGCCAAGATGATTATTATTATTATTTATTTTTTCTTTGATTTTTGCGCAGAATTTTACACGAACAGTCGCACGTGATCTGAATAGAGTGTAATTATTGTGCGCACACGCTAACATGATTATTATTGTTGTTTATTTTTCTTTGATTTTTGCGCAGAATTTTACGTGAACAGTCACACGTCAGCATGACACAGCAATCGGGGTTTTCCCCGAATAATTATAGTAGGTCTAAGGAGAAGAATGGCTAGAAGTTTTGGGTTCAAATGCCACCCCTGGTTCGAATACCGATGATTTTTCAATTCATTGACCACTCAGATAATACTTTCATTCCACCCGCCTGTAGTAGACTTACTCAGCTTTATTTGAGTTGCGGATCAAGTACTGTGGAAAAGTGTTAAGGTTCATTGTGTTACAAAAGCCCATTATATAACAATGCAGCATTATTTAACAAAAATTCGTCATACGTAACAATCACTAAGTACGTAGCAAAAATGATGCATTATATAACAGTAGATTATATTGTAATCTGCAATCGATATCAACTTATCTTAAAGATGATTTAGGCATCCTTAATACTGACAAGGTTTCACAAGGTTAAACAAAGTAATTAGTACTTGGCCCTAGCTGAATTCTTACTTGCAGTGTGTCACTGTATAATTTAAGGCACAAGAAAACCCTCCACTTACTTAAAAAATTCGTCTTGAAATTTCATACAACTTACATACGCTTTGTAAAACATGTAAATTTAAACTCGAGTACCGTTAGGACCGTTAGACGGAGCCATTTTGACGATAAGTCATTTGAAACAAATTTAGATAACACTGAGTAAAGTTTGAAAGAATAATCAGAACATTCGTAACGCAAACGTCACTAACTAAGTAAAATTTTAACTTACCGTATCTTGTCAATAAGATTAAAAATACGTTTTTTTGGTTAGTGCGTGGTGCACCCTGGAGGTGAGTCAACAATATTTTATAATTTTGGTGAAAACATTTTAAATAATTAATCATTTCCTTTTCTAGTTACATAAGTCTTGCAAGCAGATAAGCGAAATTCTAAGTAACATAAGTTTGCATGGAAAGTTTTTGGGATATAATTTAACATTTCCTTCTCTCGCCATGATTTACGCTTGCAAGTGACGTCATGTAATGGCGCCGTCGGAACAGTATTACGGGAGATTTAAAATGAAAACAAACAAAAATCCTTTCAACGCGAGTATGATATACGCATAAAATTGCTGCAAAGTAATATAATCTTTAAGGCGATTTTTCTGGAACCTATTTCAGGTACCCCTTTTCTTGTCCTTCAAGGAACCTGTAAAAATATAGAGGCATAAACCAGAGCCGATTGCCATATACTTCAACTGTCTATCTTAAGCTTGCATCACGATGGTCAATCTTTCTAAAGCCTGCTACTTCCCACGGTCACAGGATAATACATCCTCGGCTGATCCTATTCACAGTATCCATTTTGTGATGTAGGTATAGGCCTAGGTATACCCTTGGCCTCGCTCACAGTATCAAAGATATTATCACTCCGCACGTAGTTGCTTCTTTGCTACCGTCATTCGTCCATCCGAATCAAACATATTTCTATAATTCCACCATTAGGTTGTGAAAAAGCGCCGCATATGAAACATGAAGGAAAAATCTGTTTCCACTGAAGACTAAGCTGTTCTATGTAGACTTTAGAGACTTGGGTCTTTTAATAAGTTTTTTGAAGTAGTCGCACAATGTACCAGCTGCCGCCATATCATTCCAATACTCCTAAAATTGCACTGGTACGATTAAATACAGAATTAAATTTAAAACGAATTTGATAAATTACAAAGCTCTGGCTCCTACTTACATGTCAGACCTTCTGAAACTATATGTCCCTCGCAGAGCATTAAGATCTAGCTCAAACAGAAGTAATCTTGAAGTCTCACATACCAGGCTAGTCGCAGGTCGTGATAAATCATTCAGTTATGCTGCCCCCAAATTGTGGAATTCGTTGCCCCTACAATTACGCCTGTTCAAGTTAATTTTTAAAAGTCTGAAAACTTGCTATTTTAATGAAGCCTTCTGTGGTTGACCTAATCTTGTATTTTTTACGAATATGTATGTTTTATGGAATTGGTTTTATTATTTTACTAAATTTTCTGTGTTTTTATTATGTTTCCTTGTTTGTCATATTCAATGTACTTTTAATCAATCAATGTGCCATTGTCTTAAATATCTTGTGAATCTTTTGACGATTTTGACAATCTTTTATTTGTAAGATGCATTTGATAACCATGTAAAATACATTAAAAATATTCAATAAATGAATTAAATAAACGTACGAGGAGGCATATAAGGCATGGACATGTGGCAACCACAGTCCATATCTTTTATTTCAATTTTCAGTGTTGGCCTGGACTGGGCATACATATTATGAACAAGCTCGTGTTTTCACCCCCAAAAAAACTAATGATTCTGGCGGCTGGGTGTTCTCCGGTGTCTCAAGCAACCGCTGAGGTGTCACACTACTGGAACTTAGTGCAGGTATGACAAATCATCAATCAATTATCAAGTTTATATGATACAGCATGCTTCAACCTTCCTGTTAATGGCTTACGTGTACCACATAAAGTAGAAATAGCAGCATTAAATGGAAATTTATTATGACGTTTGATGACCAATCGACAGATGCCAAATGTTTAACGGAATACCGGTCAATTGTTTAGACTCAAAATTTGAGTATCCGAGGTAATTATTATTTAATCTAAGCTTTGATTTAAAAAATCTATTGTAGTTTTCAATATTTTAGAGCATTCTTTATTTTGAACTAATGTTTACACAATCGTCCGGTTTTCCTTTAAGGACAGATCCGACATTAATTTCTGTATTCGGGATTTAGTGAAAGACAAATTGTGTAGCTAAAAACTTAACGCATTAACTAATCTATGGTCTACGTACATTAACTATCATGAAATTTCATTTTCTAGACTGCTTTCTAGCCATTTAGACAATATGACATATGAGTGCATATATACTGGATGTTTTTTGCTGACATAACATATACGTTTATCTTGCAAAATTGCTGAGTTATAACTATATTAGTGCTGTATTGAGCAAATTTTGTAATTTTTCAGCTTTCGATTGGAATCTACGAGCCTCAACTGTTTTTATATTTTTTCAAGTATTCGCTTGCATATATTTTGCATAGACGCTTTTACTTTTGGTCGAGGCTCGATCCAAATCACTATTCATCTGAATGTTGCTCTTGTTCTTCTTGTTATGCAACTGTTTTAGTACGCACTTGGGTGTGTCAGTTTCTCATTTTTGTTACAGCAACAAACAGCTAAGCTACAGTTTACATGTACTTCAAAGTTTAATACTACTGCATTAGGCGTGCAAATAAAGACTACGAAAAAGATTTATCACCATCATCTTTTTCATATGCAGGTGTCGCCAGCATCGGTTGCGCCATCTCTTTCAGATCGAAGGCGATTCCCATTATTATTCAGGACCTCGACGTCTGATCTCACGATGAACAACATTAGAGTGGAACTGCTCAAGTACTTGGGATGGAAAAGGGTGGCCATATTACAGGAGACACTGGAAATTTTCACTACGGTGAAGTTTATTATTACTGAAATAACTAGCGAAAACAAGAGTTGATTACTACGCGCGTTGGAGGCTTCCACACAGAGAGGGGAAAAGAGAGAGGGGGTGAGAGAAAGAGTGAGAAAGGAAAAGGGGACGTAAAAGTGATACATGTGAGCTAAACAGACAGAAACTCAGTTGACCATTGGCAGGTTTAGGGGGGGGGCAAGGGGCTTGGGCCCTTCGTTTCACAGTAACAGTTACAACCCACCAAATTTATATTTTACAAACATCTGAATTACAAGCATTAAAACGATTTGCTAAATCCTAAAGGTGCCTTATATCTGTAAAAAGTATATATCACAAGAAAACGGGTTAAAGTTATGTACATCATGTTGCTGTATAGCGTATATCAGTATATTTGTATGTAATTTTGAGTCAAAGGTGAGTAAAAGGTCACTGTTATAAACTAGTGAGCTTCCTTGAGGAAATGGTTTCTAGAAAGCAGAAAAGTCGTTTAAAATGCATGTGTTGTTGTCCGGGTGGACCTCGCTGGGGGGCTTACACCGCTCCCCCAAACTCCCTAGCTGCTTTTCTGTTGGGTGCACTGGTGTTCTAAAACCTGTAATCCACTCCTGTTGACCATGTGTTAACATATATATAACCATATTGATTAGATCGCTCTTTAGCCCAACCCGAAACTTTCGGTTTATTATAAGAGATTTGCTTATTTGTCAGGACGTTTAATGGGCCTCCGTAAGTTAAATAAAATAAGTTTTTTAAAAATTTTCAGAATGTTTTTGTTTTTCTCAAATCCAGTAGCGGTTCGTGTATATGCACTGTGGAACGGCAGCACCCCCTATTTCACTCGATATTATCGTTAAAATTCAATATAATGAGTCTTTTTTCTTTAATTCTTTCTTTATACTTGTACATTATAAAGTCCTTAAGCTTAATGTCAGTAGCCATAGTTCATGAAAAAAATTACAAAAATCTTTGTATGGAACTGCGCGCTCCACAGTCCCAGGGATGTGGTGTTTGGCTGTTGTGCGCACGCTAGGTAGAGATAGCACTGTCGCTTACGCAGTGCCGACCCTGTTGTGCAAATATTTTGTTTAGGATTTTATAAAGTTTGTGAATATTTTGCTTTTATATGTTTGTTTCGTTTCACACAATATTAAAACAATGGATAAAAATTTTCTGAAGCAACAGCCTAAGTAGCTATGCTCAGATCATTTGTAAATTCGTCTCATGAATATATCTTAAATTCACAGTTGAAAGAACTCTTTATGGATCTTTTTTACGTAGGCTTCAGAACCTTTTATAAAACAACTAGAAGACAATGGCATCGCCTTAGAAACCGTCGTCAATTTTCATCCATTGGAAGATCCTTCAAATGCCATTGCCCAACTTCTTGTACGTACATTTAGCAAAAAGTACTTTTTCACTTATATTAGTTAAATAAAAATTAGGTACTCGAAAAGTAAAAGTGGCAAAAGTTTAGAACACAAGTTATGTAAGCAGTTGATTATCTGTGATGTTGTCAATTTGGAATGTGGATATTTCGATAGCATACTTCGTGATATGATTAGCCTTTTGAAAATAGAACCCTTAAAAGTGCCCAAAAGTTGAATGAGTATTGCACAATTATATGCGGCACTAATATGTAAAGTTCTGTAGGCTTTCTTGGTCTATTTATTACTCTATTAGTAAGTGTTAACGCACCATTAAATCGTATGTCTACATGTGTGTAATTAAAATGTTGTTTCATTTTTGCAGAAAAAAGATGCACGTATCATATTCGCTGGCATGTACCCGAGGCGTGCTACACGCGTTTTCTGCGAGGTAAGGTTACATATGATCATTGTAAACATGATTTTAGAACTGAAGTTGTTATAGCGAGAATGACTGCTAGTAAGGAATGCTTCTCAGTAATATTGTGTTTTTTTGACATTGTGCGTACATAAAAAGGAATCCATACAAAAAGACGTTATAAAAGAAAATATTTGCAACTCGAGAGAGAGAGAGAGAGAGAGAGAGAGAGAGAGAGGGAGAGAAAGAAAGAAAGAGAGAGAGAGAGAGAGAGAGAGAGAGAGAGAGAGAGAGAGAGAGAGAGAGAGAGAGAGAGAGAGAGAGAGAGAGAGAGAGAGAAAGAGAGACAATACTCCACCATGATGCGCGTACTGAGAAAGAGAGAGAGAGAAAAAAAGAATGAATGCTTCTCAGTAATATTGTGGTTTTTTTTGACATTGTGCGTACATGAAAAGAAATCCATACAAAAAGACGTTATAAAAGAAAATATTTGGAACTCTTGTTAACTGAGGCTGACATTAGGGAAAAAAGAAAAAAACGAAAAAAGAAAACAGAAGACAATGGAGAAAAGGTGAGAACAGAGAAAATGTTGTAGTGGAATGGAGCAAGAGGAAAAAATTAATGAACAAACGAATAAACAGGCGAATGAATAAATAAATGAACTAATGAATCCATTAAAAGCACATGAAAACAAGAAAGATAGAAGCAAAGAAAGTATGCTAGATGAAAAGGCAAAAATGAAAGAAGCGAAAGAAAAAGATGAAAAAGCTTCGCAATGTTTAGATTCGGACTTTATTTTAAAAATCCTTTTGTTCAGGCTTACAAACAAGGACTGTATGGACCAAAAGTAGTTTGGATCCTCGTGGGTTGGTTCGATGATAACTGGTGGTCGTTCCAGAATCCAGGCTTGTATAATTGCACCATGCAACAAATGTTTGAAGTTATGGAAGGATATCTGGCTACGGGAGCGGTGTTTTATAATCCCAAACAAGAACGTGGAATAGCTGGTCTTACGTCAAACGAATTCAGAAATTTATTTGAAGAGTACACTAAACACCGGCACGTATACGGAAACAGGTATTACGACAGGTACAGTGTTTTGCGAAACAGTGAAAAACCCGCAGGATGTGTCTTTCGGGTTTTCATTTTCTTAACAGTCACATTGCGACATACAAAGGAAAACATTCTTGCTTTTACTCAAGCTGCAAAATTACTCGCATCAACCGGTATATGTATAATAGTGTATAGCAAGTCTAGTATGAGTACATAATAACACCTTATGATGACGGTTGATGAATTAGGTCACATGTAATCAAGAAATGAAATTAACACTAGCTACCAACGTATCACATCATTTGCATGTATTCCTGACATTTCAATAATCTGTGCTCAGTTGCACGCAAGAATAATCTAGATTTACTTAAGTTTGCACGCAAAAGTCGAGCATTTAGTTTGATGCCTTTGCGATTTACTTCCTACAGTGCAAATGATGAAAAACTATAATCAAAGCATAAAATTTGTAAAAAAAAAACGTGCTTCTAAATTCTATAGCCGAGCCGTCAATCATGCCTGCCAAGTTGCAGCATCTAGTTTTAAATAAATAACATTTGTAAATAAATAACGTTTCTTATGCAAAATTCCGTGCTAGAACGTCTTAGAACTAACAAATCAAATCAAATCCCTGGCATAAAAAACAAACGTATTAGTATACAAGTATAATCCATCTAAACTGGATGGGTGGCGAAAAACATGACGTTGTCGAATCAGCCATCCCACAATAAATTCAATCTTATTTAACACAGAGCAATACATAACATAACATAACATAACATAACATAACATAACATAACATAACATAACATAACATAACATAACATAACATAACATAACATAACATAACATAACATAACATAACATAACATAACATAACATAACATAACATAACATAACATAACATAACATAACATAACGTAACGTAACATAACATAGAGTCTAATGGATGTTTTTTTCTCAGGAAAACATTACAAATCATTAACAAGAAAAAATTTACAATCAAAAACTAAATAATAAAAAATATCAACAAGCGAAAACAGACACGGACTTGTACAGTAAACATAACAAAATATCATTTCAGTAAATAAATCGAAAAATATAATTCTACAGCAAATCATGCTATGATACTCTGTATGCTAAGCTATACATATGTAATTTTTCATTAATGAAAAAGTGAACACTAGAAATAACTGTCATCATGCAATCGTACATTGTAAATTAAAACTCAATATGCTCAAACAAAAACAATAAAAAACATCATTAAATAAATGCTATCTAAGTACTATCTAGATTTTTCATCTTTTGTAGAAGCTAATAAAGCAAATTAAAAATCAACGAAAATATTAAATTATCATGCCGTTCATGCAATGAAGACTTAGTAACCCAACTAAATAATCGTATCCAATAATCGAGCCGCCGGGAAAAGCGTATTTGTATTTATTCGTAGTCAGACACACGTACAGTAACAAAATTATGTACAAGGATTAGTAAAAAATAACAATATAGGTTAACTAAATAAGGTTAGTTAAAAATATAAATACAATACCTAACACACCAATATATGTCTGTTCAACACGGCATTACTTCAAAAATTACTGTCATAATAATATAGCCTATAACATATAAACTTATTACTCATTATCAGCTTGACAGCTATGTATATATATATATATATATATATATATATATTTATTTATTTATACTCCCGGGATATACTTATATATTATATATAACATAATATTTTATATCGATCAGGTAAAATACAACTAGTTACAACAACAACAAATATGAATTAGAATAGAAATTAGCACTTGTTTTTCGAGAAAGTTGTTATGTGTTTTGATACCTTGTATTGTATCTCTGATAAGTAAACATATTGCAGTTTCTCTTTCATCTAGGTTATAAGATTTCTCCGTAATACGTGACATTAAATGTTTCAAATCGTGACAGTTTAATTTATTATTACATTTACAAAGTATCAACTGTAAATTATGCCCAATAATTGATCTCACAGAAAAAGTAGCTTGTCTTACAAAGTGCTTTACTGGAGCAATATTACTTCTCAAACAGGATAAATAAATTTTAGTGAAACGTTTCTGGAGCGGACTAAGTAGTTGAAGTATATCTCTGACGGCATGAAATATCGATGCGTAGTGTTAGGTAAATTCCATAGTTAGGAAAGCATTTAAGCATGTAAACACACCGATACTATCCATCGTTTTTAAAAGAATAATTCTCCGTGGGCTCCACTGTAGAAAAGCAAGCAGGCAAAGCAAGCAGGTAAGCAAAAAAGCAAGCCACACTGATCACTGCCCCGATTTCTCTTGTTGCAGCTGCGTGATGAAGCATACTTAGTATCTAAATACGGCTAAAACACGTCTGATGTGCTACCTTCTAAGAAAAAAATCTCCAACAACATAATTGTGTAGCTTGTATCGTTTAAACTGAAAACAAATAAGATAATTTTATATAATTTTGCTTCTTAATTTTACGGCGAAATCTAAACCAAATTGATCTAACAAACTTTAACAAACTTTTTGGTAAATTATAGACTCTAATCTCTAGTCTTTTTAATAAACAAAAATTCAAGATTTAAGAAATTAAGAAATCAACTTACATGGTGATCTTCTGTAAGTGTAATTATGAAATTATAACAACAAATCAATGACTGACGCTAAACAATTTGTCACTGCAGTGTGTGAACGCCTGAGTTACTCCAATCTACAGGTAAGTGTACAGGTAAAAGTCTGGTCACATGACCTGTTTAAAAGGAAACCAGTTTATAACAGAAAAGAGGGGGCAACACAAGTTTAAATAAATCAGCACATCTGACGATTCAGCGTTTTTAACGTGAGGGATTTATACTTAACAAAAACATAGGTTCCGGCCCTGTCACATTAAGGAAACCTTCTCTTCAGGGCGGGTGTTACCATTAGACAAACTAGGTAGTCGCCTAGGGGGTAAGTCTCACTGGAGGGGGGCATAGTAACTGCTTTATAGAAATATACGTTTTAAGGAAAATCACAATTAACAAAAATACAGAGTTCAACGATCTGATAGAATTGATGAAAAATTTGCAACACGGAATGCATATAAAGTGAGCGAAAGTGAAACGTGAAATGAGTTTTCTTTAAGCTGTTGTCTTTTTTGTCATTCTAACAGGATGTTCCAGCTCAACGACTAACAATTTATTTTCTTTTATTTTGCATATAATACTTATAGCTGATACCAAGAACAATTTTCTTTACTATAATTTCAGGTGACATGTGTCTATCATGTTTTTTAAGCGAAAGCGCATTTGCCCTAAAGCGTAAGATAGCAGAATTTATATGGTGTTATACTGAATGTCACGCTTCACTTTTATTAATATTGACAGTGTTTACAGCCATTCGTTATTCTTACAAGTTAAAACAAATGTAACAGTATTATTTTTTACTTTTTTCGACAAATACGTTTTTAAACATCGAAATCGACACGATATAATGCTGCAAATAGCTCGACTCGCCTTCAAACGCGAGAGCAAAATAGTCTGGCACGGGTGCTGTCTGCCTTAAGTGCTGGGTGCATGGTTACAAAATGCAGAGTTATGCTGCTTATGTCCAGTAGTGCTTCTTCTGTTATTGCACACACACGTATAGGAGGCTTATTGATTATGGTTTGTTTTCCTTTTTTCTGGTTCCAGTCTCTTTTCTGCACTTATTTCATAAGAAACAGTCGACCAGTGAAAATAAACGCTTTTCCTACCCGCAATTTAGTATTAGCTGAATCATTTGCAAGTTGAAATGGTAAAATATCATCGCATATTCATCTCAAATCTGTCAATATTAATATTTTCAGATTTTCCACCTGGGCATTTGACTGCGTGTGGGCAGTTTCACTTTGCTTGAATAAGACCGCGGCTGATCTAAAAGGAAAAGGTGACAAATTACATGTGCTAGGTTTATGTTGCATCACAACAAACTTGATTAAGCCTTTTATCTTAAAGCACAAGGAAACACTCCACTTACATCAGCTTAAAAAATTCGTCGGGAAATTTTGTAGCACTTACGTACTGCCTTTTTGCTTACAGGCCTTGTGTCGGCAGTAATGCTGTATAAAACTTGTAAATTTAAACGCCCTGCGATGACCGTTAGACGCAGCCGTTTTGTCGATAAGTCGTTTGAAACAAGTTTAGATAACACTGAATAAAGTTAGAAAAAATAATCAGAGATTCGTAGCGCACACTAAGTAAAATTACTGTATTTTGTCAATAAAATTACGTTATTTGGCTAGTAAGTGGGGTACCCTGAAAGGGAGTCAACGATATTTTACAATTTGGTGAAAACATTTTAAATAATTAATAATTTTCTTTTCTAGTTATATAAGTCTTAAAAGCAGGTAAGCGAAATACTGAAAAATATAGATTTGCATGGAAAGTTGTTTGGGACATAATTTAACATTGTCTTTTCTTCCTTTGATTTACTTTGTGCGTGTATGACGTCATTTAATGGCGTGGTCGGAACAGCATTGTGAGAGATTTAAAATGAAAACAAACAAAAAATCCGTTCAACGCGAATACGATATACGCATAATATTGCTATCAAGTAATATAATTTTTAAGACGATCATGTTCTTTTCCTTTAAGTCTCTACAGGAGGTACATCGAGAAACTAGCATCTTGCCCGGCTTCTGCGGTGTACAGTAAAATCAAAGCAAAGCTCAAAGAAGCCATTTACTTTCTAGGCAGGTATGCTTTGCTGTTGGCTTTCAACAAAGAAGTTGTTAATAAAATGAACAACCTAATAGCCACAGTGCATGCTGGTTCCCACAATTAAGCAACGCCAGGCCTAGTTAGTTAACGGATAGGTGAGTGCCGGAAAACCTCCGCTAGCCTTATTATTCTCCGAGTATTTATCGCGTTCAGGAAGGAAAGTATTTGCCGCCTCAGTTGATTCAGTGTCTCAATGGGTTGTCTCACTGTCTCAGTCCGTTCCTTGGGCGATGTATCCCTGCGCGAGGTTTTGAACTGTGCTAAAGTGTGCTAAAAAGCAGACATAATTGACATAGTGCATTTCGTTGTAAAATGGTAAAATAAATCAAGAATCAGTTCATTGGACGGCGTATATCGTATCAATAAATCAGCTTGACATTACTGTTATTGCACCTTACGATCTTATTGATGTCTACTGCAACGTATGCAGGTAATAAACTTATGGTTGACTTCAGCAAAGTGGCGTTTACGCAGCATCCGGATGCGTACGTGTTTCCACTGCGGAATAGCAGCGGACAAAATCGAATAGGAATAACTACAGAAAAAGAATAACGCATACGTGCATTGAAAACAATATAAATCGATTTTACCTATTCCGCGCCCCTTGCCCCCCTCCCCCCCCAAACGAATGCGCATCCGGATGCTGCGAAAACACTACTTAATAATTATTTTTGTAAGCTACCTTCGATGCATTTTAGGCCAACTGCTGGAGGACTTTTCCTACGACAATGAAAACTACACAAACTTGATATTCAAGAATATGGCCATGACGGATTTTCTAGGCACAAAAGGACCGGTGCGTTTCGACAAAGAAGGGTCGGCTCTAAGTCCACAAAGAATAGCACAATTTCAAGGTGTGAAACAACTTAAGATACATAGCAGCACATTAACTGTTTTTTACCCTTCTTTAACAATTAATTTGCAAAACCGCCTATGTGTCGTATACAGTGTTATTAAATGTCATGTTTAATAAAGCACTAAAAATCTTCCCCTTACATAAAGCTTAAAAAATTCCCTCTTGAAATTTAGAGATAACATTACTGACTAAGAAAAATTTTAAGTTACCGTTACTTGTCTGGAAAATTAAAAATACATTTTTGGTTAGTAAGTGGTGCACCAATATGGGAAAACATTTTAAATAATTATTTCTAGTTACATACGTCTTTCTTGCAGGTAAGCGAAATGCTAAGTAATATAGATTTGCATGGAAAGTTTTTTGGGACATAATTTAACATTGCCTTTTTCTCCTGATTTACGTTGTGTGTATATGACGTCATGCAATGACGCTATCGGAACAGTATTGCGGGAGGTTTAAAATGAAAACAAACAAAAATTTGTTTTAACGCGGATACGCTATAAAATTGCTTCAAGGTAATATAATTTTTGACGCGATTTCTCTGAAACCTACTTCAGGTACCCCTTTCTTTGTCCTTTAAGGAACCAGTGAAAATATAACGGCATAAAACGGGTCGATTACCATATTTCAACTGTCTGTTTTAAGCTTGCATCATGGTGGTCAATACATCCTCGGCTGTATCTACTATTAATAGTATCCATTGTGTGATGCAGGTATAGGTCTAGTCATTTATTTTTTATTCTTTGCAACAGGTGGCGTTGTTGTACCAATTGGAATATTTGACGAGAAAGGAGAAACTATTGATGAGACGAAATTAAATAATCCATTTAAATGGAACAGTAGGTATCAAAGTTAGCGTTGATGAGAGTTTTTTAAAACTTCAACCTTCTAATAAAGCTTTAAGCTTTAATATTTTAAGAAAAAATGAATACATTGTTGGCGATACGCACCTCAGCTATCTCAGATATCTTAGCATCTATCAAGATTTTTAATAAGTTTAATAAGTATACGATAATCCGAAATTCTTTGATGAAATTTTGTTAAAGCTGTCTCAGCCATTTAGTAAATCCGTCAAAAAAATCACGCAGACCGAGACGCTACGCTTACGTCCAAATAAGCAAACAATTTTTACTTGATTTACAATATTTCTTACATAGTCACGAGTAAGAAATTTGCTTACGAATTTTGGTTATACAAAACTTTTGTGTGACAGCTTAGAGTTAAAAAGCTAAAAAGGCCAAGTGAAAATGAAAGTCATTAAGACTTGCTTATGTAAATCTTTTACTACAATAATCATGCTGCTTTCTTTTAGCATCAGGTAACAAGGTACCT
>JAQGDQ010000526.1:84803-149803 GCA_030141605.1 Tubiluchus corallicola
TGTTACAATTATGTAGCGAAAATCAAGAGCTCTATCAGTGTGTGTGTGTGTGTGTGCGTGCGTGCGTGCGTGCGTGCGTGCGTGTGTGTGTGTGTGTGTGTGTTTGTATGTATGTATTTATTATAAATAACTTATATATATATATATATATGTTCTTTGTTATATTTTGGCTATAGAAAAGGCTGAATCTGCCAATATCGTTTATTGACAAATTCAACATTTTCTACAGCCAAGTAAAATAGCAAAAACATATCATATAAAAGTAGCATATGCTACTTCAACATATTGACAAATTCAACATTTTCTACAGCCAAGTAAAATAGCAAAAACATAACATATAAAAGTAGCATATGCTAAGCATACAGAATTTTGTTTTAGCAAAGTTAAAAGCAAACTAAAACTCAATTTTAAGTAATACTTAATTAATACGTAATATTTTAATTAACACAGTGCATTGCGAGTGGACCTTTGTTAAAAATTACTTAAAATTAAGTTTTATTTTGCTTTTAATTTTGCTAAAACAAAATTCTGTATGCTTAGCATGCGCTACTTTTATGTGTTATGTTTTTGCTATTTTACTTGGCGGTAGTTACAATATAGTTAGCATACGCTACTTTGTTCGTTCGATACTGACATCTAAATTTAGGTAATAGCAAGATAAGAATGGAAGGTAAAGTAACATGCCTAATTCCACTCTATGCCTCACATTGGTGCGTTCACAACCACCAAAGATCAGTATAGCGCCAATATTCTGAGAATTGGCTACTGGGTAACCTTTAACAGAGTCGTAGACATTTTTAACTGATACATTTTCAAAATGGTACAAATAGCTGAAGTGCTGCGAATTTGGTTTTTCCAAGGTTCTTCGTATTCTGTTATCAAGTATAGCTTTTTAGTTTTTTTTAAATTCCGCGCTTGCGTATAGAGAAACTGCTAGTATACGTATAGAAAAATACTTCAAAAGTGTGTCGCTCAGCTGCTGTTTTAGTGTAACAATCGAATGCAGTTTTCTATTGTACAACATGGCGCCCATTATTTGCCTAAAAGAGTAAATTGCCTAATAGCAGACCATAGAGTGTGCATTAGAAAATGGCGCCAATTGTTTGCCTAATTTTTTGCGCGAGCCTAGCAGTCTCTCTCTGCACACGCTCGGCATTTAGATCTATGTTTTGCAGTTCATTCGTATTCTGTGTCTATTTATCCATATTGTAACGCAATTATGTTTCAGACTATCAAAGACACACAGTTGATTTGCATGGTGTTAGCACTAGTAATCGCCACAATAATCATATTAACAAGTTGGGAAATTGTGGACCCTAAATATGTCACCACATTGAGATCCTCTCCAAAAGTGAGTCCATCTACAGTCACTGAAACACATTTGAAACTCAGTGACCCTGAAGCAGTAACATTTTTTCTTTTTATTTATACCATATCTTAATCTCTCTGACATTACGAACATGAATTATCATAATCAGATCAAGTTTAGTACAAACAGCAAAATAATTTTGCCACCAGGTGGCTAACTGTCCATGTTTTTGTTAGCTAGTGTAATTATCAGTGGCGGCTCGTGCATAGGTATTGTGGTATTGCAGCACACCCTGCTTTCACTCAATATTACCGATAATATTTAATACAATAAGTTTTTTCTTTAGTTCCCTTTCGTTCTTGTACCGAACCAGAGTACATGAATGTAGTACTGTTTGCTTCATTGTCCTGCACAGTGGTGTGTTTGGCTGTTGTGCGCATGCGGCCATGACACGCTGTACATTGCACTGCTAGCATGTGCTGCTAGGTAGAGAAAGTACTGTCGCTCACACAGTTTGTTGCCAGTTGTCTCGTGCATAAAACAATATACCGGCATAGTCTTGACTGCGACAATTTAGACTATTCGTAAGCAAAATATTTTTTCTTTGGGATTTTCTCAAGTCTATGTATAAATTTCTGTATGTTTGTTTGTTTAAAATTTCAGTTACAAATAACAACATTAAAATTACATACGTTTGTTTCGTTTTACATAGTATTAAAATAATGGCTAAAAATTTCCTGAAGCAGCACCCTCACTAATTGGTTATTGTCCAGAATTTTGTTTCTTAGAAATATCTTAAAGGAACAAAGGGGTACAATACTAGACAGTTGAGCAAGATGTAGGCCTAAAAAAATAATTCTCCTCGGTTATTAAAAGTGATTTCTTTCTCACAGGCTGATCTTGAAGATCCCGATATTTCTTGGCAACATATCACTGATGTTTGTGAAGGTGAAAAGCAAATGTACTTTATTGGCACAGTGTATGGCATGTTTGGTATTCTTCTCATCACAGGAGCATTCCTTGCTTGGGAAACAAAGAAGGTATAGGAGATAACTGTTAACATCTAAGAGAGTGTGCAGAAATTGACAAAAAGCTTAAGATAATTGTGACGCCGGGTTTTACTTGTTGGTTCTCTGTTCTTTATTTAAGCCAGATTTTCTTCAACAATTCCCAAACTAGTACTCCTAGCCGAGCGGTGAGGTAGTAGTACACAGATGTTAATAGTTTAGAAACTGAATCAGTTTCTCATAGGTACCTCTACGGGGCGTACCTTGAGACAAAAGATATGGGTTCGAATCACGAGTGGGATCTTAAGTGTCGGCCTTGAGTTGCTGTTATTGTGTTTAGCTAACAAAGTGTGAACTATTCATAATATTTTTACTGTTCAAATACTTTTTAAACGTTCACAAAGAAACGCACTCCAAGATACATATTTTGTGTATAAAGAACAATCAAAATTTAATGAACAAAAATGTGGTGATCAAAAGTTAATTCCCAAAATCCAGTAGAGTGCTGCACTCCTTTTTGGTTTAAAATTAAAAGCACTTTCAAAGGCAGTTTCTCAGACAACAAGATTAAACTTATTCACTACAGCACAGCTGTTTTTCAAATAAAGCATACCTAAATCATGTTATACTTTAAACAAACAAACCTTCAAATTGTTGCAAAACTTCATAGACATAACGTTGTTTACCAAACATGGAGGAAAAATACGTACGAGGCAAAACCCAACTAAAGATAAACAAATTAGATTCTAATACACTAGGTACTCACTAATTACCCTTTCCCTGGGAGGTGCACCGAAAAACCTGTCCACGCTGAGATGGTTCACTGTCCATTAACGTCTTGGCATGCCACATAATCATTGGTGACGTCACTGGAAACGAAGTCTGCACTGTCCAGTAGATGAGGTAGGTGAGGTAACATCGAGAATGGTTTAACTTTCTCAGAGGCTGTTATCAAGTAAATCTATGCGGTGATATTCAGTCCAACCTTCCACATGAACAGTAGTAACCCCATAACGGCTTAAGCAAATTGTCCCAAGTATCCGTTTGGCTGTAAATTCCGATAGTGCACAAAATGTATCAGAACATATCTGGACTGCTTGAAAACGTTGCTGTCCTTTAACTGTAATCACAGTTATAAAATGCTAAATGCCAAACTGCAGCACATTACATAGTCCGCAGGTAACACGTACAGAGAAAACGTCCTTCTCATAGCTAGGAAACGTACCGACTGAAGCCGTCGAAATAAAACTAGGACGACAACCTGGTTTCCAACTTATGCATTTGTTGAAGGACAGGTGTGTGGCTTTCCCATCCCGCAGTACTTACAGTACCTATTCATAATACTAGCTAAACATTCATGTATAGTAAACTGTTCATAACAATAATAGATAGAGGCGTGTGGGTACAATGAAATTCCAAAGAATAGACTCATGCAATTCATAAAATTACTAGGGAAGAACAGGTTTAGAAGTTCATTAATAGTGTGTGTTTTGACTGAATGACCCATTCTGACGTTATTGCCCATTCCCTAAAATAATAACGTTCATTAATTCCCGCATATTATCATCTAAGCTCGCTTAGTTTGACAGTGAAACCCCTTCAAGACAGTAAGAGTTCGCTGCATTTTGCATGGGCTCATGAAAATTGCTCTCACGAAACAGCGGTTACGTTATATTTGATAATTTTTGTAGGTTTCTACTTCCCACACAACGGATTTTCGTGTAAAAATTATATATGAAATGCATTTGCTTACCTTAGACAAGTTAAAAATCGATTTTGACTAAAAAATTGAAAAAAGCTTTTGGTAACTGAAGTGTTTCCACTGTAACAATGTAACAATGTACGTATCACTTATATGAGTTCAGCTGATGCAGAAAATTTCAACTATCCAGTACACCTTGACCGCCTGTCTGCTCTATTTTTAAGGAAAAATTCCTGTTAAAAGCTGAAACGGTCTTTTATTTTTCCAACTGCCACACCATTTTGTTGATTAGTTCCACCATTTTCCCGTTTAATTGATTTTGTGTGAATATCTGTCACACATATATTAAGATGGTCAATTTTTCATCAAACACATCATTTTTCTCAGGTAAAAGTAGAAGTTCTGAACGACTCACAGTTAATTGGCATATGCATCTACAATGCAGCAGTCTTGTCTATAATGGGAGTAGCAGTAACTTTTGTCCTCTCTGATCAGCCATCATCCAGATATGGAATTGTCTCGTGTTTAATAGTTTTCGGAACAACGTTCACTGTTTGCTTTATATTTGTGCCCAAGGTAAGAAACTACGGATGATTATATTTTGCAAAGAAGGACCAAGAGCTCTCTCTTTCTCTCCCTCTCTCCCTCTCTCTCTCTCTCCTCTCTTTCTTTCTCTCTCTCTCTCTCTCTCTCTTTCATTCTCTTACTTTCTCTTTCTTTCTCTCTCTCTCTCTTTCTCTCTCCCTTCTCCTCTTATCTTCTCTCCTCTCCCTCTCTCTCTCTCTCTCTCTCTCTCTGTCTGTCTGTCTGTCTGTCTGTCTGTCTGTCTGTCTGTCTGTCTGTCTGTCTGTCTGTCTGTCTGTCTGTCTGTCTGTCTGTCTGTCTGTCTGTCTGTCTGTCTGTCTGTCTGTCTGTCTGTCTGTCTGTCTGTCTGTCTGTGTGTGTGTGTGTGTGTGTGTGTGTGTGTGTGTGTGTGTGTGTGTGTGTGTGTTGTTGTTGTGTGTGTGTGTGTGTGTGTGTGTGTGTGTGTGTGTATCTTTCTTTTCTATCTATCTCTCTGTCTCCCGCTCTCTCTCTCTCCTTCCTTCCCTCTCTTTCTCTCTCTCCCTCAGTCTCTCCATTCCTCCCCCCTCTCTGTCTCACTCTCTAATCCGTGTATGCTCCCTTCTCCCTTTTCTCTCTCTTCTTCAGCTCAGGCAGCATTTAACTAAGCTATTAATCAAGATATACAAGTCAAGCTTCGAACTTTTATATCACGATTCTGCAGCATTGAAGGTAGCTGACATCTATGTCCTGACAAACGTATTTAGTCAAAGGACAAGAAAAGAGATACATGAAGTAGGTTTCAGAAAAATCACCTTAAAAATTATAATAATTTATAGCAATTTTAAGCATATATCGTGCTCGCATTGAAAGAAATTTTTGTTTGTCTTAATTTTAAATCTCCCGCAATACTTGTTCCGAAGTCGCCATTACACGACGTCACACAGTTGTAAATCAGGGGAAGAAAAGGCAATGTTAAATTATGTCCCAAAAAACTTTCCATGCAAATGTACATTACTTAGCATTTCGCTTACCTGCAAGAAAGACTTATGCAACTAGAAATAATTATTTAAAATGTTTTCCCATATTGGTAAAATGTCGCTGACTCACCCTCCTGGGTGCGCCACTTACTAACCAAAAACGTACTTTTAATATTTTTGACAAGCTACAGTAATTTAAAATTTTACTTAGTTAGTAACATGTGCGCTACAAACGCTCTGATTATTTTTTCAAAGTTTACACAATGTTTTCTAAACTTGTTTCAAATGACTTGTCGTTAAAATGGCCGCGTCTAATGGTCATCGAGGGAGGTTAAATTTACATGTTTTATACAGCGTGTCTGCCGATTGAAGCTCTGTATGTAAAAAGGTAGTATGTGAGTGATAGTATGAAACTGTATTTCTGTATAACTCGGAGCTCTGGACATTAAAAGCAAATCATAAAGCTGAAATCGATGCGTTTCAAAGGCGAAATTACAGAAACGTTTTGGGTATTAGATGGCCAAAGAAAATTTCAAACAAAGATCTATATGAAAAAATAAAAGAACCTTGGACAAGAAAAATAAAAAGACATCGTTTAAGATGGATTGGGTATATGCTTAGACTACCTGATGATGTTCCAGTGAAGATAGCTCTTCAACAAGCCATACAACCAGCTAAAAAACCTGCAGGAGGACAAATGTTAACATATTTAGATTTTGCAGAGAAAGAATTAAACACTTCAGCATTGATCCTTAGAAATAAATGCACTTGGGGCATTGCAGCGTGTAGGGAGTCCTGGCATAGGGAGGTGAGCAGAATCATGTCACTGGACGTGTGATTCATTGAAGAATGCGAGTGATATAAAATTTCAAGACGTTTTTTAAGCTTTATGTTAATGTTGGGTTTTCTTGTTCTTTAAGATTCTACCTGTAGCTCGTAAATGTCTACAAAATACCTTCTTTGTAGATAAAAGGTTACAGAAACGTGAATGACGTCAATACATTGGACAACCAATCAATATCGTCGGCAAATGTGTCTAAAATAGAAGGGACTATGCAGAAGCAGAAACCAGTTGGTGTTTTAGTAACTGAGTTAACAATTTCGAAGCAAAGAGTTCGAGAGGTAGGTGATGGTATGTTAATGCAAATGCCAGGCGTATCCTAATTCCTAAACGTGTGGCTTTCATAAGCTATACACTACATTTAGTTAAAATACATATAAACAACTTAAGATCGAAATGGAAAGCCTAAATTCAACGAAAAGAGGTAACTAAATATAGCGAAATAGGCCTTAGTGGTTCACTAGCTACTAATTACTGACTACAATGACCACTTTTATTGCTATAAGTGAACCACACTTACATACATTAAAAACATTACTCATCCTAGTGTAATAGACTAATGGAATACACGCACGCACGCACGTGTTTGCGTGCATGCGTCTGCGTCCTGCGTGCGTGCGACTGTGTGTACTCACCTAACACAGTATGAATGATTATTACGTAGAATTTGAATTATTTGCAGCTGGAAAAACGCCTCAAGGTCAAAGAAGAGCTTATACAGAACCTGCAATCTCAGGTGGGACAAAAAGAACAAGCTGTCACCTAGCTGTTATTCAGCAGTACATTTACCCGTAGCATTCGTCACACACATGTAAAGATTCAGAAAATTACATGTCTTTGGCTTCTATTTGCCATTCGTTAGCAAGTCTCAAAAATTGTTTTAGCATATGTGCAGTGACTTTGGTATTTCACTAAAATTAAAAATTTCTTTGCCAGTTTGCCTCAATTCTGTAAGTGTGAGAGACAATTATTGACTACAATGAAATGTAAGCAAACTTTAAAATAACAGTATGCTAGGAATTCTAAATTCGCCTACGGTTATCTCACTATCACCAGCACCAAATCCTGGCTCTTTCTCTAGAAATAAGAGGTATAAGCTTTGCAGAAAACTATTTGCACACTAGATTAAGACCTTTCGTTTGTTACATAGATCACTGTGAATATAGTGAATGGTTATGTATATAGATATATATATATGTATATATATCCGGAATTAATACTATGTAGATATGCACTAAATAAGGATAAAGTCAGTTTTTAGAAGGTTTTTTTCTAAAAACGTAGTTTGTTATTGCTGCATTTGTAATCGGTGAAAAACACTTGAAAATGGTGTGGTACCATTTGTGAAAATATTACCTGCTACAAAAACGTGGTCATCACATTCGCTGAACTGAGAAACGTGGGTGTGAATACAACCTTGGTCACATTTAGGCAGCTTCTAACTCATTCACAGCGCAAAAACTACATTTTTTGGTACTGGTGGACGTTTTTCATTTTAGGGATCTAAAATGTTTTCATAATCTTAGAAAGTTCACTATTGCTTTCTCTGACTTTCAACTAGTAAGCTCAACTACTCTCCAGTAAACTGGCATATCTCTTACAGGTTTCTTTTAAGTCAAATACCTCATGTAATAGCACTGACAATAAAATAACCGTGCAGGTTTTATTTGGTTTTGAGACAATTTAAATTTTCTTGCGTAACTGAAACAGACGACTGGCACCGTTAAATCTAACATACTGTGTGTGCGTCAAGAAAACTATTATATTATAAAACCATAATAAGCTTTGATATAAATTATAATATGTATATAATCTTTATTTGTTTAAAGTGGATTAACAAAACAGTAGTACCTGAATCAAGTCTCTGCACAAATATTCCTGCGAATCCAACGACATGTCAGGTCCCTAAGCACATAAGAGTTCTCGAGTCTTGCGTTTATATTTAATCCCCTAATACCCCTCCGCATTTTTATCACATTCTATGAATATTTATGAAGCAGAATAGTCGAAAAATGAAATTATATCACTGGCATATTTGTGAGTATGTGAAAGCTTGTAGTGGCCAGGACTCATTTTTCTTGAGTTTTTCAAAAGTTTTTCTTAAGAAATTCTGTACACGCACGTGCGTCAGTGCGTCCGCCTGCCGGCGCCAATGTAATTGAGCCATTACCGTTTATATAACAAACATCGCATTGAATAATAAAAGCAGCATTAAAAAAGTCATGGTTTACTCAAGAAATAAGCCAAATATATAGGTAAGCAGCGAAGATGAAAGAACTCTCACTATATATATATGGAAAATGGAACATAAAGATATATATATATATATATATATCTTTATTTGCCATAAAACAATGATAGTATACATTATATAATGTGAAATATCATTCAGTGATTGCCTGGGCAACACTACTAATAGGCAAAGTTAGAACTACGAGTGCAATAGGGGTGCACAAAAACACAGGTAATAAAGTAAATAATGTTATTAGCTACAGCAAAATACTTCTATCTAAAAAAACTGAAGCACACTTTGCAAATACAATCTCATATAAAACAATACATATCATGGACGTAATTAACACACGTATGTTCACATAGACACAAAACCATCTCATGGTACAATTAAACATTTGAACATTCTTTTACTCTCGATCATTCGAACATTCGATTACTCTGTTATAACTGTTCTAGAGCTCGTCCTCTGAACATTGCACAAGTTATCTTAATGTAGAGATTCTAAATGTCACTTTGACGGTTTTATCCATTGTATTAATTAAATACTAACAAAGGCCCCGCAAAACATTTTGCGTATAAATCCACTTATAATCAATAATGCGCGAACATCCTACATAGTGTTCGTTTATTTACCTAACTCAAAGCCAGCAGCAGCAGCTTTTACTGAATTAAAGTTATAAGGTTATAGACAGAGTATAATGGATGACGTCAGAACAATGGCTTTGCGTCAGCAGTTGTCCAAGCGAAAATTGCTGAAAATGGAACATCTAATTAACTTGTCGCCACTCCTCTTGATTGACCTGCCCTAAAATATATCCTACATCATCGTATAGCCCTGTTCTTCTTCTTTCTAAAGAGCTATTTATCTCCTTCCGAGAGTCCCACCAGGCGCCGCTAGACAATAAACAGAAATCAATAGCAAAAAGTTTGCCTGGTGCTTTGGTTTTTAGAAAATCATGTGACTCTGCAATCTACGATCTGCCTTGTACAATCTTTCTGCTGGTAAGCTAGCAGCAGCAAACATAAGATTCTTGCTGGAGTCCACTGCCGACACGTGTCTCATTCTATCAAGTCTGAAACTAATTTTATCAAGTTTTTATCAGTTTTTGCAGCCTCTACTTTTGTTCGAGTCGGTTTAATGTTAAAATTGTTTATTTGTGTTATCTTTATTAAAGTTGTCTCGATTTCCCGCCGAGACTGCCTACCGAGACCGAGACCTTTAAAAAAGCTATAATCTCGGCGAGTCGAGACCGGTACTAGTCTCGTTGCAAACACCGGTGCTTACTATTAGCCCATGCTTGATTTTACAAATTTTTTTTGAAGATGACGTTTATTATTGTCACATTCTATACAATATTAACTCGAAATACATGGCGATAAACTGTTAAAATAGTCACATTATACTATTATATTATGTTTCATACACTATAGTTACCATAAAAGAATAGCTACTGCAGTGGCCCGTGCTGAAATCAGATTTTACCTGTATCTTGAATGTGACCTTTCTATGCATTACTACATCATGCAATTGAAGCCAAGTAGATGAAATTTTTGGCAGTAGAGTTCGCCCAGGTATTCTGCTCGAAGCTACCGAGTTGAGCGGATGTTTTCATGTCAAAATGATGCTCTAGTAGTTATAACTTTTGCCTTACAGTAAAACAAATCTGTCAATATGGTTGTGACATAATTGATACTTACCTGCTGAGGGATGATACTCACCTACTAGTGATGATACTCACCTACTAGTGATGATACTTGAAAGCCAGTGATGATACTTACCTATTGTACCTGTTGCTGATTGTATTTACGTGGTGTCGATAACACATCTTCTGCTGATGGCGTTACTGCCGTTACAAAGTTATCTTGTGACAAGCACAGCAATGGAGGACGAACACAATGCAGTTTTGGCGCCGTGTGAGTTGACGGGAGGAAGTGATCGGAGTTTGTCGGGCTTTGGTGATGTCGTTTACGTGGTAGGAAGTAGGAGAGAGAGAGATGGTGTAGCCTGCCGTTTCGTAGTGCGTTATTTCATGAAGAAGCCCGATGTTGAAAAACCCGAAAGATGACGTTGGATAGAGATGGCGGACGAAGACAGGTGAAACTTACCTCGAGGAAAGATTGGTGATAAAAATTTTTTGTTAGTTTCTTTAACCCTGCTGACTAAATGTCTACTGTTAATTTTTACTTGATTGCCTAAACTTTGTCTGTTTGATTATAATGTGTTAGTGCTGATTAAATTCTTATTATTCCAATAGTTTTGCTTATCATATCAGACCAAGTGTTTTATTCTTTACCTAAGGGTTACACTTAAGTCACTGGCCACCCTTTTACAAAATCGAAAATTATACTACATCGTCACAATCATACAAATAATGAACATTAAGTATCATACAAAAAATGAACATTAAGCATCCTGCAAAGAATGAACATTAAGTATCATACAAAGAATGAACATTAAGTATCATACAAATAATGAACGTTAAGTATCATACAAAAAATGAACATTAAGTATTATGCAAATTCACAATTTGCTATTACAAGTTATTGTGAAACATTGAAACAGATCATATTTTAAAACTTTAAACGACAACTGAGTACAGTATGAATCATCTGATATTATTAGGTTTTCTACCAAGAGTAATCTCATTAAATTTTGTTTTGTTATGCATAGAACAGCCTTTTGCACTATTTCCTCATATTGAGGTACGTCCTACGCAAATATTTTACAGTGTGTCAAAATCATTACTAAATACGAGCAATTTCTAAACTAATAACAGCTATGTAAGATTACCACAGTGCTCAGGTAGAAGTGCTGGTTCAATGGAAAATGTTTAATTAGGAAAACTTTGCTACAGTAACCTTATAGTGTTCAATTACCAAATACAACTCTTACAAATGGAGCAAATTTTTGTAAACTTGAACAACATTATCAGCTAACCATTAACAAATCCTCCTGCCCCACGTGCCACACCAAACGGAAGTGTAAATGTAAAGGTGATTATGATATGCGCAGGGCAATTTGTGGCGCTTTATTGTCAAATATAAGTGATGAAATAACAATAACCATGAACTGCAAAGCATACAATAAAAATCTAAAAATACACTCAACAAACTTGGCTAATTAAACTAAGTCTAGTTAAGTGTTTACTCAGTAACAAGACAGGTGTCTGGTGCTGCCACTGACAATGATATACATTATTTACGAACAACCTGATGCACCTTCTTTTGCTGTTCTGGTCTTACTTTAATCGTTTTCGCTTTATTTCTGTCTCTCACTCCATTCAGCATGATAAACATAACTTCAATAAACTCAAATATCGTCAGAATAGAACAACCAAAACATAATCCAAGTGATCCTCCAAGTTCAGACACTAGAAAAAGGTGTTACAAAGATTATGCCTAGATGTTACAAAGGCCATTTTCTTGTACATTTTCTGACAAGAAAATGGGTTACTGTATTGGCATAATTGAGCCATTGCAGTTTTATATAACAAAAATCACTTTAAATAATAAAAGCAGCATGGTTTACTCCCCAAATAAGCCAATTATATGGGTAAGCAGCGAAGCTGAAAGAACTCTCTCAAAAAGGTGATAAACTCAAACCTGAGTCAATTATGCCTCTGGTTTGTGGCTGCTCATTGTTTCATAGTACAAGAACTAAGGAACCCTTTACTTAGATGCTTAATTACTTAAAATGTTTTAAGCAAGATTAGAAATGACAAATTGACAAATAGAAATGTGATATCTGAAAAAAAGAGACATCAAAATTCACAAAAGTTTACAAATAACCAACATTGGCAATCAAATGAAAATTAAAAGCAAAAGCTCAACAATTGGTTATGCTATTTGTAAGGAAATTAAGCAGGATACAGTTACATCAAAACAATGTGCAAACAAGTGTAATGGAAAACAAGCAAAACCACTCTTGCAATGCAGTGAAGAACAGCTTGCTCAATGCAACCAAGGCATCAGTGGCAAACTAACCCAAGACCTTCAACCCATTTTCAACTGCAGCTCAATGCTTCCCAAACAATAAAAACGTAGATATATCATTATTTAATTATTTCTACTAACCATTGTCACACTTGTAAATAACAATGTATGTTGTAAATAACTTCTATTGTGCTTAGATTTACATACTGTCATGAACCCATCCTGTATTAATTTTTTAAATATGAACTTGAACCATAGACTTTGATTACAAGTTCAGTGTCATGACCAGTAGATAATGTCTAACGATCATAACATATTATAACTGTTAATCCAAAAATTCCTCCTTCAAAAACATGCTAAATCTCACATCTTTTTAATTGATAATTTTGATAGTAAGGTCGTAACTAATAATAATTAGCATGAGTAGGTGTATAAATTCATTATAGGCCCACTCAGCCAGCAAGACGATTATTTACACATACAGATACTACAAATAAACTCAACTATTACACAGATTTTTTTATTCAACGGAGAAACATTTACAAAAACAGTACATGGGGCATATTCAAATTTATTTAAGAATTTAATGCAGTATGCCCATATGATAGTTTGTACGTATTTTCTGCATATAAATGGCACACATACAAGGTTACGTCAGAAGATCGGGCTATCTATTAAACATTCCAGGATATTAGCAGTTATAATACCTCTGACAATTCCTTTTGCAGAGAAAGGGTGAATAAAGCAAGCAATTAATTCAATGATGAACAAATAATTATTCAAAACGATTTTATTACCGTATAAGCTGGTGATTCTTCAATAGATTGATAGGAAAGGTCCATGTAATAAACGTTAAGCTTCACAAAATTGTCCCTGAAAAATTACATAAATTCACAATATTTAAAAAACAATTGAACAAGTAATTTGTAGTTCTTATTTTTCTAATCTGTTTAAATGTACACGTTTTTCTTTACATCAGTCATGTCAATAGTTTAGACTGCTATTTCTGAATGTATGACACTCAATTTCTTTTTAATCATTTGGCTAAACATGATTAGTTATTACACAAGTCCTATTCACAATGCTTGAAAAGAACTTTCTCTGCCACAAGTTTACATCTCATTAATCCCATTTATAAAGCTCTATAAAAGGCTTTTCCGGTCAAATGCAGGCTTATATCGTAACTAGATTGAATAAATAATTATTAAAGTTAATAAATAAATATCTAAATAATCCTTAGATTCAATTTAAAAATTAAATTTTTCCGCTATATAAAGACATTTTGCCAAGAACAACAGGAAGATAAAAGAAAACATGGGATAGTTGCGTGACAAAATGAAGTTCATTTGTTATGTTGTGAAATGAGAAAAAGATGGCATAGAGTGGTGACAAGCGTTCATTACCATCTGCTTGTAAGAGAGAAAGATGTTGACATAAGAAGATGATGATGCTACAAAAAGCATTTGTATGCATTGGTATGTAAAAAGCCAAATTATGGCAAATATAGCTACGCTTCTAAACGGCACAGCCCTATGTCACTCTCTGTCATATTTATGTTTACACAAACACTTATATCCCTGTCTATAAGCCTGTCCATTATTTCCTGCTAATACACACAGAAAGTAAATGCCTACTTTTGCTGCGCTAATGCAGAACAAAAACGCGCAGTTATAGCTGACCTTAGTCTGTATTACAGCAGTTAAAATGCTAAAATTAGGACCCCGTGGTCCATATACAAAAAGTATATATATATATATACCTTGTAAACATAGCATATTCGATTAGCATTTCTTCTGTAACGTTTACAGCTGTAATGTTTCTCTCTAATGCAGCACAGACTGAAACAGAACGATGTAGTATTAAAACAAATTTATTTTGTAAATGATTTGCTCGGGAAATGTTAGTCATAATAAAAATATGAAAATAACGACTACTTTTGACAGCAGCAGCATGCTCAATAACACAAGTTATGAAATCTAGACGCCGTATCATGAAATCAAGTTTTTATCGGCCTGAATGCTTACACGTCCTGGACATAAAAAGTTACACAAAAAGAATTTCATAAAAAGGATCAAAATGAAGGCAGATATTTGTTTGATAATATCATTTGAAAGTCAAAAAATAACTAACTTATCTAACTTCTTATTATGGACAATGCATAAAAGATTTGTAATGTGATATTAATGCTGCATTTGACTTCCCATAACGTTGTGGTCTCAGCCACGATTTACCTAAAAATCACTCATTTACGTCTTAAACCAGTCAGTATTTCAAATAAAATTCGTTGCGATATTTTTCACAATGGTAAGGCATAAGTGGTAGGTATTCGCAATCCAAGACAAAAGTTTGTTTTATTCATACTGATACAAAGTCATTTTCTACGGCAAATTTAGTAAATACCTTTGACTGTCGTTACAAGGAAGGCAACTTTTTTCATATCAAACTACAGTCGTTGTTGAAATATCTTTATTGATGAAAATTTTATACAAATCTTTTCAGGCAATGCCATGGCCACTCGAGATAAGGTATACAGTAGAAAAAGGAAAAGATTAGCACAGCTCTAGAAAAAATAAAATTTTTATAACTAATTTGCTGCACCATTTAGTGTAAATAGTTTGTGCGAAGCTAATTTTCCACACAGACTAATTTCGTTGCATTTTTCATTCCAATATGAAGTTCATTTTCAATGAAATTCACATGACAAGAACAATGTTTTGCTTTTCAATCAGAATCTTCTTCAGCGGACTAAACCTCAAAGCTAGAAGTTTCTTGTCATTCAACTCTCCAAGGTATTTTGCTATGATTTTCTGCACCACGAGGTACAATTGTGTTGTATTCCATTTACCGTCCACATCCAGCACCAGGTCAGTGCACATCATTGTCCCGTCCACATCCAGCACCACGTCAGTGCACATCATTGTCCTGTCCACATCCAGCACCAGGTCAGTGCACATCATTGTCCCGTCCACATCCAGCACCACGTCAGTGCACATCATTGTCCTGTCCACATCCAGCACCAGGTCAGTGCACATCATTGTCCCGTCCACATCCAGCACCACGTCAGTGCACATCATTGTCCCGTCCACATCCAGCACCAGGTCTATGCACATCATTGTCCTGTCCACATCCAGCACCACGTCAGTGCACATCATTGTCCCGTCCACATCCAGCACCACGTCAGTGCACATCATTGTCCCGTCCACATCCAGCACCAGGTCAGTGCACATCATTGTCCTGTCCACATCCAGCACCAGGTCAGTGCACATCATTGTCCCGTCCACATCCAGCACCAGGTCAGTGCACATCATTGTCCCGTCCACATCCAGCACCAGGTCAGTGCACATCATTGTCCTGTCCACATCCAGCACCAGGTCAGTGCACATCATTGTCCTGTCCACATCCAGCACCAGGTCAGTGCACATCATTGTCCTGTCCACATCCAGCACCAGGTCAGTGCACATCATTGTCCTGTCCACATCCAGCACCAGGTCAGTGCACATCATTGTCCCGTCCACATCCAGCACCAGGTCAGTGCACATCATTGTCCCGTCCACATCCAGCACCAGGTCAGTGCACATCATTGTCCTGTCCACATCCAGCACCAGGTCAGTGCACATCATCGTCTTTCTAGCAAAACTCATGCCGTGTTTTTCTCACTGACCATTTACTGCACGTGCAGAATCCGTAGCCAGGTTTAGGAGTAAGCTCTTTCCTTACTACATTAGTTTACCCAACCAGGGGGGCAACCACTCATTTTTTTCAAAACCCTCAAAGAGGCATTCAACACTTGGAAGAGTACGTGGCTTGAAGTTCCTCACTGCAATTATGCGGTTCCTCACTGCAGTTCCGCACAGTGTCGATTCCGTAATTTCACCATCACATGTTCAAGAAATGTACTGCTCATCGCAACACAAAACTATTTGCGAAAAACAGACAAATTAAATACCGGAAATAAGACACGAAATGTGCACTTTAAAATTAGTCTGTATGAGGCTATTTTTCCCCACAAACTAACAACACTAAACAGCGATAAAAATAGGACAGCTGTGTAGAAGAACAGTTTTTGGTATCATTCGTGCTACATAAAACCCTGTAGTACGCAAAGATAGATCATTTTTTATAATTAATAAGATTGCCGTAGCTCTTATACCGCACTATAAGTAAATTACATCTACATGAAAACAAATAAGTTATTCTCAAGTGAAGTAGTGGAAAATAGAGAATTAGGTAGACGGAGAAACTTAGAAAATGATGTCTTTTCTCGAACGCAGCTGTCTACATTTGGCGACGATTGCTAATATTGGGACAAGTACAAGAGCATCTGAAACCATAATTACAAGAACATATATATATATATATGTATATATGTATATATATACTGTATTTAAACCCTTTTATAGGTATTTTATATACCACTCTTGGTAAACACTAAATGTCTAAAGATGAAAACTGTTTGCAAGCAGCAGCACTATGATATTTTTATAACAAATCTCGTTTTGAAAAGCTGAAAAGTTTTACTGCTATCAATTGGAAGCCCTGGTCCAGCTATGTTTATTAGAACCATGAATTCTTCACTCATACATGCACGTCTGAACATGGTTTTGAGAAAATTGTCGTAGAAATAATGATAAAAATTTTACAAAAACACAAAATACATCTTTATTTTAGTAAAATGTAACTAGCGAAAATTGATTGCGATATTTGAAGATTCAGACAGTTTGACATTGCCTAAAAATTACATAAAAGTTGTATGAAAGGGCAAATGGGTTATCTATTCTCTCAAAGACTAGAGACATTTATGTTTAACTCCAGGCCTTGTGTTTGCCTAATTTAATGTCAAATAACAAACATAACAATTCATAGTTTCTCGAGGTATTCGGTCGAGAAATTCGGTTTTTCTCTCAAAACTATTCTAGCTTCATGGCAATAAAACAGAAAATATAAAGCAAATATAAAGCCAGTTAATTCACCTACTGTATAAGCAGGAGCTGGCCAATATGATGACATCTGCACAGAATTATATTTGTATTCTCTGAAAAAAACAGCATTGTTAATCAAAGTTTTGCAGATTAAGTGGCACAGTTTTCCACCATTATTAAGTTATTAAAATTTCTGGTTTATCATACTTCACAAATTCTTTCCATGTTTTTTTAACTAATGAAACCGATTTAGAAACTCATGCAGCAGTCTGATTGTGCTATCATATTAAGGAAGCACACAACTTTTACTGTTTTGCAAGTGCAATGACTTTTTCTGCATAATATCTACAAAAGCTGTTGTACAAACCTGCATGGAAGTCTGCAATTACAATCTCTAGGAGACAGAGAGGAAAAGCTTGAAGCACAGGCGCGGTTTTCTGCAAAAGAAATGCATAAAAATCTAATTAGCTTACTCCCCTTTTCTCACATTTTCAAGTTTTCACCTCTCGTGACTGCTCCCCGCATACTTCTGCATATGACACTACAATTTAGTGTACGTCAGTAATCCACATAAATGTGCCAAACGTATTAAAACCACTCTGGTATTTATAATGCCCGATTGCCAATGCACTGTTATTAGTAGGTAGAAATAAATGAAAAATGTGAAATATTAAGCATATTAGAACAAAAATAAAGAATTAAAGGACTTACATGCTAGCTATTTGCAGACAAATCTTGTATTAGCAGTAACACTGCACGAGACTTGTAAATTTAAACTCCCATGCTGACGGCTAGACGCAGCCATTTTAACAGTCAATCTTTGAATAAGAAATTTAAGCAAACTAAAATAGGTAAGCTTTTGGTGAGCTAGTGAGTTTTTTGGTACACACTGAAATAGCGAGCCAATGACGTTTAAGCAGTTTACACGAGCATTTTAAATTAATAAGAATTTTCTTTTCTAGTTACATATGTTTTTCAAGCTGGTAAGCATAATATTTAATAATATAATTTTGTGTAGAAAGCGTATAAACATAATTATTAATTTTTCTTGACAGTATCCTTACCTTTAGTTGTGCAGATAGACACATGATTCTTTCTAAGAGTTGGGTAATAATAGTTATGAATAATGCAGCCACACGTTGTAAGCATTTTGTTGACAATGCAATTTTCGGTGCAAGCCTAAAAATGTTATCCATAATATTGTAAAAGTTCTTCATAAACAACAAGGACCGACAACAAGTACATGGTCCAGAAGAAAAATAAATTTCTTTAAAAAAATGCATCTATTTTAAAAGTTTGATCTAGGAACGAAAGTCACACAGCTATAAATTGATTTTATGATCTCATCGGAGAAGGCAGTTTAATTTGGGCATGCAGTGGACACACTGTTTTTCGTAATTATCAAATTCAAACAGTGAAATAAATATCACGATTAAAGGTATTCCTTTCAGAAAGGAAAAGCTTTATATATTATTTATATTCACACCTTTTGAAAGTGCAACTCTTCCTTTTAAAATAGAGGCTGTTGTGCTGCTATGACTGCAAATGCTGTTCTCATGCAGCTAGGTCTTTTAGAGTATATTGCACTGCATTTGCATGAATGAGCATGCAATGTACTGCCGCACAGCAATATGTCCTGCTGCAGGGAGGGCAATGGTTACTATTAATGACACTTGTTTTCATCTTTTATGTTTCTATGTTTTGTAAACAACACAAATGTTGTCTGTTATTCAATCTACTTCAAAAAGAAATGTCTGCAACCGTTTTGATCAAAAAATTAATACAAATTGCCATTTTGGCAGTAGGCCTATTATTGGTACTGACGTATATTGTTACAATTATGTAAATATTTATATCTTGAGTGCATTTTACCTGATGATCAAACACATTTTACAAATAAAAGACTCAGTTTGAGCTAGACAAACAGAATAAAGGACTGACTGATTCTTAAAAGTTGAAGTACACTAATCCGAAAAATAATCATATCCGTTTCGCCATCATTCAATTTTAAAGACCTATTTGACAAACACGAATTTCAAAGGCACAATTTTGCAGAATTTTCGGGATGTGTCAACATCATCTGAATTACTAGTTTCTACACAAAGATATAACTCCGAATTTCATCCACATGAAAATGGAGAGCAACACCGTAAAACCTGCGAATATGAAAAAGTGGGGCAGTGTAAATGGAAAAAAAAGCATATAGAACCTAAAACCAATTTACGTGACAATCTCTGTGCAGCACGCCACTTCCGAATCATTTCAGGAGATCTGGTTCTACTAATACTAACCAAGTGTTTTCTATTAAACAGGTAAGACCTAATTAAATCAAGTGCAGTGCTATGTGACACCTGCTGTGAAGTCTGCTCAGAAGCACGCCAAGCGGCTGACAAATCCAATGTTAAAAGCGCAAAAGCTAATGCTTGCTCCATTTGTTGTAATAGCAAATTTTTGTTTGAGATGAATATGCTAATTTGTTTGATTAATGAACATGTCAACGCTCTAAAGTGATGCTCTTTTCCGAAATTTTCTAGCAAACAATTGTCCAGTGTAATTAAATGCCTCTCCTACAGGAACAACAAAAAAGTAAAGCCTTGTCTGTGACACAGCTCGGTTGCTAATGCTGTTAGGTTCAAATAATCTTTGACGCTTTCATTATAATCACCATTGGTTTAAACTCTAAAAAGTTCATTGAAATATTTGTTCAAAGAAAGAAAACAAGAGAAAGGAGACCAAAAAAGAAAAGAAGATGCAAGAGGAAGATAAAAAAGTTAATGATTTGCAGTAGTACTACAAAGGGACATGGCCAGGTTTGAAAGTTAAGGTGAGCAAGCACGTTATAATGATAACAGTGACACGTGCCAGGCAATAATTAATGCATTGATTATACATTTTAATTTTGTGTCTAAAATCAACACAGGGGGAAGACACAACATTAAAGGAAGTATATAATTGCTATTTTGTATTTAAAATAAAACGCAAAAAAAGTTTTACAGTAAGCTCTTAGATCTTATAATACAACAAAAACGTGTCTGTTATTATTATTATTTGCAAAAATGAAATTAAGAGTTAAAAAATTGTTAAACAGGATTGTTAATTCTGAAAAATGTGCTTGGGGGAGCGATAGCTCTCCTTGCTCCTATAAAGGCAAAAGCAAATTTAGACAAAATGGTTTATTCAGACTTCATACCTTAGTGTTGTACTGTTCTTCAGGAAAAAGGGTAACATTATCATAAATATCACTTCCATCAGTGCAATTGCCATAAGGAATTTTCTCCAAAGAGACATTTGTCTGAAATATAAATCTGCAGATTGTAAAAAAATCTCCGTGTTCGTAAGTAATTGATATATACATCATATATCATGTGTTTCATAAGTTTACCTTTATTCAATTTAAATGTCTGATAAAAAAAACAAGAGGCAGTTATAGCCTGAATCACTCGCTATTTTCAATGTAAATCACTAAAAAATTAATTTCCAACTGTGATGTTGAGAAAGGTTTATTTTACCATTGTAAGACCAGAAACTGTTGCATATCCAGGTTGAATGTCGAAGCCACTTTCTGCTGGAAAAGGTGTGTTCCCTGGATTGTGAATCACCACGTGGACTCCAGATTCACTAACTGATTTCAGATAATCATATACATTGAGAAAAAGAGTCACGGATAACCCTAGCAAGAATAAAGTTAATGCTGTTTTTGTTACGAATCTTTTTTGCATACAGTACAGTAATTTCAAATTCGAGAATTATCGTTAAAAGGTGCTTTAGAAACATTAAATGGGCTTACTTGTGGAGCTCTGAAAATCAACGAAATTTTTGTAATTTGAAACTTATAGTGCAAAAAGTCACCTATTGTACCCGTCATTACCTTTATTTGCTCCTGCCCTTCTCACACTTCGTGTTTTAGTAGCACGTGGTGTGTTGCTATATCCATCATTGAATGTAAAACATCTGCCAAAACTTGGGTCATCTATTGCTTTAAATTCCCTGTAAGAAGTTACACAGACTATACCTAGCACACTACAGAAGTTTATTGAACTACTACGAATTTATTTTCACACATCAAAATACAATATCATACACATTAACACATTAATAAACTTTAAATAAAATGATTTAAACAAAATTCGTTGATGTTTAAAGAATGAACTGAAATGAATTTTCTTTAATTCCAATTGATAAAATTATCATCTCTGTAGTGCTTTATCGTTAGTGGCGATCGATGAGTGACTGTGGTGACTGACAGTGTAAAATTATTCTGATTACTAAATCTGTGTTTTTATTTAATGGTTATTAAAAGCAGACCTAATTCTTTCAAAAGCTGTACAAAATTTATTTTGCACAATGAATAAAAACAGCATTTAGGCAGAACTGCAATAGTATATAATTGTTTACTGTGACTAGTTGATGTTTCATGGTTTATTCCATCGTGTATAAGCAAATGCAGCACCGCCACGCCATTGCGACGACTTGTGCACTGATGGTGCATCACATTCTTTGATTTGTAAAACAGAAACAGAAGACAAGATATCAGCTGTTTTATCGTGTTCGCAATTTATCATCAGCATTTTATGATAATTTTAGCATATAGCGAAATATTCAGGTTATTATAATTTTTACAAAATGCGATAGTTATTAAAAAAGTAACTTCAGTAAATCTCTTAGTGATTACAACTGAAGTTCAGCAGCGAACGAACTTTTGCTGATATTTGGGGAAAGAAGTCGGCGTTCCGAATATTCGGTGCATCCCTAGGACCCAATTGGAAAGGAGCAAAAACAGAACATAGTGAGAAAAGACACTAGAGAAAGGTAAAAGAATCTGGCAGAATGTAAAAAAGAGCATAACTCTTGCGAATGTTACACAAATGAAAAACTAAATAAAATTGGAAACTACTTTGATATGTCACAAGCAACGCCCATCCAAGTGCAGTTAATGATAAATTGCTGTGGCGAGGCACTAACAATGTCTTTTAGTGTTATGTTCGTATTAACTTTCATCAGAACCTCTGCAACATCAGCAATTTCCTCGTCAAAATACACTACAGTTTTCACATAATCACCGTCAGTCTGGAAAAAATTATAAAATAAAATTTTAAGGAATATACTAAGCTTATAGCTTGCTAAGTTTGTTTGTGTACAATATCTGAATTGTCTAGACAAATAAAAAATTCAATGTCAAACACTGCCTCTATTATTTAGTTCTTAATTAACTATACCTTAATTACTGCAACTGTCAAAAGGTGTGTGATTTAATTAAACTGACCAGGGTCAACTTAACAGGAATGTACCACTCTATGCAGTATATGCTGTTGCAACCTAAAATGTAAAAGTTACCAATTTTGTAAAAAAATCTTACCCACTATGGGGTAAAAGCAATGTTTTTGTCAAAAATTTTCCTCCTTTGCAAAAAAAAATTACATCACTAATTTTGGAAAAGCATTAACAACTTTTGTCAAAACAGTATTTTTGCATTGTAGTGTTCTGACTTGACTGTCTTTTATAGCATAAGTAATTGGTAAGAAACAAATGCAGATATTAAAATTTCACTCTCATTTCTGTAAGGTACAGCAAACTCCAGCTAGTTCTGACATGTTTTCACGCGTTCTGTTGGGTTACGATTCTCTTCTTATCCAGGTGAGTAGTATCTAATGGGGGTTCTCTTGCGATACTCAAATAATTGATGTAACTGTTATCACTGGAAATAATTACTAAGTAAGACATACATCATTTTACACAATTACTATCAAGAAATTACATTTTTACATTATCACATATGTATATGTAGGTATTATCACGAAGGTCTGAGTGTATTATTATTATTATTATTATTATTATTATTATTATTATTATTATTATTATTATTATTATTATTATTATTATTATTATTATTATTATTATTATTCACACAAACAAAATACTTAAAAATATCATTATGGTACATTTTGAAAATGATGTTATGAAGCAATTAATACATACAAATAACAAATTCAAGTAGTTTATTGCTGTGAAATTATGAATATCACCTGCACATGCAATATTGTGGTAAAGTTATTGCGGCACAGGCTTCAATAAAAAATGTGTTTATTTTTATAAAAACATCAGTCTTAGTGCATTAATTTTTCACGTTGTCTCAATGCGATATTCAAATACAAATTCTGTAAGTTTGGATTCTTGGATTTAAATTCAAATATCGAAAAATCTTATGATATCTCATTACCAGATTCCTGGAATATTTATACTACTGTCTCGTGTGGAACTGTGTTATCGCAATATTCATGATGACAAAGTATTGTACTCTATTGTGCCATCATGATCATGTAATTCCCGTGCTGCATGTATTTTGATATCTGGTGTAAATTAATGTGCAAAGGGACAATACTTAATACAAGTGGCAAGTTTTACAAAATCGGTTATTGGTGTTTTTACAAAATTGGTGGCTAATCTTTTTTTGCAAAAGCTGGAATTTTTTAACAAAAAAGTCACCCCTACTTTTTGTAGTGACAGGATTTTACAAAAGTGGCTACTATACTATTTTTGTAGAAATGGTATATTTTACAAAAGTGGTTGATGTTTTTACAACATTAGTGACCTAGTTTTTTTACAAAGGGGGGAATTTTTCGACAAAAAAGTAGCCTTTGCGTTTACAATAGTGGGCAAGAGTTTTTACAAAATCAGTGACCTTTTCATGAAAGTGGTTACTTTTTTTACAACAGTGGTTAGTTTTTTTACAAAAGTGGTTAGTTTTTTTACAAAAGTGGTTACTTTTTTTTACAAAAGTGGTGGTCTCTTACAAAATTGGCAATTTTTATATTTAAGGTTGCTACATATTTAAACTCGTGTCACCTTTGCATCATATTTACTTGCAATATTGAATACAATTCTTTTTTAGATATACTGCTTCATCGTGATCAGGACGAAATGTCTACATCTGTTTTTGAGAAGAATACGCTTGCAGGTCTGTGTGCTGATTTTGAATCTTTCGCTTGCAAACAGTTTAAAGGCAAATATTATTTGAACTTTAGTACACAGATCTTTTTGTATTTCATCAACATATCAGATATTTCAGGAAAAACTTACTACCGTGAAAAGTTTTTTCAATTTCTAACGGGTTTCCAATGTGGTTAATTCGCAATCAAAAATATCTTGATAAAGTTTCTTCCAAAAGAAATCACTGCACTGTCTGTTTCCAAAAAATGGTGTATTTACCTATTTTAGTTCACTGATCCTCAGTCTTTGCAAGTGAAGAACAAAATTAGTCCTATGGTTGAGCAACATTACCCTCATATTCAATTTGGCCATTTTTGGGCTTTTTCTTTCCAATATTCAAAGCACATTCTTACAGTCTGGTGTTGTTTACAGATTTTAGATAGCAGCTCTAATGCTGCTTACCATGTTAAAACATCCAGACATTTTAAAGACAAAATGTGTGAACATCTGGGATTTCCTGTAAAACAGGCAAGAAACTAAAACTTCCTCCTCAATCTAGCATTTATCATCATATTTGTGCTTTTAGCCACAAGGCTGATTTCAATCATTTCAGCAGTGTGACCTGAGCTACAAATAACTGTTACCTATTAACAAAAGAAAGCTTATCCATGTACCATAACAAGCCTTCTCTTAGTGTACAATGCAGTTCAATTCCCTTAACCTTGTTTTCAAATACCTAGCTAAAACGTAACTGAGTATCTTTTTCTGCAGGCCTGTTTTTATTACATTTTTGGAATTCTTGTAGATACATAATTAATGAATATTTGTACTGTAGATTCTGCCTGTAAAACTGGTTGTTGTTTATGTAGTCAACCACACAGAAAATGACTGCTAGACTCTGCATAACATATTTGTAACGTATTTTATATTTTAAAGTTTTGACAAAAGTTGTTTCTTTCGATAACTTTAATATATATTGCTAAAGTTGTATCTTTGCACAATTGGACTTTTACACATTAGTGAACATTCTGCAGGAAAACAAAACGTCGTGTTAATATGTCAGAATTAAAAAATGAAATTCTTAATGTTCATTATCTATTTCCAGTGTAACCTTTGCTGCTATATTTTTCCAAAAACATAATCTACGTATTTCACTAATTTATCAGTTCACTGCTAACGAACGACCTGCTAGTTTATTCGAAATTGTGCACCAAGTTGCCTTCGCACACCTGAGTTTACAATTTACCTGTGTGACCCAGTTAATTTAATTCTTATAGAAGCTGAAATAATGATTGAGATGAGATGTTTGAGATGACAATTTTCTGGCAATTTTGTTTCATTATTTTGTTATAAACTAATAAACTAATTAACAATGGGGCAAACACAAGTGATCTTTTGAGCTATTTCAGTTGATAATAATCAACTTCTGCAATATTCTGTTATTTCCCCATGTCGGGAGTTTACATTTAACAACGTACACATGGAGTTTACTGGTGTATGAACTCTTATGACATCTGAAAAAACCTAGCATGTCATATATACAAAGTACATGCAGATGTGTTTGCATGCAAGGCGGTATCATTGAGAATATCAATAAGACTAACTACTCTTTAGTAAATTTAGATCAGAAAAGGTTTGATCGGAAAAGCACAGGCACTAAAAGGAGAAACAGCTCAAGATTCATGTACAAGCCAAGAATCTGCTTGGCTCCTTTCGTTCCACACAAACCACACGACTTAAAGCTAAAGAAACAGACTGCTGTGTCAACAACAACAATGAAAAAAAACAACAATCGTTTATTGAAAAGGCTGACTTACCCATGGGTGGTAATCATAAGAATTGTATTCATCTGAATCATCTGTTACATTTGCAGTTAGATTTTGTTCTTGGAGGTATTTTGATGAAGACACTGGGTTTTTGTTGCAAACTGTCACAGCAGGAAAGTTCAGCTTACCGTCGTTGCGCACACCTATTGTAACTGTTTTGGGGGAACTGTTAAACTTCACAGCAATTTGATAAACCTGTGTACCACTATAAACAACTACACCAATAAACAGAAGTATCCATATTAATCGAACTGTCACATGCGCAGAGAAAAAAGCTCTGTATATTCCATGAGCAGAAGTGCTAGCAGCAAAATACTGCAAGGGTTTATTCAACGGATCATCCATAATTAACAACGCAAAAGCCCATGTGCATTAAGTTTATAATGGTATCGAGGTATAACGCCTGTTCATTTAATTTTACAGCAAAAACTGAATAACAAAAGCAACCAACTAACTACCAAGATATAACGCCCTATACCCAAAGCCAATTTTATAGTGCCTCATTTTTCAACTGCCAACAGTTCATCATAATTAGTTGAGATGGATACACCAGGGGTTGTCTAGCAATATGATTAATATGGCCATACTGGTTTCATAAATAAAACAGCTGCAGTTGTATATATAGGTATATGCACATAGGTTCATAAAAGGTATATGCATACACCAAAACAAAGACTAGTACTGGCCTAAGAGCTGTAGTAAATTAAAACTTTGGCTTATGTTGTCATAAATGAATAGCAACAAACGTATACTATTAATGAATTTTTGATAATGTCAAAGTAAAATAAATTACAAATATATATAAATATACACTGCTTATATTTTCCAGTTGTAAATGCATTTAAACACCAATTGTAAAAACGGACAACAAGATTGTATTCATTTGGTCATATACGAATATAACTATTTCTGTAAAAAAAAACTTAAGCAAAAGACAGCCACTGACTAATTAGTTAATTCATGAAGTCCATGTTTCATTAGTAGAAACTCAACTACGAAAATTAGTCGAATCAAAAGACCAGAATTGACAATTGACTTGTGCACTGAGACACGACTTACTTACAAATCTCTGCATTAGTTTTTAGTCAGCTTTTAACATCAATGTTTACAGTCTTGCATCAAATGAACTTGTACGTTGCATCAAATGAACTATACCCTATATAATTCTGTGAACACTCAAATTTTTGTTTTATTGCAGTCTTTTACTTCAAACACCAAGCGTTTTAAATAGTATTCCATAGCAACAGTGTTTGCTATAAATGAATTTTTGATAAAGTATAAACAATGTTTAAATTTTTTGCTTAATACAATATGAATTCATTTAAATAGTTGTAAGCATGCACAGGAATACCGTATTCCTTTGGCCATATACTTACATAATAATTTCTATAGAAAAACTAAAGCAAAGGACGGCCACTAACTAATCAGTTAATTAATGAAATCTACATTCCATCTGAGGAATGTGTTAGTAGAAAATCAACTACCAGATAGAATTTACAAATACTGGATGGTTAACCAATATAATCCATGACTTACTATTAATTTTCTAAAAAGACTGAGAAAGTAACGAAAACAAGAATGAAATAGGTAAAAAATAAGCAAACTGTGAAGGGTGTGCTGCAATTAGTATTGGCAACCCGTAAATAGAAACTTATTATGAGCAATTTTGACATAGCTTAAAAATTCAAATTATCAATTTTGCAAACAAGTTTATACAATATTAACAAAATACAAATTTTTTGCGTGCTCAACAATGCTGTCCTCTCTTGTGTGTGAGAGTTGATTGATTATGGAAAGCTTGCAAACAGCTAATTAATTATCGGTTTTGATGAGCCTCGTAGATTTGTTTCACTCAATTTTATTATACACGTAGTTTACGATATTGATTTTCACGCTAAAGGTAAATTATATGGCGTTATTAAACTCGTGCTAAACCCACGTAATATTACATTCCGTGTAATATTTATGTATGAGATTAGCGTACGCACATTTCATAGTGGGTGTGATAGACAAATACCACCTTTTCTGTTTTAGTGTATTCATTTAGTGCGTAATCATTAGTGTACTCATGCTTCGTGAGACTGTTATTCGTGAGAATGAAGCCCGATTTTGGCAATTTGTTGTTGTGTCTAATTTTACACAGAAAATCTTGCATGTTACATGTCAATATAATCAGGAAATAACAGGCGACACCTAGCCATAAAAACAAAAAGTAGCCCTCAAAACGCATCAATGATAAAAAATACGTATGATCCTTTTTTTATTGTTATACGACATTTTTTGTTTTCTATAACACCATCAGGAAAACAAAACAACTTAGTTATAGTCAAAAAGAAACTCTGACAATTGTATTTTTGTATGTAATAATTATTTATGCTATTACATAAAACAGTGTTACAAATCAAAGCTTCTGTTGTGTCAAACAAAGAATTAGAAAGGGTGTTTCTGTTAGGAGAACTGGACACTGCTGAAAAGTGGCAGCACTTAGTTACAATCTACAATACGAACACTGACAAGAAAACCTGTATAGATTTGATATAGAAGCACAAAGTGAGGTACAGTGTGCATTAAATTTTAGATTTAATAGCTTGAAAGAGCAGTTATCGAAGCGTTTATGACGCTGCTTCATTAAAGAAAAACAGGCCAGTTCCTATCCTACAAACATGGAATTGGAGAAGTAATCTGTTGGCAATAGCTCGTGCATCCTGCAAATGGATTTCGCCGAGAACCATAAATGCCTTTACGAAGACGAATACAATTAGCCCAGTACCATCAAGGGCAGCTCTCTATTTACTCCATAATGATGTACCCTGCAGAGAAGAGCCTCAATTATGTTAATTGTTACCAGACAACAGAGATGACAAATTAGCTGTTGCCGCATATTATATCCGACATGTTGAGGTTTAACAAAAGCCGAGTCGCCAAAAGTAGAAAGATTGTAGAAACAGTAAATATAGAGGTTGGTGCATTAGGCCAATTTACATGCTTGCCTTCCTTCAAAGGTTAAAAGATAGCTACAACATCGAGTTGGCATGGAGCTACTTCATAGCGAGCCATTGGACAAGCCCAACGATGCTCTAACAGGAAATATAAAAAAAACTGCTCACAGAATCATTACAGTTTATAGTCATAATATTACTCATGTGTTTGGCTTTTAGCAGGCGGTTTGAGATGCATATAACATCTGGATAATATTGATAAAAGAAAAAAAAGGGTTATAAGAATATAGATTTAGAGCAGTTATGGATTGTACCGAACCTTTCATGGTGCAATGGCAACCCATTACGTGTAACTACAAAGCAAAAACGCAATCGAGATGATGAACTATGGCAACATTGAAATATCAAAAATTCGAAAGATGAAATATTTGTCAAAATAAACACAGAGTCTAAATCTTCAACGCCATGTAAAATGATGTTAAAAAACCCGCGAGGGCATGTCTAGGTTGAGGGTGTGACAGACCAACGACAGTATCTGGTAAAGTATGGATTCAGTGCATGAGGTGGAGTCACAACTTACGTGCTGGAGATGAAAGCGTTAAAGCTGTTGTATTTTGTGTGAAAGATGTTTTTATTGTCATCAAACAAAATTGACAAGTTCTTGTTAAATTTAATTGAATGCTAAATATCGCTTTGTATCAGTTTGTGTTATTTTAGGCTTAATTATCTATCTTTGTTTATTCAGACAGACGTTTGACGGATGCAAGATGCGCTGTTTTTCGATACTGCCGAGTGAACAAAACATTTTAGCAAAGAACATAGAATGGCTGCTTGATGTTTGCAGAACTCTTATCTCTTAGCAGGCACCCAGATAAAAATCTCAGATTGCCTGAACCCACTCCTATAGCTTACATACTATACTGGTTAAGTTTCACTTCCCTACTTTGCCAATTTTTGGCTGCCGACTAGTTTATGCACATAAAGACAAAGCTTGAGTTACAGAGTGGATCCTGGGAGTTGGGAAAACGTTACACCGTTTTCTACAGCGAAGTGATTAAATACTGGGTTATGGGTCTACTTACAGTTTCATATCTTCAGTCGCGACAGATCGTAAGAGCGAGATGAATATTGTGGTTATACCTGCATATGCCAACGTTTTTTTAGATGCCAGAATGCATTTTAATGCATTTTATATAGACCTTATCTGCCAATGTGGAACTATTTTGAAGATCGAGTGAGTGAAATACCTAGTATCAGAAATATCTAAAAATTCATACTTGATAGCCGAAATGTTCCATTCCACTGGGGTTCTGCATAGAGAGTACGTACATACACTAGCTACAGGATTAGATAATATTGACTGGAATGTAGCTAATAGTAGTTTTGATTACTTCATTTTACAAGTTTTATTTCAAAGAATAAACATTGCGTATCATACAAAGAATAAACATTAAGTATCATGTAAAGAATAAGCATTAAGTATCATATAAAGAATAAGCATTAAGTATCATACATGGAATAAACATTGAGTATCATACAAAATATGACCATTAAAAATCATACAAAGATCAAACATTAAGTATCATGCAAAGTGGCAATTTGCCAATACAAGTTTATTGTGAAACATTAAACTGCAACTGAGTACTGCATACATCATCTGATATTATTAGGTTTCCTATCAAGAGTAATCTCATTAAATTTTGCTTTGTTATGGTACGCCCTACGCAAATATTTTACAGTGTGTCAAAATCATTACCTGAGCAATTTCTAAACTGATATGAGCTATGTATATCTATTACAGCGCTCAGTTAGAAGTGCTTGTTTAAGAATTGTTATAAGTATACCCGGTAAAATGTTCAGTTAGAAAAACTTTGTTACAGTAACTTTAGATTGTTTCATTATAAGATACAACTGTAGTAAATGCAGCACATATTTGTAAACATGAACAGCATCAGCAGCCATAAACAAATCCTCCTATCCCACATAACATACCAAAGACAAGCGTAATATCAAATGTAAAGCTGATTATGAATACGCAGGGTAATTTAGTTGCGTCAAATTGTCAAAAATAAAGGATGCTGTAACAACGGCACGACATAGAATACCTTCTATGGTTTCACGAACTGCAAAGCAAACAATAAAAATGTAAAACGTGCTCTGCAAACATGGCTAATTAAGCATTACCAGGTTATGAATTTGCTCAAAAATAGGTTTACCAAGTCTGGTGTCTAGTGCTGCTTCTGACAATGCTATACACTATTTACGAACAACCTGGCGCACCTTATTTTGCTGTTCTAGTGTTATTTTAGCCGGTTTCACTTCATTTTTATGTCTCATTCCATTCAGCATGATAAACATAACTTCAATAAACTCAAATATCGTCAGAATAGAACAACCAAAGCACAATCCAAGTGATCCTCCGAGTTCAGACATCAATGTCTGCCACTGAAAAAACGTAACAACATAGAATCAAGCTGCACTGAATTCAAACAGTTATTGAAGACGTTACAAAGGCCATTTTCTGACAAAAAAATAATTATTGAGTTACTGTATTGGCATCATTGAGCCATTACTGTTTTAAATAATAAAAGCAGCATAAAAAGATGATGGTTTAGTCAAGCAATAAGCCAATTATATGGGCATGTACGACGGTGAAAGAACTCGGACAAAAAACCGATAAACACAAATTTGGGTCATGTGTGCCTGTGGTGTGGCTGCTCATTATTTCATACTACAAGAATGAAACTTTTACTTAGATGCATAAATACTTACAATGTTTAGAGCAAAATTAGATAGAGAAATGCGATATGTTTAAAAAAAACGAGGTATCAAGATTAGAAAAATTTACAAATAGCCAACATTGGCAATCAAATGAAGATTAAAAGCAAAAAGCTCAACAAAATTGGTTATGCTGTTTGAACGGACAATTAAGCAGGATACAGTTACATCAAAACAATGTGCAAACAAGTGTAATGGAAAACAAGCAAGAGCACGCTTGCAATGCAGTGAAGAACAGCTTGCTAGAAACCCATGCGTGCCCAACCCAATGCTTCCCAAACACATTTGTATTCGCCGAGGAAAATGTAGATATAGTTTGAACATTTATTCGTTTAGAATAATCATTTAATTACCTCTAAAATAACAATGCATGTTGTAAGTAACTTGTATTGTGCTTAGATTTACATACTATCACGAACTCATACTGTATTAAAATTTTGAAGTGGATTTGAACCATGGCCTCGGATTACAAGTTCTTCGGTGCCATGACAAGTAAATAATTTCTAGTACTCATAATGTGGTCTATCAATCCAAAAATCACTCCATCAAAGAAATGCTCCGTTCAGTCCCAAATCTTTTTTAATCATTAATTGATAATCTTGAAACTGGGGTCATAACTACTAATAATTAGCATGAGTTGGTGCATAAATTAATTACACGCCTACTGATCCTACCAAGATGATTATTTGCACATTCAGCTATACTATTAATAAGGTCAACTAATATAACAGATTTTTGTGGAATAGATGCAATATAGAAATATTTATAAAATCAGCACACGGGGAATACTCATAATTTATTTTGTAATTTTATAACAGCATGCCCATATGCTAGTTTGTAGTGTATTTTTAGCATATAAATGGTGCCACAATAGTTTGTAGCACAAATTCAAGGTAGCGAGTTCTCTGTGAAACATTTTAGGATATTAGTAGTTATAATGCCTTTGGCATTTCTTTTGCTGAAGAATGATGTATAAGGCAAGTAATTAATTCAATGATGAACACGTAATATTCAAAATGATTGTCGACAGATATATATAATACAATAGTTATACACGTGCTCACAGTATCATAAAAAGAAAACAACTTTTAGTAAGAGCTTATAAAATATTAAAAAGCATGTCACAAACGCTTTGACTGCAGGCTACAGTCAGCATCAGTGATAGATTACACAAACAAAAAACCAGTTATGTAGGCAGAGCACGACTACAGTACCGACCAGGTTTCTTTTCTACAAGAGTGTCAATTCATTACATATTTGACTTCGTGGTATAGAATTATAAAAGTATATAATTAGTAAATTTCTGTACTGTGAGCTCCACTTTTCTAACTTGCTGTTTGTTTGTGTAACCTATCACTGATGATGACTGCAAGCTGTAGTCGAAACATTTATGACATGCTTTTTAAGATTCTATAAGCTTTTAATAAAAGTCGTTTTCTTTTTATGATATTTGTATTCTGCTTATTTATTCTAAAATATGCCTGTTTTATTACCGTATAAGCGGGCGCTTCTTCGATTGATTCGTACGAAAGGTCAGTGTAAAAAATGTCTAGTTTCACAAAATTGTCCCTGAAAAATTGCATAAGCTCACAGTTTTTAAAAGCAATTGAACACATAACTTGTAGTTTTCATCTATATGAACGTCTCTCTCTCTCTCTCTCTCTCTCTCTCTCTCTCTCTCTCACTCTCTCTCTCTCTCTTCTCTTCTCTTCTCTTCTCTTCTCTCCTCTCCTCTCCTCTCTCTCCGTCTCTCTCTCTCTCTCTCTCTCTCTCTTCTCTTCTCTTCTCTCCTTTCTCTCTTTCTCTCTCTCTCTCTCTCTCTCTCTCTCTCTCTCTCTCTCTCTCTCTCTCTCTCTCTCTCTCTCTGTCTCTCTCTCCCTCTGTCGTCTCTCCCCCTTTCCCTCTCTCCCCCTGTCCCTCTCTCTCTCTCTCTCTCTCGCTCTCTCTCACCCTAAAGCAAAAAGACTTAGCAAACTGTTAACTGAAATCCCCCACAAAATTTGCGGTTTCAAATTTTTTTCACTACAATTTTGCTGCATTTAAATTTTGATAAATTACTGAAAGCTACTGCCAATAATGTAAATTTAATTCTTAATTATTTTATTAATCAATAAAGCTGCTGCCAATTTTTCTTGGTTTGCAGAGATGGAGAAAATTGCAATAGGGTTTATTCAAATGAGTGTGAAAGAACTGGCCAGAGTGTCTGGCTTTAGCCTATAATACTGCTGTAGTTAGAAGATTAAAATTAGGGTGGTGTGACCCCGTTGGGCTATATACGTAAAAAGATTATAAAAATACCTTATAAACATAGCATATCCATCTTCGAGGTTGTCTGTTATGTTAACAGCCATGTTTTCCTCTAACTTAAAACACACTAAAACAGAACAAATTTGTTAATATTATTTGAAAGTCAGAATCTTCAACAGCAGAGTATAAACCCTTTAAGATGGGAATTGGCAAAACAACATTTGCTCCTATGTTTATTGTATAAGGAGATTGGGTTGGCCTAAGACATGCATACAAGACGCTTTGTGAGTAATGTTCCAACTGATTTTCTATATAGACCATGCATTAAAGATTAGTACAGTGATATATTAATAGTTCCTAAATGCTTATTACTCCCAAAACAGAGATGCATTTGACTTCCAATATACTTGTTGTCTCTGCCACAATATATCAAGAAATAACCCTACTACGTCTTAAAACAATCATTAATTCCAATGAAACCCGTTGCAATATTTTTCACAATTGTAAGTGACAGGTGGTAGGCTTTCAAAATCCAAGATAGAAGATTATTTTATTCATACTGATTACAAAGTCTTTCTCAATGGCAAAATTGATTTTTGCTACAACAATGCAATTTTTTGTTCCAAACCATAGTTGTCGTTGAAATATTTTTATTAAATGACAGTACAGCTATAAAGATTTTTTCTATACAAACCACCCTAGGCAAGGCCACTTGAAAGAACCAATAAATTCAAATAAGATATTCAAATAATCACTTCATCAGTGATACAATGGAACAACTGTGTAATGAATATTTTGTTGAATTCAATACTACATATAGCCCTTTATTATGCACACACACGTAATTTTTGTGGTTAACGAGATAGTAGCTGCACTATTATATTGTGGTAATGTCGGCCAGCCAGTTTCTATGCACTCTAAATATTTCGCATGAGAGCTAGATTAGATTTTTATAGCATGCTGAGCCAATCAGCAGAGCCGATTAATTTCCAGTGGCCGATATTAGCCAAATCAGATTGGGGTAATTCAGTCATCGGCTAGTAGCCTAAAACGTAAGATTGTTCACTGTGAAAGCAGAAACTGAATTGGTGAACCTACTGATTAGACGACTAGCTTACCAATATGCTGAAGCAAAAAGCATAAAAGGTTTTTCAGAGAACACCAAGTTAGCAGGATTCGACTGATTACAGGCTTTCGTGTCTCGTCGTCCCCAGCTTTCTATCAAGAGACCAGCAAATTTGTCTTTGGGTCGAGCCATGAACTTCAACGAGGTTGTGGTAAAAAATCATCAAAGTGATGAGCGAAAACGACTTAATTGGACAACCATGTGGAATCCGGATGAAACGGGTCTGCAAGATCTTTTTGAATAGACCGAAGTGATCCCATTCACCCGGGGCGTTCTGACTGGACACGACAAAGATGAAACTACAACTCTCCTCAGTGCTAGCAGTGAAGTTGGATGACTGCTCGACATCTCATCATTTTCAAGGGCAAACGACAGTGACATGATTTACAGTACGAAACTGCAATTGGAGACCTTTGTCAGAACGTCTGAATCTGGTTGGGTTAAAGACGAACTCGTTACTGAATGGGGTTGCAGTTTCGTTCGATATCTGCCTTTTAAAGGTGCATTAGGTGACAAAAACTTGCTCGTATTGTATGGACACACGACACACTAACTCAACTTCGACTTTATCAGAACCATGCGAGAGAACAACATCATACTATGGTGTATACCACGTCATGCTTCCCATCATCTTCAGCAACTAGACAAAAACGTATTTTCATCCTTGAAACAGTCCTGGAATTAACTTAGCAAAGAAAAGACATACACAATAGCTGATCGTCTGCTGGACATGCAAGACTTTACCGCTTGCCTTCACATCTAAAAATATCAAAAATGGATTCATTAAGAACGGTAATATATCCCTTCAATACAACTCGCATTTCCAGCGATTTTCTGCCAAGTAAAAATATCGATAGATAATTGCCTAATGTTGCACTTCAGCCTGAAATCATGGACGTAAACTATGCTGTAGGAGTCCGAGATATGAGCCTTATACACATTGAAAGTAAGGCGGCTGTTGATATGGAACATGATAATCCACAACCAAGCACTTTTGATCATTACGTCCCTGCCAATAACCATCACGAGGCATCAAAATCTGCCACACTGCCCGATTGTTCACATCCATCAGGTCCTCGAGAAGTACGTTTCGCAGGCATCACCAAGAAGGTGGAAAATCAGCACAAGAAATGCGTTAGAAGAAGACCAGAAAAAAGTCCATCACAAAATTTAACAAGCTCACTCCAAATGAAGCTCATCTCATCTAACTATGAAGTTCCATATGAAGTTCATCTCATCTAAGAAAAACAACGGCATCATCGATTTTAAAGCAAAAAACTAAAGATATGTTGGCTTGATGAATGAATTTTGTTAGAAATTTTTTAAACATGACTATATTATTTTGATGCCAAAATTCTGTTTTCACGATTTGGTATGTAAAATAAAGTATGTCGGCATATGAGAAGCAACAGTATTTTGACTTGAGTAATTTTGTGATAAGTTATTGAATAGTATTTAGTCTGAGAGTGTCACGGTATGAACGACATTTCTGTAATAATGAGATGTTACTAATAATAAGACATGACAAATATTCACCAAGTGCTTAGAATGTATCAAAACGCACGGCTGTCAGCCGGGCCGACATTACGCTATCTCGTGGCCGATACAAGTTGGCTTTAACAGGCCAATATTGTCCTGATTTAAACTATACAGAGTGCACAAGTAACACGACCGATATTACACTGAATTGAACGACATAAACCATTTCCTTGGATTCCTGTAAAGCAGACAAATCCGACGATGCGTCTGCTAAGTGCTAAGCCTGTGCATATAATAATAGTGATAATATAAGGTAAATCATCGAGGAAATCTAAATGTGGACGTTATTACCCCCAATATACCATGTTAGAAATAAGGTACCTCTACAAAGAATAAGTAATTCATAAGTTTAATGAATTAGCAGAAATTGTTATGTAGACAAACCAGCTTAGGAAGCATGCCTTTTCTTCCGTCTATATTTGTCTATATTTGTCAACGTTCTAATGTTGTCTATATTCTAATGTTGAATCAACCACAATAGTCTCAGATCTGACGCCATAATACGATATATACAACAGATGCTCTTTACATGCCTTGCTGGCAAAAACTTAATAGTTTAAAGATGAAAAAGATTTTCAAGTAATGACACAATGATTTTTTTTGTAACAAATCTTGTTTAAAAAAGCTGAAAAGTTTTACTGTCTTCAAGTTCATGCAGATCCGTTTCAGCAAAGGATAATATTTCCATGAACTCTTCACTCGTACATGCACGTCTAAACATGGTTTCGAGAAAACTTTTCTGGAAAAAATATATTCCGTTAAAAATTTTACAAACAAAACACAAAATACTTCCATCTCTATTCTATTAAAATAAAGCCAAGATTATTATACAAGTATTTGAATTTTAAACCCAGAACAGTTTGACATTCACTGAAAGCACACATAATTTGTAATTTAATAACAAATAATGAATATAGCAAGAATTATAGAGAAATTCATATTTTTTCAAGCTGTTTGGTTGGTCTTTCTCTCAAAACGACCCTAGCTTTGTGGCAAAAAACAGAAAAGAAATAGCAATCCTAAAGTTATTAATTGACATACTTCGTTATTAGGAGCTGGCCAGTATGACGACATCTGCACAAAATTATATTTGTATTCTCTGAAAAAAGCAACAGAAATATTTTATAGATTAAGTTTCGTGACTTTTTTAAATTTGAAATACTTTAAACACTACTATTAAGTCTTAAAAATTTCTGGCTCATCACACCTCATGAAATTTTTTCCTGGTTTTTAGATACTAGTTTAGAAACTAATAAAGCAATTTGACGATGTTATCATATTAAGGAAACACATAACTTTTACCGTTTTTCATGTGCATTCGCTTAAGAATGTCATACGTACTTGCAAGGAAGCCTGCAATTACAATCTAAAGGGGATAGAGAGGAAAAGCTCGTAGCACAGGCGCTGTTTTCTGCAAAAGAAATGCATAAATATCTAATCAGTTTGCTGATCAAGTGCATCACCTTTCTCATGTTTTGAAATTTTCGCCTCTTTTGACTGCTCCACGTATACTTCTGCATATGACACAACAACTTAGGGTACGTTAGTAATCCACATAAATACTCCAAACGTTTTTTAACCACTCTGGTACTTATAATGCCCGATTGTCAATGCACTGTTATTGATGGGTAAAATGGATGAAAAATGTGGAATTCTGCTGCACTTTGGCCATCTTGTCACATTCTGAATAACATCTAATCGCCTATTGTTAGTTTTTAAATCTATCAAAGTCTAAAATGCTTAAAACGAAATGTTTTGGATATAGGCACGTGGTGCCTCCTTGTGTTTGTTTTTTGCAAATTTAGGCTGTTGATAAACAGGTGAGCTAGAACAGGAAATAGGCCATTGGCCTCATTTTGCAGACAGGATAGGTAAGAAGTCATTCTTGTTCAGTACGTCGTGTCGTTTTATCACAAAATTTTGTCGGCCGAGTTCTCTTTAGCAAGTTAGTAAGATGCGGCAAAGATGTAAATTTGATTTCTTCATATTTCATAATATTATTACACATTTTCATTATAACAGTTAATTATCCTTTTGACATTGGATAAGCAGGAAATGTTTTTATTTGCTTCAGATAAAACGAAGTCGAGTCGCACATAATATGTCAGTCAGTCAGTCAGTCAGTCAAATATGTCATGATGTGATAGTGATTTTAGGATGAGACGATGATTGCCCATTTTGGACAATAAAAAATCCTAAATTACATCTAAAAGACTGTTGAACTTGTATTTAGCGCATGTCAACTATATTGAGCATTCAAATAAAATGTAGTACTGTTTCTAACCAACTTATAGTATAGAAGCAATGCCACTCTTGTGAGAATTTTGCCCTCGTACTTTTAGAAGACGGAAGAATTATAAATAATATGCTATTATCAATATTACAATTTTGGCGATATAAACATTGTTTAAATAACATTGCTTAAAGCTAAAAAAATCAGAGCATTAATAGTGCACACTTCACAAACTAAGCAAATGCAAAAATTACTTTCTAAATAAGATTGATAAACTGTTTTATGGTGAGTTAGTGACATTTTTGGTGCACTCTGGGATAGTGAGCCAGTGACGTTTTAGCAGTTAGCATGAACATTTTAAATGTCATTCAACTAGATAAGCCGAATGTTAAATAATATAATTTTGTATAGAAAAATTTTTGAGATGTATTTATAAATTTCCCTATTCTTTTCGTTTAACAAAAAGCACGCATTAAACTACAAACATAATAATTAATTCTTTACACTGTCCTTACCTTTAGTTGTGCAGATAGACACATTATTCTTTCTAAGAGTTGGGTAATAGTAGTTATGAATAATGCAGCCACACGTTGTAAGCATTTTGTTGACAATGCAATTTTCGGTGCAAGCCTAAAAATGTTATCCACAAATTCGGTAAAAGTTCTTAATAAACAACAAGGACCAACAACAAGTACAAGTTGTAGGAGACAAATCAAGTTTTTTTTAAAAAATGCATCTATTTTAAAAGTCTGATCTAGGAACGAAAGTCACACAGCTGTAATTAATTTTATGATCTCATCAGAGAGGGCACTTTAATTTGGACATGTACTTAGTGGATACACTGTTTTTCACAAAAAAATTCAAACAGTGAAATGAATATTACCATATACTTTTCAGGAAAGGAATAGTTTTATATATCATTTATATGCACTCCTTTTGAAAGTCCAAATCTTCCTTATTGAAATAGAGGCTGCTGAATTGCTGTGACAGCACGTTACCATGCCGTTCTCACGCAATCAACGAGGTTCTTTTAGTTTATTCTCCTAGCCACAGAGCAACATGTCACGCATGGTCCTTGTTACTATTAATAACTGCGATGACGGTTGGTGTAATAAACATCAGATAAAGTCGGATTAAAATGATCAGATAAAGTCGCCATTGGTTATTATCCAAAACAAGAACAACAATGAACGTGCGCTCAAACTCAGGCGCTAAACCAATTGTAACAGTGCAGTGCCATCTATCTTGATTTATGTAACTCATGATTAATGAACATACTCTTACCATTACAATAACATTTGTTTTTATTGCTTTTTGTTTATCATTATTTTGTTAGCAACAAAAATTTTATCTGCCGTTCCACCTATTTCTAAAAGAAAATGACTGTAACCGTTTTGATCAATAAGTTAATGCTATTATACTTGCTTGGCACTAGCAAGGGTAATATACTGCACATTGTCATTCATATGTAATTTATTGATGTATAATGATATATGTCAATATTTATACCTTGAGTGCATTTTACATGACGATCAAATGCATTTTAGATAAAATCCTAGAAATAAGAACAGGGTGATAAACTATAAAAGTTGCACATAAACTGTGGCACACTAATTGATTAAAAGTGCATTGAATACGACAAAAAAGAGAATAATCATGAAAATACAGAAAATTCAGTAAAAGATAACACAAGACATTAACTTGGGTGCAGAAAGCCTTATTACACGAACAAGTTTTTTCAGACTCTTTTAAAACTGTCAAGCGACTTGATCTGACAGTTGCAGAAACAGAGAATTCTGCAGTTTGTAGGCAGCAGTACCAAATTAATGATTTATTCCCGCAAATAACAAGGGTGGTGCACAGCACTTCAAGATTACTTCTACATGAGCAACATATTAATCCTTTATGAAGGATACACAGTTTCAAAAGGATATACAGTCTCAGAAGGTCTGATATGCGAGTAAGTGAAAGACTATTGTACGCTATCAAGATGAATCTAAATGTTACTTTGTGCACAGTTGGCAACCATGGTTATTCTCCGAGCACTGGAGTTAACTGGTAAAATTCCTAACAGCGAGTTATTAGCTTAGTGGCTGACTTAAGTTCATTTAACAGTAAACACCCAAGAAAAAATGACGCCTGGAATGTCAGAACATTAGAAAATGTTTACAAAAATTCCGATTTTTCCTTGAAATCCCATGCAGCAGTGAAGCCGGGCGCTTTTTTCCGGGCGTCCAATTAGCTGCAGTTACTTGAAGCATTGAATACTTGCCATATTTCTCATATAAAAAAATACAGTTAATAATATTAGTCACGGTCATGTCAGACCTGTTTGCTTTTTTTTAAAGTTCTGCTAACCTCAAAACCTGAAAATATACATAATATAAAATAAGTATATGTGTGCATTATTATTCTTTTTCATGAATATAACCATCTGTCGTGTTGACAAAAGGTATAACAGTAGAATATACTTTAAATGTTTATTGATACAGAAGTTTCCACAGAAATATAGGTGAAATGATGTCTGCATATAATGTCTTGTAAAAGCCAACTGGTAGTACAGAATATAGCAAACTTGAGCAGCCGTTCATTATTTGGTTAAACCCATTTTTAGAATAGGTAACAGATAGATAGAAGCCATATCAACTACAGTAATAGCGGTTTTACAGGTTATTAATCTAATTGCAAATTAAATGTATTTTTTATGATTTTCGGTCGTTCACAACGACACCATCGATGTTGCATTAATAAAGCATAGAATCGCCGGTCTGTTAAAAGAGAGATTAAATCTTATACTTTTATGCTGAAATGAGTTAACTGATGTTCGTTAAATAAGTAAGAAGCAAGTGACAAGTTAAATTTGAGACTGAATCACTCGAGGATTCCCCACGAAAATGGAAAATGCAGGAATTTCCATACAGCAGAATTCCTCGCGATAAGGATCTAGCTGGATCTAGCAGAATTCCTGATGAGAAATTGCAATAGAAAATTGCCGCGCGTCCTCACTGTGACATGGGCCTCGCGTACATACTGAAGGTTTTGAATGATATAGGGAAAGACCATACAATAAACTGTTGCAGCAATCCATTCAGAACTAACAAAAGCTAGCATACGTCAAGATTTCACAAGTATTTTTCGCACGAAATATTCTAATTTTTTATACATCATGCAAATAAAAATATGAAGATTTACTAACACTGCTAATGTGAAAGACCATTGAAAGACAATCGTTCATAATTACACAAAGGTTTACTGCATTACTAGACATCTCAATACGATTTTTGCCAAACAGAACAACAACAACAACAACAACAATAAAAGCATGTATCCAAATCCTCTCGGCTAATGTTGCTAGGTTCATTTGATGTTTTCACAGTCACACAGCTTATTCGAATCTTTGCTCAATAGAAGAGAGAAAGGAAAACAAAAAGACAAGAAGTTAAAAGTGAAATCTGAAGAAAAGTAATTATTTGCAAAAGTACTGCCAAATAACGAAATAATAAAGGCAAAAGCAAATTTGTTCAGACTTCATACCTTAGTGTTGTACTGTTCTTCAGGAAAAAGGGTAACATTATCATAAATATCGCTTCCATCAGTGCAATTACCATAAGGAATTTTCTCCAAAGAGACATTTGTCTGAAACATAAATCTGTAGCTTGTAAAAAATCGCTATGTTCGTAAGTAGACTCACTCTTATTCAATAATCATAATTTATTTAATATTCTTATATGCATTATTATGGTATAAGCAACAAGAACACGGTAATTTTAAAGCCTAAATTTATTTCTAAAATATGCAAATCAGTACACACAAAAACATAGAATACACTAAGTAAGCAAAAATAATAATAGGAGCTCCTGTTGTACATCCCAGAAGTCATAATCTAGGAATGTCTTGTTAAAAGTCAAAGATATTGTTGTGAATCCTCTGGATCCTTTTCATGGAAACTACGTTTATATGAGCAGTAATCGTACACTTAGTGCCTTATCTTGTAGGAATAGTCGGCAAAGAAACACATTTCGTACCTAGCCAAGTGTTTATGTGCAATAGTAGTGCTGAGTTTTTTTTAAGTCAGCTTATTTTAGCTGGCAGAATCACTCGTTATGTTAAGTATACTTGTTTTTAATAGCTCTATATTGTAACTAAATTCCCTTTGGGGTACAAACAAACACATACAAATCTTAATCTTAACACAGCACATTAACTGACTAAAAGTATGTTGAATGTGAAAAGAGAATCAAAAATCGCAAAACACAGAAAATTTAGTAGAATAATACAGATAATACCAGTTATTTACTAGAGTCATGTGTTGTCGCGAATCAGTAAATATTCGCAGGGAACGTAGGGAACAACAATTTCTTCTTTTTTGTTAATGTGGAACTATTTGGCAAGGTGGCGAAAGAGTTGGGAACTACTTTTTTAGCAGACGGAAAGAAACCCGCTTTTGTGTTAAATTTTTTACAGAGTTTGGCGTTATTTTGTATCTTTGTTTTAATAAAAGCGTTGAGAGCTCTGATTAATCAATGTGTTTGAAGCATTTATTTTCGCCTGCCTGCGTTTTATATTTGTTTGAAACAAGCGCTTACCCAGATATCAGAGGGGTCGCCTAGTTCCCCCCTCGCAAAGGTAAAGTTTTTTGTTAAATTTAATCATCATTGACCAATGGTAGAACTGTAGAAGTGCTACTCGGGACGTAAACGGAGGGCATTTTCTAGTACATGTTTTGCTTCTCAAAAAGCATTAATTATATAGAATAAAAGGAAAAAATAAAATAAACATGAAATAATATTACAACATGGACTATTTCAATCAAACTAAAATGGCTACTGTAAATACAGTTCACTGCACTTATCATTGATCTAATTCGTATTCTCATTTATTTCATACCACATGTGAAAGTCCCATAGGAGCTGCTATGCTGATATATATATATATATATTAAAAATCACTTAAATCATATCGCATATGTTTGAACTTAATACGTTATTAGTTTCTAGACCACTTCAGGTCAACTTGTCCTTAACAAGTGCAAATAACTACTCTTTATATTTCAGTAAACAAATATAATTTAATGTACAAATGTAAGCAATAAACCTCAAAGAGTGTTTGGTTTACGAGCTAAGCATTAAAAATTTTTGCCCTTGGAGTGCAGTGATTTCCTGGAAGGTATGGCTTCACATGAGGTTTTACTTAACATTATGATTTGCTGGAATGCATTTGCTTTGTTAAGTGATCAATTAATTTAATACACCAATGTACGCGCTGGTACAACCAAAAAAGTCATCTAACTAAGTTAGCAAAGTCAAACATCGTTATAACGCCCCCCCCCCTTTTATAACGCCAACATTGCTTAACGCCATATTAATGCACCTCGTTATAATGCCAAACTCGCTATAATGCCAAAATTTTGCAGTCCTAAAGTAGGAAGTATAAAGAGGTTTGACTGTGTAACAAATATACGCTAAAAAGAAATCAAAGATATGACTTTTTTCTAACCTAAACCTAGTCCGACCCTCTTGGAATCATTTTAACAGGTTTTCTTGCAAGTTTACCTTTATTCAATTAAAATGTCTGATGAAAAACAAGAGGCAGTCATAGTCTAGACCATACGATGTTACGAAATAAAATCGTTAAAAAAATTAATTGCTAACTGTCATGTTAAGAAAGATGTGTTTACCATTGTAAGACCAGAACCAGTTGCAAATCCAGGTGGAACGTCAAAGCCACTTTCTACTGGAAATGGTGTGTGCCCTGGATTGTGAATCACTACGTGGACTCCAGATTCACTAATTGATTCCAGATAATCTTTTGCATTAATGAAAAGGATCAGTGATAGCCCTAGCAAGATTAGAGCAAAAGTTGTTTTTATTGCGAATATTTTTTGCATACAGTAAAGTTATTTCAGATTTCAGATTTTTCTTTAAAAGGTGCTGTAAAAACGTTAAATGGGCATTCTTGTGGCGAAATTTTGAAAACTAATGAGAGAGTTTTTAAGTTGAAACTTATCATGCAGAAAATCACCAGTGTACCACTCATTACCTTTATGCGCTCCTGCCCTTTTCACACTTCTTGTTTTGGTAGCACGTGGTGTGTTGTTGTAACCGTCATTGAATGTAAAACATCTGCCAAAACTTGGGTCATCTATTGCTTTAAAATCCCTGTAAGAAGTTACGCAGACTATACCTAGCACATTACAGAAGTTTTTCATCAGTATGGATAAGTTAATACAATAAAATTAGCATAAAATAACAGAAAGAAAGAAAAGGGATAATGCTGTAAGGCAGTGAAAAGAATAAAGGGGCAGTTACACAGAGCAAAACAAAATAAGCTGGTTTAGCATAGGACAAATGGCGAAGCACGCAAAAGCAGTATGTTGTGAAGAAAAAAATGGAAGAATAAAACAATGGGACAGAAAAACTAAAAAATAACACAACTGTTACGAATGTTTGCACAAATTAAAAACTAAATAAAACTGGAAACTACCTTGGTATGTCACAAGCAAAGCCCATCCAAGTGCAGTTAATGATAAATCTCTGCGGTGGGGCGCTAACAATGTCTTTTAGAGTTGCGTTTGTGTTAACTTTGATCAGAATTTCTGCAATATCAACGACTTCCTGGTCAAAATACATCACAGTCGTTTCTGAATTGCCACTTCCGCTCTGGAGAAAAATTAGAAAAGTAAAATTTGATGTTAGAGAATAGACTATGCTGATAGCCTGCTGAGTTTGTTTGTGTACAATAACAGAATTACACTGTATCTAGACAAATGCAAGGTTCCATATCAAAAATTGACTGCATCGTTTAGTTCTTTCTCTTAATAAACTACAGTTTAATTAAGGTAACCGTCAAATGATGCAAGATTAAATTAAACTGACCAGAATCAACTTAGCTAACCGGTATCTATGCTAGTATTTAATATCATCATACGCAAACACACATTGACAGCCTTCAAAAAAGTCTTCGCTAATGTCAAACTTTGAATAAGGTTGTTTTTTTTTGGGGGGGGGGACTACCTCAATATATTTTGTTAAAGTTTTATCATTACAAAATTTGGTTTCTCAACACTTGCGAACATTCTGCAAAAAACAGAGAGTGCATTAAAAAATTGAAAAATTTTTATACTCGTTATCTATTTCCAGTGTAACTTTTGCCTGTATATTTTTTCAGAAACAAATCCAATGTATTACACTAATTTATTATTTGCTTATTCTAAATTATGGCTTCGCAGATTGGCTTCGCAAACTTAAGTTTACAATTAACCTGTGTGACCTAGTTTAGTTTATTTGTTATAGAAACTCAAGTAACAAAGGCAGTTTTGTGACATTTTTGTTTTTTATTTTTGTTTAATTTTAATAAACTAATTAACAATGTAGTAAATGCATCTCCGGAAGTTTAATGTGACATTTTGTCCAACGTCAACTGAGAACACTCACCTTTTGCTATACACTACTAATTTCATAAGATCTACATGCAGTTTATTGTTTGTGAGCTCCTATGATGCTTAAAAGAACCTGGCGTGCCATATAAAGTCCATGCCGATCTGTTTGAAAGGCTGTATCCTAGAGAAAGGGGTGTGATTAACTACCCTCTAGTAAATATATACAGCGATTTCATTCGAAAAGCACCTGACCTTGTAAGGAGACAGCTCAAGATTCATATACAAGCCAAGGAATGAATGTTTTGCTGCCTTCATTCCATGCAAACCACAAGAACTGTTATTTCATGCTTAGTGTATAAAACCATATTGCTGTCAACAACAACAATGAAAAAACAACAATTGTATATTGAAAAGGTTAACTTACCCCATCGAAGTAATCATCATAATAGTAAGGCGTGTATGACCAGTTACTGTAATCAGGGTAACCATCTTCTGTTACATTTGCAGCAGCTGTTAGATTTTGTTCTTTGAAGTATTTTGATGAAGACACTGGATTTTTGTTGCAAATTGTCACAGCAGGAAAGTTCAGCTTACCGTCGTTGCGCACACCTATTGTAACTGTTTTGGGGGAACTGTTAAACTTCACAGCAATTTGATAAACTTGAATACCACCATAAACAACTACACCAAGGAAAAGAAGTATCCATACTAATCGAACTGTCATATGCGGCGAGAAAAAAGCTCTGTATATTCCATGAGCAGAAGTGCTAGCTGCAAAATATTGCAAGGGTTTATTCAACTGATCATCCATAATTAACAACACAAAAGCTGTGGGTTAAAGTTTATAATGGTATCGAAGTACTGTATAGTTACTGCACAATTTAATTCCTACAGCAAAAACTGGACACCAAACCAAACCGAACCCCAAAGAAATAATATATTACACATAAACAATTGTCATAATAAGAACTATCAGTTTTATTATGCTATCATGAAAACTATCAGTTTTGTAGTACCTCGTTTATCAAGCATTCATAATAATGAGTTGACATGGATACTAGGGGTTGTCCAGCAACAGTGACTATTACGACCACAGTAGTTTCATAAATAAAACAGCGGCAAATATGTGCGCAATTATATAGGTAAAGGCAAGAATAAAGAATATTATTGATCTAGATGTTGAAAATAAATCAACAACAAGGCTGTGATATAAATGAATATCAACAATGTCTACTACAAATATCTGTACATATTTGCAGCTGTTTTATTATTTAAGCTAGAATGGTCATATTATTCACATTACTTGTCAGCCCCTAGCATCCATGACTGTTTCTATTTTCTGGTTCTCATAATATGAACACGTTTAAACACCAATATATGCATGGACAGGAAAGCCATATGTATGTAGAAAAACCAAAGCAAGAACGTCCGCTGAGTTAAACAAAGGAGTTTATGTTTCATCTGTAATTCACCATCAGTAATTGACGTTTATAAATATAATCTATAACTTAGCAGCCAGCCTTACTTTAATTTTCTAATTAGACTGTAGTAGTATGAAACCATTAACTATTTATTTGTTACAAATAAAACAAATATATACATGCTTGTTATTGGACTTTTAGTCCAAAAGCAGGAATTCCACACTCAAAAACAAATGTACGCCGTAACACGCAGACAAAACATGTAATCTGACAAGCATTATGTGAAACAGAAAATGTATATTTGTCTGAAAAACTGATGCAATGCAGATTAAAAAGTACAGATTTGAAATGAAATTTCACGATAAATTCATGTAATACATTGTTATAAGTTAATTTCAATAAAAAAGTTGTATATTGTGTAAAATTATTGCAATGATAGCGTGATAAAATAGAATTGAGAACTGGATCTGACAAAGCAGGCCCATGTTTAGATTTAAAAATAGTAAAACAAAAATGAAATGATTACTGATTTTGCAGTTTTTCTTTGAAACCTTTAAACTTCGTGTGGTTGGAGTGTGATAATAGAGGTTTATGCACACATTAACATTTTTACATCGATTTTTGAAATGAACTTGCGTGTCTTCCAATCTCGTTTGCAGAAGATTGCACGTCAAAGCCGTTTTCCTCAATGTCTACAACAAGCTTGTATATTTATTCTCTTTAAACTTGTTTACTTTTTCAATGTTCATGTGAAAAGGGACTGTCAGCTCGACTATGAATTATTTCTTCGGTAGTTTAAATACTCATATATGTCAGTGGTATTTATACGTGGAATGTATTTTTTGTTCATTCATGTATAGTGCTAACTCTATTGCTGTTAAAACCAGTTAAATCAACATGAACTATGAAGCCAGTTGACAGACACTGAAGAAGTTTGCGTATTCCAATAACGAACCATGTATACCTTATTGTAACATTACCTTACTGAAGGGAAATAATGAAATATGTATACCTTGTAACATTACCTTACTGAAGGGAAATGTTACAAGAATTACTAATGTGAGAAAATGATTCCGTGTAGTTGCAGTCTGAGAATTTGGCTAAGGCTTTTTTGCCGCAAACAGAAAGGTTGTGATTTCGGTAGCGCATTGACTTTTGTATTATACGCAAATACCAGAATGTCCTTTGGGAGATTACAAGTCACACTCTTCCAGTCAGTGCGATTAATTTCTTTATAAGATTGCAAAATAAACAGCCCGCATCACCTGAGTTTTGATTTTAAATTGTCAGTCACAATGAATAAGAAATTGGACGCCTTTGTTTCTTTTTTAGAGCTTAGTTGTGGTTTCTACTGCTGGCCTGAGGTACAGTGAAAAATAAGGAAAACAAGTTTGAAATAGACGAAAAAATAACTGAGTTGACAAGGGTGTGTTGTAGTGGTGATTTAGTAACTGATAAACAGAATCTTAAAGTAATCAATTTTGACGTAATGTAAAAATTCTAATGATTAACGTTGTTATTTATCCACCCATATATATATATACCACCGAAATTAACATATAGATTACAAATATTCCTATAGGACAGGTTAATTTATGCAATATTTGTATGTAAAATCAATGCCTTGAATTGCCTTCCTCTCGGGGCTGTGTAGATTTAGTTCACTTAATTTATTACATTACCGTTGAGTTTCACGCTAAAAGGGAATTAGGTATATGACGTTAATAAAAACTCGTGCTAAATCCACGTATCGTAAATTATATCACTCCATATAACAGTTCATACAGGGTGTCATAGATAAACACTACCTTTTTCTCTTTTAATATATTCATTTTACTACGCATGCGCGAATCTCATTGGTTACGTTGATATGTACAGGTTATATACTATACCCATTTCTTATTAACTAGTCTATGACTACGACAATACATACGTCACTTGTCAACGAATTGAAACCCACCGTTTGCAACACTATGGTTTGCAATTGTGCAAATTACGTAAGGCCGGAGAAACAAAAAAATGCAATATAACACAATAATTACAGTTATTTGTGAGAATGAAGAGCGATTTTAACATTTTTGTTGCTGTGTCTAATTTTACACAGAAATATCTTGTATGTTACATGTCAATATAATCAGAAAAAACTGCATTGTGATACGCGATACATTAAGGTAAAAAGTAACCCCAAACGGCATCAATGATAAAAAAATACGTATGATCCATTTCTATTGTTATGCATCTTTTGTTTTCTGTAACGCCATCAGGAAAACAAAACAACTCAGTTATAGTGAAAAAGGAATTCTGACTGCAAATCTATTATTGTATGTAATATGCTACATAAACCTGTAGTAAACCTCGCGATTATTATTATTATTTAATTATTAGTAACAATTTAGTACAACGTGTGTACTTATTAGTTAATTACAATTATAGTTATTTAGTTTATTATTAGCTTTAGTCATTATAGTTTTTGATAGATCATTGTACATGCATTTGAATGTGATAAAAACTCATGCTAAGCCTATGTATCTTTCCATATAACGTTTTATGTATGAGATTCGCCCATGAGCAGCCCATAGTGGATGTGATAGACAAGCACTACCTTTTCTGTTCTGTTTCATTTATATTGCGCATGCGCAAACCTCATTGCTCCACGAGACTGTTATTTGTGAGAACGAAGCCCGATTTTGGTATTTTTTCCTGTTGTGTCAAATTTTACACAGAAATATCTTGTATGTAACATGTCAATATAATAAATAGTCTCTGGTTTAATTGTTGTGAATAAATTTAGGAATACGAATTTTGGCGAATAATTGATTGAGTTATCAGATGAATTAGATTCAGATTAGAATATGAACATGTTTTTGTAAGTAATATTGCATTATTATTTTTTGTTACTTGATAATAATTGATAATGTCTGTGTATTACTAAAATTCAACTACAACTAATATGTGCATTCATTTTCATGTGAACCATGCCTTGATCTCACCACTTTAGGTTCTATTTTCTAATCTACAAACAGTTTCTTCACAGTTTTATCCATAAATTAGTGACTTTTTCCATACAGAAAACATTTTTCTTCCATTTTGCTTTCAAGACTGTTATGCTATGGTGCATTTACCAGGCTTAGGCAGCAATTCTTGCCCTAACAATCGATAATTGTGTGTGATTTTAATGCTTTGAAATCCCTTGTTGAAAGTTAAACAACACTGTACACGTGTATATGGATGCGTGACAACTTGAATATTACTTGCTCAACTTTGTTCAATTTTTATAACATTTTTAACTGTTATGTATGCTATTTGTTTGCGTTTTCAGATTTGCCTGTGTTTTGATACTACATTTTTGTCACTAAGTGTAATAACACTGTGCAATCAAAGATTTTGTTAGCAGTTTTCTTTTCATGGGTTCACGAGTTTACTCATACACACATTAATTAGCACACTAAGTCCTCGCTTAACGATGCTCATTGGTGCCAGCAAAACACTACATTAAGTGAAACGTCGTTAAACAAAATCAAAACTTCCATAGAAAACAATAGAAAAGATATGAGATACGTTCCAGCGGCAAAAATCAGTGCTGTTCAAATCATATAAATTAAACATTTATGAGTTTCATTATGGTTTTTAATAGCTAATTTCTTTCTGCTTGTTTGAAAACCATTTATCTTGCTTACCAATACATACCTAATTAGCCGTTTCTCTTTCATTAAGATTTAAGCGTAGGCAGCCATTAAACAATAAACACTGCAGAGTCAAAGCCAAGCGCTGCACGAGGCGACCGATAGAAACTGCAGCTAGTATAGTAATCAGTCGGGAAGCAAAAACATATATAATAATGATGCACTTTAAAACAGAATAACGCAATACGTGCCATTTCAATACTTCAAATTAAGTAAAAAAGGTGCTGATAAATGAAAATTGAGTTTCGGCAAAGTAAAAAAATCGTCGTTAAAATGAAATGTGCGCCGTTAAGCGAAAAACATGTGTCAAATGTTCAAACGTAGCTAAAATAAAATGTCGCTAAACGGGAAGTCGTTTAATTGAGGACTTCCTGCACATAAATACATAAACACACTAGCCAACATCTTGTGAATTAAAAAAGCGGACACATTGGCATTGCATGTAAGCTACTTTAAATGAATGCAAATAAAACACGGTCACTAGCAAACATTACTAAGCAATCACATAAATTTATTGATTATCTATTAATATTTCAAAGTCACTAATAACAGATGGGACTACACTTAAAACATCAGGAATATCGCAACTATTTCTAATAGACGTTACAGAAACAGAATGAAGGTATTGTTCCAAAAGATAATTAAATTCGGCTTTAACAAACTGTATACTAAAACAGCAAATAAAATTTAACTAAAACTATATACTTTGTCAGGTCTCTAAAAATACATTTGTACACTATACACACATCTATTCACAGAGAACTGCTTATCTTTCTCCTTTGATAGAGAAAAACAAGCAGTCTTCTAAAATGTTATTAGCTGACTTGAAACTCAGCAATTCATCATAAGTTATGCGAAGCTGTTCCATCACATTCCTGCAGTCCTGATCATGTCTTTTGTACGCTGTCTCAAACAACAACTTGTTCATTATGTAGTGAATCCATAGCACATTTGTGTAGGGGCAATATCTTTCCCAATTATTACTGGAAAAATATTATAATAAAATTAAGTCAAATTACTTAAAACGAATTAGTTGTGACCTAACAACCTGGACAAAAAAAAAACGCAAAATATGATGAAGGTTTTAGTAAATATTGTCCGGAATTTCCACCTACAAACTGAGTAGTTTTATTTCATGCTCAGATGAGATTTTGCTTTGCTATCATGTGACAGAAGATCTAAATGAATAAATTAACAGTAGTTATGCATTGTGCCTGAAGTTATATAAATCTATACATTTTCTTAATTAATCCCATGTTATATTTATTTATTGACAATTTACAAGCCATACAATTACAAGCTACAAAAATATATAAACAATGCAACACATTAATATGAAGAAAAAACTACACAGACAAAACCCCGCACATGGGGTATAATTGTCACACAATACACAATAATTAATAATAGTAATAATAATAACAATAGTAAACGGTATTAACAGTGGTTAAATATTACAATTACATTATATTATGTTAAGTTATTTTACATAGTTTAGTACACAGTTTAGTACATGATAAAGCATTAGGTATTTAACTTAATAAGGTAAAAGAATAGTATGAGTGATGATATATTTTTACAGATGAAAATTTGACGCCATATTGCACTTTGGATACATACACACATACATAATCTTTATTTAAAGTCGGGCGTATAACGGAAGAACATAGGCTATTCATACCGACTAAAATACACTATGCTAATTTTTTTTACTAAAAATATACGTACAATATTACTCGAATTTGAAATAAAATCAAAAACGAATGAAAAAATTGGGTACTCTGCAAAATATAAAATAAAATCATAAAAGCAAGGATAAAAACAAAATAGTCACAAAATATGATTAATAGAAATACAGTAGGTGCAGCTTAATATGTAACTGTAATTTAAATGCTCTCATCTGCGACAATCATGTCTATTAAATACTTACCCGTTTGCCTTTTGCATCAACCTGTATATCTCAAACTGATAATCATTTTCTCCAGTAAACAAGGTTGGATCAGCAGCAAGGTCAGCATACACAATTCCAAACCCTACAAAAAACAGCACAAAATTATAATAATATAGTGCAGCTTTATTCTTGGACACATTTGGAATGTCATTGTTGGTCACCTACACTTTTGTTATGATTAAAAATAGCTTTAATCAAACGAATTCACTGCTCTCGATCTATAGGAATTTCTCTACAAAAGAGTCAACAGTAGCACATACCACGCCAAACTTACAAGAAAAAGTTAAATCCTAAAAATTAATCTTACAAGAGAGGCTTACATAATTTATTATGGGATCATTAGTAAACAGGACAATTTATTGCCTACAGTACATTGCAGTAACAACACTGACAAAAATTGACATTGGTTTTCTAAATTAAATTAAATCAAATCCTGCTACACTAAGCAAGACATTTTAAAGTAAATTTTCTTTTTTTAATTCGTGTCGCAATTTGGCTGACAAATATAATAGATTATGTATGAAAAGCCCTCCCTTAGTCCCGACCAGCAATGCTTCATGATAACTATGAACCCCAGGTACCAATGCAAAATAATGATACAACAAAACTCAGGCTTTGTGTTACAACATTCTAATCTTTTACAACATTTTTGTTGACTTTATAAATGATCAGAATGCTTGAAATAAACGACTAAATTACAAAAGCAGTTGTGGCTAGTAAGTCTAAATTATATGCATGCTTCAATGTAAGCAAGAAAGTGATTTCACATATCACAGTGGCAGGTGTCATAAAGTCAGCATACCTCCTCTGAGACGTGACAGCGTGAAATCAATCATGGTAACATGGACACCATGGGATTTTATTGAGAAGCATTGCTTATTATGAATGTACGACACAAACGGGTCATCAGTCCGCTTCACCAGCACATTACCCCAATGTAGGTCTCTATGTTCAAACTCGTAGGCAGTTTCTGCTACAGCTAATGTGCACACTAATTGCTGCACTACGCTGAATGCTTCCAGCACATTATCAAACTACAAAAACAAAGGATTTATGATTTATCCAGCTAAACGTATTTGTCTAAAAATTTTATATTATCTGCATATAAGCATATCGCACGCAGAGTGCAAAGATCTTGTTACAAGCGATGCAAAGCAAAATTTTAAAATTTAAGCTCCTGTTTTCGTTAAAGGAAAACTAGACGATTGTGTAAACATTAGTTCAGAATAAAGAATGCTCCAAAATATTAAAAACTACAATAGCTTTTTTTAAATCAAAGCTCAGATTAAATAATGATTACCACGGATACTCATATTTTGTTAAACTTTCAAATCTACGAGCAGCTCAGTGAATCTACTAAGATTGGCAATGGCGCCATTTTGTCATATGCATGTACCAAACACATAGAAGGTGGCACCATGATCATGAACTGCAGTGTTAGTTTCTGATCTCATATGACTTAGAGCCCATTTTCATGACATTACGCATTTAAGCAGTAACACTTATGCAAATGTGCTTGTCGTGCAAGGGAAAATGCCTACCATTGCACAAACAGAATCTCATAACTTGCATCTGAAGAACAAATTAAATACATGATAAAAATTTTTTACCTGGAATGATTCTAGCATGACTCCTCCGTCACCGAATTCAAACATTATGTACAGCTGATCTTGGTCAAACATATCTTAAAAAAAATAACAGCTTGCAAAATTAATTATGCAAGAGTATTCAAAACAGAGCAAAAATAACAAATGTAAGTACAACAAACATGTTGAAAAAACTTTAATATTGTGCAGCTATTTTGATCCACAACAAGTTTGTAAACTAGAATGCAGCTGAAAAAAATCTTAACACATAATTAGGTGTATGAGATCATAACAGATGAGTTTTTCAGCAATAAAACAGGAAAATTTCAAACCACACGAGACTTCTAGTAGCATGTAGTACATTAAACATGAAAATAATGTTTCATGCAAGCTGTTTTCTATAAATATAAACAAACTGGCTAAAGAAATAAAATGTTCTCAGCTTGGTATTAAACTAACTGGAAACTTTTTTGTTTATATACTGCTATATGCTGAGGATAATGTACATATATCATAGACACCTGAAAAGCGACAAAAGATGCTGGATACTGTTTGCAATTACTGCTACAAAAGGCAACTAAATTTGCATGAAGAAAAGACAAACGTAGTGCGTTTCAGAATCAAGATGAGGGAAAAAATTCCTGTTTCACTTCTGAATCTGATAATTCAGTACAGTTAAAACTCAATACAAGCACCTTAGTTTACTATGCTAACCTGGCTTTTCATTCTCTGATTTGTGTTTTTCATCGTATACATCCCACTCATCAAGGAGAAGCTGTGGATACTTGCCCTGAGCAACACGTATACGGTTGACGCAAACAAAGTTGCTAGTTCGATTTGACCTGTCCTCTCGTCGCAGATTGCTCAGTTTTCTACAGAAAAAATATACACAGAATAAAAGAAATAAAAGTGCTGGCAGGAGTAACAGTAACAATTAGTATCGTAATACCGGTAAAATTAAGGATGCGCAGCTCAATCAGATATTTAATAAGCAAAATTTCACATTTGGTATAACATTAAGTACATGATACTACATCTCCATTTATTACAGTAACTATTAGTAACGTATTACCTGAAGATCCAGGATACACAATTCAGTCTAGTCATTTATTTGAATACCCAAAATTGGATATGTATAATGTTAAGCAGTATTATCTAATTATAAATTATTATGCACTGATTACTAATATTTCCTGAATGATGAATCACGTGCAACAAAAAATGTGAATGTAATAAATACAGTCATACCTCCATTTTCAAACGATTCCGTACTTGTACAAATCGATTTTCGACCAAAAAATTCGAGCTGAAATTGTCTCCATTCTCGACCAACCCCCAAACACATGGCGAGTCAGTAGAGCCGAGCATAACTGACCACACCCGAGAGTATTCACGCACGTTTCCGATCTTGCGTACATATACCATCACACTGCTACCAACATGTGAGGTTTTTCAAGCAGGAATAATTATGTTTTTCTTTCTAAGTAATTCTATTGTGTTTTTCTTATCAATAATATCACATCTACTGTTTGAATAAACATTTTTACATTATTATATTTCATTTTAGCAATGCTTTAAAGTTCATTTGGTGCTTGAGAACGCATTATTTGCTTTTGCATTATTTCTTATGGGAATAAATGATTCGGTACTCAACCAAATCGGTTTTCAAACCCTTCAGGAAAGAATTATGGTCGAAAACCGAGGTATGACTGTATTAACAAAGCACAAAATTAGACCAATAACCTCACATAAAAAATTTATCATTTCTACTCGCAACAGCGATTTCAACTATCTGAGGATTTTTTGGCACAATTAAGTAGAGATTTGAAACTAACTGTTATATATTCAGAAAGTGCGGTTGTATGGTTGCACATATGAATTCATTAAATGACTTCGCTGTGCTAAAAGCGATTGGAAATCTAAGCAAACTAATGATGTAACATACAACTAAGTGTAGCAAGGCAACACTGCTTATCAAAATAGGAAATTTCCGGGGGTTGTGATTCTGTCATTTTTCAATAACTGTTCCAAGTATCGTTTATAAATCAGCCTCAAAATTAAACAACTTCACACTAATGAACAAACACGAAGTACAACTGCACATACTGATTAAAGGACAAGAAAAGGGGTACCTGAAGTAGGTTTCAGAAGAATCGCCTTAAAAATTGTATTATTTTGCAGCAATTTTATGCATCTGTCGTACCCAAGTTAAAAGGAATTTTTGTTTGTTTGCATTTGAAATCTCCAGCAATACTCTTCCAAAGTCGCCATTACATGACGTCACTACGCAAACGTAAATCATGTTAAATTATGTCCCAAAAAACTTTCCATGCAAATCTATATTACTTAGCATTTTGCTTACCTGTTGGAAAGACTTGTGTAACTAGAAATGATAATTTAAAATGTTTGTGCCAATTAGTAAAATGTCGCTGGCTTCCTCTAGGGTCTAGGGTGCGCCACTCACTAACCAAAACTTGTTTTTAATCTTATTGACAAGACTTATTTAACTTAATTAGCAACATGTGTGCTACGATTGCTCTAATTTTTTTCAAACCTCAGGTAATGTTATCTAAACTTGTTTCAAATAACCTACCATTAGAGGCTACGCCTAACGGTCATCGTCGTAGTTTAAATTTACGTTTTATACAACGTTACTGCTGATGCAAGCCCTGCATGCAAAAAGGCAGTAGATAAGTGGCATGAAATTTCAAGATGAATTTACTTCAGAACTCTCTTACGTTGATATAGTTGCTTCTGACCAGATTTCTGCTATAGTCTTTTGAGGCTCGCCGTTAATACTGATGTCACCATTAATAGGAACAATTTTCAAAACCACCGACTGTTTCCTGCTGTTTACAGTCCTGAAGACTTCACCAAAGACACCTTCGCCAATTTTTTTACATTTGCTCAACATTCTGTAAAAAGTTTAAAAAAACGTTCAAAAATTAAACCACATAATGTTGATTGGTGATACACTTTCTCCCTAAAAAGGCATTCAGCACTCACAAGAATGCAGAAAAATAAAAAAAACTAAAGGAACCTAAGAAGGGAGCAGAACACAGTATCCCAGACACGCAAAACCCAACAATCATGCAGACTCGAAAAAAATTAATGAGGAGAAATCATTTGTATGCTTGCATAGCAAACTTGTACATGAGCTGGCAACTAAGCTTCTCTAGTTATTCACATATATCCCGAATCTCCATTTCATAGAGATCATTTTGATACCAAGCTCATTGCTCTATGTTATTTCTAAGCTGAGATAATCCACGTTGAAGTTGAGCCGGCTGAGCATTAAAAAACATAACATTGAGAAAATCGTTGAAAAGTCAGCCATTGCTTTTTGTCACATTTCTACACTTAGCAATGGCACAAATGTTGGTTGCTATGGACTTTACAAGAGCACATTGAAGTCATACTTAAATCTAGTAGTCTGCTTTTCCTGACAAAAAAATTTGGGCTTGTCAATAGAAATAACCCGAAGCAAAATGACTGTTTCCACGAGCTACTATCAGAGTTTGAAAAAACAAGTTTTTTGCAATTGCAGTACTGGTTTCTAGCATGAGAAATGGGTACAGGGTTATAAAATTAGATCTTTTGAACATTTTCTTGATAATATGATTTAGAATATAAAAGTCCAATATTCAGCACTAATTTTGTTTTTATAAAAAAGGACGTTTGAACAAATTTTTGATGCATTCTACTTTGACCCACCATAACGTAGTTTTAAGTATGCCGACTTATGGACGGTTTTGGTTTGCACGCACAAGTATGTGAAATGTTTCAAGCTTTACACAAAAATAATTGTCTCATGTTTCTACTACTAACACAGCCAGTGATTAGAATATCTATCTTTTTCTCACAGGTCTGCCTTTAAGCTACATCTATTTTTGCAGTGCTCATCATCCTCTATCTACGTGTATTATCATCAACTTTCTCTAGAATCAACATGTATCCAATGCTTTAAGCGTGCCGGGTCTGTCAAGATCGCAGACCCGGAACTTAAAATTATCGACCCTGCACATGTCTCGCCGGGTCGCATACTTAGTCTTCTCACCGTTTAATTGTGCATGACAAAGTACAAGTTAGCTAAGACAGGTCCTATATCCGAGATTTCGGGGACAAAAATGCTACAGGTGTCTAACTAACTACTGTTATACTACACATCTTACCTTGGTGGAATGCATTTAGAAAATGGTAAGAACTCCTTCTGTTGGCATTCATCAAATAATTTTTCCAGCGGTGTCTTCTTTAGCTGGCATATGCTTAGTTTCTAAACAAAGCAGTTTTACTAATAAAAGACATACATGCAAAAAAATGTCTAGTATTAAAATTTTAGAATAAGATCAGTTAACTCGTATAGCCTAACTCTATCCATAGCAAAATTGCCACTGAATTCGTACAAATAACAATTAATCACATTGATTAAACCATCAATGAGACAAATCTCAACAACTCCCCAAAATTTAGTGTCAGGAGATTACAGCAACAATCCGAACAAAATCTAAAGTTACAAGAAATAGTTCTTCTGTTGCAAATTATATTCATTTATATAATTAGTGTATAGTATCTGCCACACCTAATAAGAAATATAGGATCAAGCATAACTTAAAAAAAATTTGGCAATCAAATGTATAAAAACTAACTATAATCCCCTTCACATGTTGCTTCACATCTCCTTGCCCTATATCCTTTATCAAACTCCAATGTAACTAGAATTCAGTACATTTCGTAAATATTTCGTACCTCAAATGACAGGCACACATCGGCGGTGATATCTTTCCGATTTATCTCATAATTTTCAACAGTATCCATAGGTGCAGTTCTTTCGATTATGTTCTTTGCATTAACCATTCGGCCGTGCAATTTTATCGGATCTGCTGTTTGTTTCAATTCCTGACTTAATTCATCAGCATTAGTCTGATTTTCGGAAGCAACTACATCGCAATTCTTGTAACTGCTACTGTGATATTTGGAAAAATGTTCTTCGTTTTCTTCTGCAATGGACGGCATGCGACAATCTTCATCTTCGCTCAAAGCATCAAAGCTAGAAAAAAGATTACGAGACATACCAAATGATTTTGATTCAGCTGCTACACTCCGCGTGAAATAACGAGCTTTTTCAGTTGTTAACCCACTTTCGTTTGCCGTGTTAGTGTTCTCTTTCATTCTAGCATGGTTACTACAACCATATCCTCTTCTCGTACAAACATTCACAGAATCAATCTTTATTGATGAATCAGAGGTTAACACTTTTCCTGCATCTTTATCACACCTATCAGGATGCGATAGATGCTGTCTTTGTTCGTGCTGCGCATCATATTTATAAGGTAAATTTGATATGCAACTTAAAACACAGTTCTGCGAGGTTAGGCTAGGACTATCAACAAATTCTAACACATCGTGTGATCCATCCAAAGGCACAGGACTGAAATCTGTCTCAGGTTGCTTTTCCAACTTCTTTCTGAATGGTGTACTAGACCAGACAGGAGACATAGAGTGTGTGATGTGCTTTCGGCCAGTTCTGCCAACAAGACCTCGGCACAAAGACCTCTGAAGTAAGTTGCTCGTTTTCGTGCAGCTAGTAGGGTTTCCATCACAGAGAATTAACTTATCAGCCTCATCAGAAATATTATTGGTTATCTTAGGAACTACGTCTGGAAAAATTTCAACTGATCCAACACTGGATGCCACATCGGGAAAAGCCACAAAAGGTGCGACATTCGACGAAGTACCATTAGATGCGGCGTCAACTAACTTTGAAGCATCAGGAGATTTCCATTCATCTGGCACGCCCAGTGTTTTCACAGGAGAGCACGAAACTTTCAGACTGTGTTCTTCAACTTCACTAAAATGAAACTGACTCAAAGAAGGATTACGCTGCTCCTCGTTATTGTTTTTCGTTTCCTTCTTTTTCTTTTTTGGTGCACGCTTAGCGTTAGATTTTGCTGGAGGAGGTTTCTTCTTCTTCGTGTCTTCTGAAGATGCATTTGGATCGTAGTATAAACGATGCGGATCCTAAAAAACATATGCACTGTGTGTAAATCAAGAAAGGTTGACACTCACCAACTAAATCTATGTACACGTTTTTGCACAAGTACGTCCGACACCAAACAAAAATCAAAGTGAACAACAAGTTTCAACTTAATCAAGCCCAACTTCCTAATCATTATTTACATAAGTAGGTACAGTATACACACACACACACACAGACAAACACATCAAAAAATTAAATCAACTATCCATACTTCACAGAATTTTGAATCTTATTCAAGCAAGTCTTAAAAATATACGTTTTCTGCGTACATTCAACACCATGATATTTTATAAAATTATTTCACAAATTACAAACACAAAGAGACTAATATAGCTTGAACTTGTAGAGGGGACTACCTTTTGTGTATAAGACCTACAATTACAAGTTTAGCAATCATTATACACAAAAACAGCCAGCAAAGAATCAGCATCGGAAATGTATATCCGACACCGTGGAATTGCCCGTATGTATTTCTATAGTATGAACATGCCAAAGCATCAAGAGCAGCACGTGTACGGCGAAAAAGTGCTGTTCGTGTATGACGTAATTCATTTATGCACAAACTTTTTTAAAAGAAATACAGTTTAATAGGCATAGCGATTGATGTGATTTATTAGCTCAAACTTCCCAAGTTGAATACAATCACATTAGTAGCAATTCAGTTCAGTTTTCTTTAAAATAGGCCAACAGTCAACAGATAATATTAGGTGAAAATGCCTGTCACGACCAATGCCTACATATTCTCACTTTTCAATCTACCTAATATGTGTACATATATCATGTACCAGCCTACCATGTGAGACCTGAAATGTCATTCATTTCGCCCATGGTATATTCTTGGCCTTCAGCCACAAAAATTTCAATGTATAAAACAGAAAGGTAGCAAAGCGAGTACGGTAATACAGGAAATTTTTAAAAATATGCCTACAAGTTTAAGTACTAGTTTAAAGAAAACTGGACCCAATCTTAAACTGTAGGTCAAAACAATCTACTCGTTAAAATATTCAAAGGAAACATACTATTTTTCAAAAATGACTTACGTGAAAGAATTATTACCACACAAACTCAAGTTTGCAAAGAAACAGGTACTGTACCTCTCAGATCAGATGTGTTAGTTTGTGAGCACAGCGGTAAATCTGATATATGAATTTTTATCTTAAAACTTGCTTAGTTTTAGTGCAGCACACTAAATCTTTTACAGCAGCTCCGCACTTCAATTTTCGCTTTTGCAAACACGTGCAACACGCTCATGGAATACTTTTCCTGTTGAAACTTGTGTTAGTATGTGAGTTGGGCTCGTCTGCCGTTGTTGAATAAGATTTTAATCTATTATTTAATTATCAGAAATGGTTATGCAAGCATTAATTGTATTAAAATGTATACTTTTAAAAGACTTGCAAATAGGGTAGTATATGAAAAAACATCCTGTCTTCCTTTAGCACTTCAGTTTTCAAAGTCAAATACAAGAAATGCATGCAATAACATTTTATTATTATCAAATTATTATCATTATTTATTACCTAATTTTTATAAATACACATGTATGCACATGACTGAAGTATTAGCTGAACACTAGTGAATCTTATCAACAATTGCTACATCTCAGAAACAAGGAGAGGGTATTATTTACCATTTGTAAAACTAAGCAAACATTTAAAGCTACTATACTACATGTAGCAGTTTGCATGCGTAGACATGACAGCTCTATTTAAGCGCTTTATATGATATAACAGATTCATATGTCACGCTAAAAGCAAAATTATGAAATAAATATATAGCATGCATATGGAAATTTTCACTTCCCAGTTTATATTTAACAGACTTATTTTACTTACCGAATTGTTAGTTTTTTTGCTCCCATCTACAGCAAACAAATTACTTGAATGATCAGATTTTTCAGTAATTTTAGAATTACGTTTGCAATCGGATTGACTGCATGATGATGAAGAGCCAAATATGTCTGTCGATGATGTAACGACATCATCAAACAGTTCCTCATCAGAATTTTTAACAATGACTCGATTTTTACGTGCAAAGGTTTTGCACACTGGTCGCTGGCGCCGAGGCATTCCACACCCTAAAAATGAAATTAGATTAGAGTTAAAACATGTAAGTCTAACGAACTGTTACTCCGTTAGAGAAGATGACAGTTGAAAAACATAATGCAGCTGGTGCTGGTGTCTTAAATTAAAACCGGGAATGATTGTTTAGACTCAATCTTATTTTAATTTATTGTCCAAAATATACGTTTTCTTGACTATAAAAGTTAGTAATTGCTTCTTATATTTTAATAATTAGCTTAGAAAGTTAATTAATGGCAGCCGAACACAGCTATTGCTTACGTCAGAAACTAACCACAGTTTGTGCAATAACAGGCATCTTCCCTTGCGCGTCAAGCACGTTTGCGTAAGCATTACTGTTTAAACATGTGATGTCACGAAAATGGGCTCTACATCATATGGTGTCAGAAACTAACACAGCAGTTCATGATCATGATTATCATGGTACCGTCTTCTATTTGTCGGCCACACTTATGTGATAAAAATGCGCCGTTGCCAATCTTAGTAGATTCACTGAGCCGTGCGTAGCTTTCAAAGTTTAACAAAATTTGAGTATCCATGGTAATCATTATTTAATCTGAGCTTTGATTTAAAAAAAGCTATTGTAGTTTTTAATATTTTAGAGAATTCTTTATTCTGATGTAACTTTTACACAATCGTTCGGTTTTCTTTTAAATGAAAGTGTTATCCATTTACAAATACTAGATGTTCGATTGGATAAAAATGTGCATGTAATTGATGAGGTCTTAAAGATCGGATACCGACACATGCCGTGTCACACAGACTGCAACTTTTACTAGCCAATATGCTGAATACAAAACAATGGTTTCCAATCTTTCATTAAAAATGACTTTTACCCAAGGGCTAACATTGACAGTAATCATCGAACATCAAAAAAGTTGTCAGAAATTTAGCTACAGTCTGGTGATTATTACGCACTTTGGATTGTTTGTAGTTGATAACAGTGACTGTAGTTGCAAAAAAATTTGGTTAAGCACTTGGCGTGATAAGTGTTTATATTGGACGGTGACCAGATGATGAAATTTTTCAGTCTACATGAGTGCATCAAAGCTTGAGGTGATTTCAACTTTAAATTGATTTTACTATTTACACGAGCCGCTTATCACAAATTTGCTGCTAAAACTTTCCGAGTTTTTCTCAGTTATTAAAATACGATCAACTTCACGAGCTTCGCTTTTTAAGTATACGACCTAAATCAGGCGAAGCAGTAACATTTAAGACTGCCAGCCAGGTAACGCACGTAGAGCGAATATAAAATTTAATATAATACTTTTTTTATTAATAGCGTTTTAATGCAGTTTGTTCTTATAAATTCTAGAAAAAAGTTATAATTACAGTACACATACACACAGATATATATACAAGCACTTTCCAATTATTAATTCTACTAATTCGAAAAAAGAAAGCTTTTCCGACAGTGTATAGTACTAGTAGTTATATTACAGTCAATAGACTAGTATAAGTTCTAACGCTGTCTAGTGCGCTAATAAAGCAGCTAATTATAGAAGTAATTAATAGATTTTGCTAAAAATACGGGGATTGGTGACCACTTCAAGAGGCAGCAGAGCTTACATGGTAAAATTATGAAATCTTTTAAACAGTATTGAAAAACTTGAGTTTAACAAATTTCAAAAAAACCACTTCGCTCAGGTGCAATGTAGCAATACATTGAATGATTGACGAAACAAATGTAGCAATTCGGTTTAACTCAGTTTATGTTCCATTTGAAATTTTAACGTTACACGTTACACCTATATAATTATTTTAATTAAGCTATAA
>JAQGDQ010000526.1:152303-153569 GCA_030141605.1 Tubiluchus corallicola
CACTATTATCATTTCCATTACTACTTTTACTATATTTACCATTATATTTTTATTTCTATTTTTTTTTTGCACTTACTTATTATTATTTATTCTATTTTATACTACTAATTTATTTACTATATTTTACTATATTTTTCCATCATTTTATTCTTTTCTGTTCCATTCCATTCTTCTTGTTCTGCTGAAAAATTTTGTTTCTTCTATTTTGCTCCTGTTAAATTGTTTATTATTTTGTAATTGACTATTATAGCTTAATTAAAATAATTATATAGGTGTAACGTGTAACGTTAAAATTTCAAATGGAACATAAACTGAGTTAAACCGAATTGCTACATTTGTTTCGTCAATCATTCAATGTATTGCTACATTGCACCTGAGCGAAGTGGTTTTTTTGAAATTTGTTAAACTCAAGTTTTTCAATACTGTTTAAAAGATTTCATAATTTTACCATGTAAGCTCTGCTGCCTCTTGAAGTGGTCACCAATCCCCGTATTTTTAGCAAAATCTATTAATTACTTCTATAATTAGCTGCTTTATTAGCGCACTAGACAGCGTTAGAACTTATATCACTTTATTAGTCGTAATATAATTAATAACATACACTGTCGAAAGCTTTCGAATTAGTAGAATTAATTGGAAAATGCTTGTATTTACATATAATATATATATCTGTGTGTATGTGTACTGTAATAATTTATATTTATAATACTACTTTTCTAGAATTTATAAGAACAAACTGCATTAAAACGCTATTAAATAAAAAGTATTATATTAAATTTTATATTCGCTCTACGTGCGTTGCCTGGCTGGCAGTCTTCAATGTTACTGTCGTTTGTAAGCTTCGCCTGATTTAGGTCGTACCTGATTTAGGCTGACTTAAAAAGCGAAGTCTCGTGAAGTTGAGCGTATTTTAATAACTGAGAAAAACTCGGAAAGTTTTAGCAGCAAATTTGTGATAAGCACCTCATGTAAATAGTAAAATCAATTTAAAGTTGAAATCACCTCAAGCTTTGATGCACTCGTGTAGACTGAAAAATTTCATCATCCGGTCACCGTCCAATATAAACACTTATCACGCCAGGTGCTTAACCAAATTTTTTTGCAACTACAGTCACTGTTACCAACTACAAACAATCCAAAGTGCGTAATAATCACCAGACTGTAGCTAAATTTCTGACAACTTTTTTTGATGTTCGATGATTACTGTCAATGTTAGCCCTTTGGTAAAAGTCATTTTTAATGAAGATTGGAAACCATTGTTTTGTA
>JAQGDQ010000408.1:0-17500 GCA_030141605.1 Tubiluchus corallicola
AAGGTAGCTAAGACCGAAAAACCATTGCTTGCTTAAAGGAAAAGCTAAGCCTTCTAGGAGGTTAGGCTTACGTCTATGTTCCAGATTACTGTTAGAAAGATTTAGTAATAAAACTGCAATAAGCGCCACGTGTAGCTAGTAAAATCACTTTGAAGTCGCGATCACTTCACGCTGGGGTGCTGCCATTTTCAATGCTCATTCTTGCTCCAATGACGTCATTCGTCCTGAGGAAACGTAGCCCACTGTCAGTCTTCGTCAAAAGTATAATAAGTTTTTACAAAAAAAATGCGTGGCTAATTTTGTAATACTTCTGCGTGAACATTAGGTAAGCTGCAGAAGCTTGAATTAGTTTAAGCAGCGTGAGCTTACGGAAATACACGATGCGCTTACGAAAAGTCACGAAGTCTCCCAGAAAATCCTCATGATTTTCAAGTGAATGGTGGCAACCATCAGGCCTGAAAATTTCTATTCAGAGGCAACATATTTTAAAATTACAAGCAGTTCTTTGCAAATTTCATGAAAAGTTACATGCTTTACAGGCAGTTCTTTTCTTTAATCGTCTTGTGTTGAAGAAGTTCGTGTCAAAGACGTCGAGAATTTGTTGCTGTTTCATCACAATTTACTGTTTCCTCTGTCTTTTGGCTGTGACTGATAATAAAGTCACAGGTAAAAAACTCACAGGTAAAAAAGTCACCGGAATAAAGTCACAGGAAAAAAGTCACAGGTAAAAAAGTCACAGGAAAAAAGTCACGGATAGAAAAGAAAGTGGAAAAAAGTCACTGGTAAAAAGTCACGGGTAAAAAAGTTACTGGAAAATAATCACAGGAAAAAGTCACTGGAAAAAAGTAACTGGTAAAAAGTCACAGGTAAAAAAGTCACCGGGAAAAAGTCACACGAGAAAAGTCACTGGAAAGTCACAAGAAAGGTCACAGGAACAAATTCACAGGAAAAAAGTCACTGGAAAAAAGTCACGGGTAAAAAAGTCACTGGAAAAAACTCACAGGTAAAAAAGTCACAGGTAAAAAAGTCACAAGAAAAAAGTCACGGATAGAAAGGAAAATGGAAAAAAGTCACTGGTAAAAAGTCACGGGTAAAAAATTCACTGGAAAAGAATCACAAGAAAAAAGTCACTGGTAAAAAGTCACAGGTAAAAAGTCACCAGGAAAAAGTCACACGAAAAAGTCACAAGAAAAAGTCACAGATAAAAAGTCCTGGAAAAGTCACAATAAAAAAGTCACAGGTAAAAAAGCCACTGGTAAAAAGTCACAGGAAAAAACTCACTGGTAAAAAATCACAGGTAAAAAAGTCACTGGGAAAAAGTCACACGAAAAAAGTCACAAGAAAAAGTCACAAGTAAGTTTGATTAGGGTTAGGGTTATGGTGATTCCTTTTCTCCCCGTGTCTTTTTTCCTGTGACTTTATCACCAGGAAACAACAAGCGGTATAGACTTGAAAGACAGCACTATAGAGAAACCATGTACTGTAAATTCAACTTACTATGTATAAAAGCACGCAAAAGCACGCAAGCACGCAAAGTAACTATGGAAAAAGTTTGTGCAAAAATTCCGTTTTTTTTTCAAATACAAAATCACGCCTTTACCTAAGAAAAAGAATTAAATTATTTGTTCTACTGAAATTGTCGGGGAACAGCTTTCAGACAACTGAAATTACGGGTTTATATTAACTCACTACCGTAAGCCTACATGCTACACCAAATCATTGCTGTACCTTCCCAGTTTCTTGCTAAATAGTTAAAATTCATGGCTTCCATGAATGCTGTATATTACCTAGTGATTAATTTCAGAAATGAATACATGGCTTCTTTCACAAACCTATATAAGGACATGACCACTTTAAGACGGCATACTGACTTCTTACAGTCGACATTGTTGTTTCGTTGCGTGCCGGTTGTTTGTAGTTAGTATCAATCACTTGATAAAAACCCAATTCTCCGAAGAAACCATGTTGGGACTTTTCCTAATTCTTTCGCTTGCCAGCGGACTTTATGCCCAGGATACATGTGGTAAGTTTACAATTGCTATGCAACTTTATATACGAAAGTTAATTCTTGGACGTTTTCGCTTTGATATAAAAACATATTATTTGAGACTTCTAATCCTTGCCAGCGTGCTTAATGCACAAGATGTGTGGTAAGTTTACAATTGGCTATGGAAGTTTATTAAGCAAGAATTAGTCTGTGGTTGCGTGCAAAGTTTTTGTAGTACAAATGTATTTTCGTTTCAGCTGTGAATCAACAGTATAATGGCGATTTGCTGAAACATTCGCAGCGCCCAGAAGTCTACCAGATCGTCGACGGCTGCCGGAAACACATTCCGGATGAGCTGACGTTCGCCAACCTCTACACTGGCAGCTTGGGCGGCGGGACCACTAACGTTAAAGTCAACGACTTGGTCGACACCATTTGTACCTGCGCGGAAGCATTCACCAGCGGCGCCATGTTGGTGAGAAATGAAGGAGAAGCTGCCGTCTTTTTAGTCTCCAATAACATGAAGAGACACATCTTTAACCCGGAAACATTCAACGATTTTTCTTTTGACGCGGCGAAAGTACGCGAAGTTCCTTCCGACTTTACATTCTTGGTGGATATGATGCTAACTGGACCACCAATCAATAATCTCTAATTAGCTTAACTAACATAGCTGCATTCGGTAACCGATAACAAATTTATCGTCACTGTTTATTTACTAATGTTATCAATAAATTATTAAATATATATTATATTAATTGTTTATTTGTCATTAAAATGGTTCACTCATTATAATAAAATTAAGCCTCAGCGTAATGTTAAAATAACAACACTGTTCAAGACAAATGCGTCCAGTGCAGACTAAAAAAACTTGTACACTATATATACATTTGACATGACACAATTAACAGAAACATGCTTTACATCACATAAATTTCACTCATTACATTTACAATATTTATACATTTGACATTACAAAACTAACATAACACAACTTTCTTTGGGTTTAGCAACCGGTTTAAATAGTTGTTGGCGTTTCTTATAGTTGGGTTTAGCAACTGGTTTAAACAAAAAAGGGCTGCAGTCGATCACCAAGTTCACTTACATTACTTACTGTGTTCCAGGCCCACCCAAGCATCAAGTTCACTTGCATTACTTACTATATTCCAGGCCCACCCAAGCATCAAGTTCACTTGCATTACTTACTGTATTCCAGGCCCACTTTCTACTTTGCAACCGAAAATGGGCATAATCGAGCGCCATGTTCACTTACATTACTACTGTATTCCAGGCTGATTTTCTGCTTTTTACACGATTTTCAGTCAACAGAATTTGCTCCAGAAGATCAAAAATCACGGGGTTCTTTAATCTTGAATGACAATCCTTTGTCAATGGTATGAATACGCCTGATTTGTAGAAATAAAAGGCCCCGTAAATGCTGCAATTTTGGTATAATTCAATTCAAGTCACTTTATTTTCCTCCACAAAGAGCAACTGTTGCTGCAATTTTATAATAAAAAAATTATGTAACGGAGCATATTTTCATCACGTCAGCTGCCTTGTTGCATAAAATGGTCAAATAAAAATCAGAATCTAAATTCTAAACGTAAATAAAGAAATAATAAATAAATAATAAAGAAAGAATAAATAAAAGAATTAATGAATAAATAATTGAAACGAAACTAAAAGGAGAATAGTTTGTTGCAATAGGAAGAGATGCACTAATATAAACAAAAATCAAAAACATTGAGCAAACAAAACAATAACTGCATTACGTAATGAAAAAACTAAACAATTACTTGTAGTGTATTAGAAACACTATTAACCTAGTTTCTACATGGTCATTATTAATTATGTATCGACATAGAGCTTACATTCAAGCAGGCTGCGCAATTGCTTTTGGTGTAATACCTTGCACCTGTTCGTTATGTGGCACTTGTATAAAAGTTGCTCTCGGTAACTGCCTGTGGTATGTATAAAATGCGTTCTTCACATGAATATCAAAGTATACACATCTTCCAAGGAGAATAAGAATTTTTTTCTAAAATGTGACGCCCTCAAACTTTGGCGCCCTAGGTTATGACCTAGTTAGCATATTGGTTAATACGCCCCTGAGCATAATAAAGAACCCTGATGCTGGGTATCTTGGTGCCCTAATGATAGCTGTTAAGCGTGCACATAAGTGCTTCAAAAATAAGACAATTACTATCCTTATCGTAAGTACTGCCTTTTTGGCTTCTCAGGGATGTTGGTACCTGTATGCACTAGTTTAGTTAATGCATTTTGGGTATAAAAGTCCCTAGAAACATGAACTCCTCTCTTCGCCCCAGAAACAGCTCATTGGAAGCCACTTCTGCTGCAGTTAAACACGTAAGTGTCTTACTATATATGTGTACATAGCTGTACATTAGTTTCTTAAAGGAAGACAGGATGATTTTTCGTATGTGTACCACCCATTTTCAAGTCGGATAAAATGTATACATTTTATCACGATTAATACTGCGAAAGCGTTTCTGATAATTAAAAATAATAGATTAAAAACTTGTTTAACGATTGATGACATCACAAACTAACATAATCTTCAACAGCAGAAATATTCCACGAGCATGTTGCACGTGTTTGCGAAAACGAAAATTGAAGTAAAGTGCTACTGTAAGGTATTCATTGTGTTGTACTAAAACTAGGCAAGTTTTAAGACAAAAATTCAAATTTACCGCCGTGCTTACGCATGAGCTGTCGAACGCGTGTAGTTCATCACAAACTAGCACATCAGAACTGAGAGGTACGTCATCTGTTTTTGTGCAACGCTTTCCGAATGCAGGCGTTAGGGCCCGTCTAACTAGCGAAAGGCGAAATGTATGTAACAGCGAAGAACTAGTGGCGCGAACGGGAAATTGTGTTTGTGTGGCAATAATTCTTTCACGTAAGCCATTTTTGAAAATATAGTATGGTTCCTTTCAATATTTTAAAGAGTAGATTGTTTTAACCTACAGTTTAAGATTGGTTCTGGTTTTGCTTTAAGCAGTATGAATCCTTCAAATTAGCACGAGTTAGTGACAATAGTTAAGCCTACCACTTAGAAAGAAAACTACTTTTTGAAAATATCTGTTTAAGACCATTTTTGTGACATGTGATTTGTTATTTCAGCTTTAAACTATATTTATTCAAATAAATTCATAATTTGTAACAAAATTTACCAATTACTGTAATGGCGTTTCGCCGTTTGTGGATGGAGCTTCGTTAAAAAGTGAATTTTCTTGTCACTGAAAATACACATTGCACACACAGACAAAAAAGCTTTCAAAGCAACAACTCGCAACGCATAATCACGTGATCGCATTGTTTCTTTTACCAACAAGGAACAATGTTGATTCTAGTTAATAGCTGAATGTACACTTGTTTTGTAAAAATAAAACAAAAATAAACAAACAGATCTATTTAAAATTGAGTCTATAATAATGCTAACTTACAGATACTTACTATTTTAATCAGCAACTTTTAGGTAACAACGTAAGTACATAATTATATAGCTGTCTGTTAAAATATTTAAATATACATTTTGATATTACAATTAAGTATAGTTCGACCAAGTTGGTACGTACGTGTATTAGTATGAGTGTTTTTATACGTGTGCACAATGCAGGCCTATTTACATGCAAGTCAAAGTATAAAACGCTTTAAAATGTTCAAGTACAATAATTTTTTATTGAGTTACCTGAGCACAAACGTATAATTTTCACAAGAATAACGGTTTCACCCCACAATCTAGCTATAGAAACAGGTCATTGGGCAAATGTACCTCATGAGCGCAGGTTGTGTTGTTGTTGTTGACATCGTTCTGTCTCGGAAGACAATGGTGTGTGCGCCAAGAGCGTCAGTTATTGATCACATTGATGGAGGTGCATCGTCGACGTGGCTTAGCAGTCCGATCCTTGAACGTCTCCAGGGCGCACGCCTGGGCAAGGTGTATGGAGATCCTGAGTCGCCCAGACAACAGGAGCCCCCTCTTTTCCTCCCTGGTGTAGTCCAAAGGAAAGCGGAGCGATACGTGTGGCACCAGGTTGGCCGTTGGGTCACTTGACTCCTCCGTCCTCTAGCCGATGGCTGCTTGTGCAGCTCCTCCGCCTAGTGTCGAGATACAGTGTGAGCGGGTGGCGTACTTGTGAGAGAAATGCAGACAGAAGAGCTTTTTGTAGGAGCGCCCTGAAAATGCTTTTCATAGATCACTGTACGCGCTAAATTATAGTAATAGTGCAAATTTATTTGATGGGAGATATTGTCAATTAGAAATTTATTTATGATTGTATATACATATTTTGAACTAAATTAGTTTTTGTTAGCGGACATATCATTACGATTATGATTATAAACTGCATCATTACGATTACCATATAGATAAAAAAAATTATACAAATATGTACAAATGTTTAGTTAATAGCTTCTTTCGTTTCATAGATGTTAAAACTAAATTTGTATAACGGTGTATATACCTTGTGCAGCTATGTTTGAATCAAATAGTTAGCATAATCTGAAAATCATTACCCGAGCTCTGCCCGCTGATAAAAACATCGGGTATACATTGATTTTGTAATTTCGTGTAAAAAATAGATTTTCAGAAATAAAATATCTATATCTATCTATTTCAGTTCAAGAATGCTTGCTTTTGTGTGTCTCTTCTTGGTGACGGTGCTGCACGCAGCGAATGGTTGTGGTAAGAAAAATTGCTAGAAATATTGTAAAATCTTTACAGCAATCAAGTTTTGGGCAAAATGTAGTTTCACTGACTATTCTGTGGTGATAGTAAGTTTGTAATATGAATAAAGGCTCATAAATTTAATCAAAGGCGAGATTTCATTTGATTTGGATTAATATTTTATTTCGAACTTTACAAAGTTCATATACACATCACAAATTAATACAAAAAAATACAATAAATTCTGGTTCACGGCAGTAACACAAACAACGATTAACGGTATGACAAGCTACACCACTGACGTAAAGTTTACATCACTGTTTAAAATGCTCTTGCATATCAAATTTTCACTCTTATTCAGCCTGACGTGTAAACTGTATAAACATTTTCTGTGAATCACATCAAAATAAATAAGATTAAGTCTAGTAGAAATATATCTGGCGCTCGTTACAAATGAAAAATTAAACAGATTCCATGCTGGTACATTATACGTAATCTTCAGTTTCCTAAGATTGTAAGATTAAGAATGTCTCCAAGTGGACATACAACAAAAACTAGTGCAGTAAGGAACAATGACTAATTCTCAGGAGCAATTTGTTGGTTCAAGAGCACCTCTCTCTCTCTCTCTCTCTCTCTCTCTCTCTCTCTCTCTCTCTCTCTCTCTCTCTCTCTCTCTCTCTCTCTCTCTCTCTCTCTCTCTCTCTCTCTCTCTCTCTCTCCATCTCCCCCTCCCTCTCCCTCTCTCTCTCTCCCGCTCTCGTTTATTCACTCTACCATTTATTCATTTTCCATATACATATTTATATAACAATTTCCCGTCCATCTGTCATTCCACCTCATTCCATCTGTCCATATGCCTGCCTGCTACCACGCTAACTGTCTATCTTCATCCGCATGGGCCTAGCTTCTCTTTCTCCTTCTCCTCTTCTCTTTCTCTTTTGTATAAAAGAAACTGTTGATATTCCTCATCCCAAAACGTTTGTTAACAGTTCTCGTTTATTTTCAGTGTACGATCCTAACCGTGAAGGATCCCTGCTTCGCCAGCCAAACACCGCTCCAGTCTACCAAGTGATAGATGGATGTAAGCAATGGATTCCCAATCCTCGAACCTTCAACCAGCTGTACACAAGCTGGGACAAGATCGAGGACAAGGAGCTAACGTCGTATATTTGCACCTGCGACCCACTTTCCGACGGGGCGTTACTGGTCAGGAAAGAAGGCAAGCCTGAAGTATTCTTGGTCAGTAATAATGTAAAGAGACACGTGAAGAATGAAGAAACATTCAATGGGTTCAACTTTGACTGGGGTAAGGTTGAGGTTATTCCGCAAAAATTGGGAATACTAGTCGATATGTTGACAACAGGACCACCAATTGAAATCAAGGCCCAGTAATCCAACTAGGCGAGAAAAGAGGTTTCTGCTTACCTTTAAGCTTCAGTAGTCTGCTAATTTTTGATGTTTTAAACTAAGAAAATGCATCGATAAATTCTATTATATTTAGTTACAGAAACTAAGGAATTTTTATTAAAAAATATCATTATTACTTTTATCTTTGATTATGAACAGGAATTTTTTGTTTTACCTTAGCTTTGCCTTGTCATAGTAGATGTCATAATAATATGTCATAGTAGGTGTCATAGCAGGTGTCATAGTAGGTGTCATATGAGGTGTCAATGAGGTGTCATAATGTAGGTGTCGTAATAAAATTTTATTATTAATAATTCTTTATTTGTCATTAAAATGGTTCACTCTTTATAATAAAATCGAGTAATCCTCAGCGTAATGTTAAAAACAACACTGTTCAAGACAAATGCGTCCAGTGCTGACTAAAAAAAACTAAAGTGCAAAACTAAGGTCTAATTATATACAATAAATGGACATATTTACAAAATTCAATTTAAAATATTTTTGCAAAACAATACTACAAATGTACATTAAATTTTACATGACATATTTTACACTATATATACATTTGACATGACATAATTAACAGAAACACGCTTTACATTACATAAATTTCACTCATTACATTTACACTATTTATACATTTGACATTAAAAAACTAACATAACACGTATTACATTACATATTTTTTTTAAATTTTACATTCTTAATCGTTTTATGGAGTCAGGGGCGGGGGTAGATGAAAGTTGAGTCTGTGTAATTAGTGTCAGATGCATAATCTGAAAGTTGAAACCTGTTATATTGATATTCTTTTAATTTCTTTTTAAAGTGGTGGAGAAATTCTATTTGTCTTATTTCACTGGGTAGTAAGTTCAAAAGTTTGTTATAGCTTTTGCTAAAATACTGAAAACCTTAAAACCGTGAAACAGTTAAGTTTTTTTATTGCTGGATGTGTTATTTGTTCATAATGCCATACAATGTATTGAAATTTCATGCTTCAATATTAAAACTGTAGCTTTTATAGGTGGTGGAGGCCTGGGGGGCCTTGGGTAAATATTTTTCGCTTGATGTGGTAAAAAATAAAAAAAAGCGAATAGGACTGTTGTTTTTGGTTTACTTGTTTTTAATAATAGTGTCGTCATTTGCAAATGCGTAAATAAGCTTGACCAGCAAATAGAGGGCAGTATGATACCGTCTCAAGTATTGTGCGGATTTATGAAGCGGCTGTGACTGGAGCAGCGGGCTTTAAGCCCACGTCATAGAGAAGTTTACATAGTGCTGCCATCTTTTGCAGAAGCAAGAAACAATGCAACGCAGGTTCGGTTGAATTTATGTTAAAACGAAATTATCTCGTCCAAAGTAATCCACTAACTCGACCATCATAACGCAGTGCAACTGTTAAAGATGATTATAAAATGATTAAATGATGGTAACTGGACAGTAGGAATGAGCATCGAACGTTCGAATTCGATTTGAACGAGTTTTTTTCGAATTCGATTGGAATAATTCAGTCCTTCAATCAAACACATTCTTTCGATCAAATATGTTTGAAACATCAAGTAAATAGTACAATTTAGCTGCGATTTCTGTGCACAATTTTCATCGTTCATTGTCATCATCCAATGAATCATTGTCATCATCCAATGAATCACACGTCCAGGGACATGATTCTGTTCACCTCCCTATGCCAGGACTCCCTACTCGCTGCAATGCCTCAAGTGCATTTATCTCTAAGGAGCAATTCTGAAGTTTTTAAATCTTTCTGTGCAAAATCTGAGATTTTCTTTGGCCATCTGATACCTAAAATGTTTCTGTAATTTCGCCTTTGAAACGCATCGATTTCAGCTCCATGATTTGCTTTTGATGTTCAGAACTCAGAGTTGTACAGGAATACAGTTCCAGCTAAGTTTTTAGTGCTTCAAATCGGTTTAATTTCAATTGGACTGCATACATAACTAAAGCTTTAGTAGACAGTTGTCTTGCTGTCTAGACGATAAACATATCAGGCTTAGATTTGCGACCGCCAGTTCGCTTGACCAATCAACGATAGGTCAGGGATTTTTTTGGAAAATGGTGGTCCGCCTTCCTCCCTAAAGAACTTTCATCTGCAGTGATTTCTTCTCTGCATTTTATTACATGATTTCCACCGAGAAAACGCTAATTTGTCGCTTAAACAATCGATGTAAAATTAATCACGAGACTGTAGTCTGTAGACCCATTGTTTTATGACTTATCTTTGTTAACATCAAAAGACAAAAATATTTAGATTCAAGCCTATAACGATTGACCCAAATTACGTCTTTGTCTTCGCATTTTCAGTACTTTAAAATTGTCCGTGAAATCCGAACAAATTACCATTATAGGCTGTGGTATAAGTGCAAATGTGAGAATACACACGCACAGATTTATTGAAACAATATTACAGTGGTGGTCGTTTAGTCACACAAATTTATGCAAAATGTTATTAATAATAATATTATTATTCACGCGTTAAATAGTAACCTGTCATTTTTATGTTTTCAGCACTTAGTAGTAGTAGTAAAATCTTTATTTGCCATTTTAAAAACATTGACCATCACAATAAAAGACAGACAATCAGTGTTAATTCATATAAAAACATACACTGTTCTGAGCAAATGCGTCTGGTGCAAGCAAAACTATAAGTGCAACTAGAAATTCAAAAATAAAATATAAACTAGTTTAGTAAGGTCTAGGAAAATGAAATTATGATTTGAGTGAGTATCATCGTGTTCGTATGTCGGATATTCAAAACGAGTCATTAAATGTTTTTTTAATTTAGACTTAAATATTGATAAAGAGCTGCTGTGTTTTACTGATGTCGGTAATGGATTTGAAAGTTGTATTGCTTGCTTAGTAATGGAATTCTTTCCATACTGAATGTTCGTTCTAATGTTTCTTAAATTTAATATCCTGTTATTCATAATGGGGTTTTTAAGAAGTGGGAGCTTACTGTTTTTGAAAGGAGAATTAATATTGTTGATATATTTTTAGAGAAACAGGAGAGTGGAGAACTTGTGCTCCACACAGGTATAATAACATTTTCTTCGATACATTTTGCTGTCAGGCACGTGCTGCAGTAGATTGTTAACAGGCCTACGGGCGAATATAAAAGTCATAGCAATTTTTACAAAACATAGTCAATTCGATCTCCCTATATGGCTAGAATGCTAATGGCGCAGCTATTCGCATATCCGGCTATAATCCCACGAGAACGTAGCTTCTAGGTCACTCTATCTCGCTTGTGTGGGCTTAAGATTTTGGCTTATAAAATAAAGAAAGACATTGGCCTATTGTACATTAGTGTGTACGTTTCTAAACCTATTCGTTTCAAGTCTATATAATTGTTTTCACTATTAATATCGTATAAAAGTCGTAACAGACGGAGTGTGGCAATAATTATAGACGATTGTGCTACTGCTGTGCTGGCTAGCGACACTTAGTTCAATCGGCGGATGAAAGATTTTGACCGTTCTCGCTAGATAGCGCCACGCGTGAAATCATGGCTGCCTCTGCAGGATGTAAGTTTCGTTGTCTTCAGTTTTGGTTATTTTTCATGCTTTTTCGGTAACCAAGTTTGTGAGTAAACGCAGTGAGAAAGGTTTAATTACCTGTGTCATGGTCCAAAGATGAGGGAGTTTAAAGTTGTTGTTTTGGGTTCCGGCGGGGTGGGAAAATCTGCCTTGACTGTTAAGTTTGTTTCCGGCACTTTTATGGAGAAGTATGATCCGACAATAGAAGACTTTTACCGCAAGGAGATTGAAGTAGACTCAGCACCTTGTGTTTTAGAAATTTTAGATACTGCTGGCACTGAACAATTTGCATCTATGAGAGATTTGTACATTAAAAACGGCCAAGGTTTTATTGTTGTTTATAGTATTACAAACCATCAAACGTTTCAAGATATAAAATCCATGAAGGAGCAGATTATCAGAGTTAAGGGACAAGACTTTGTTCCCATGGTGCTGGTCGGGAACAAGAGCGATTTAGAAATGCAAAGAGAAGTTACGCCAGAGGAAGGTGCAGCGCTTGCTAGCTACTGGAGTTGCCCGTTTCTCGAATCTTCTGCAAAGTCAACGCATAATGTGAATGAAGTTTTTGCTGAAATAGTACGTGAAATGAACTATAATCCAACAAAGTCTAAGAATAATCTGTGCTGTAATGGCTGCTGCTCCTGTTCCGTTCTTTAACGAATGTGGTAAGTATTTTGAAATTTCTTTGTTCTTCAGTCAGAACAATTATTATTAGAATTAGAATTTATTGCTAGATTTACCATAAGCATACAATTCTACATGATAGTTTACGCAGAAAGCATTAAATTAACATAAATTTAGACCCTGAAAACATTAATATAAAATTATAATTCTTACTGAATCGACTAACATACTTGTTATTATTATTCCTTGTTGTTCGCTCATCTACTGTTTAATTGTTTTGTCCGTGGTTTTTGGAATCTTAAAAAAGATACGTGTTATAATGTATCACATTTAGGAAGATTGAAGTATTGCAATTTGAGCACACTTAATTTAAGAACACATTGCAAAGATATTATTATTAAGGTTTATAAAATACTGACTAGAAAAAAAAACATGTTGCCTGAAAATTTGAAATTCTTTAATTCAGTTGTTGATTTAAAAACTAGAGGACATATCGTAACAGTGTTTAGAGAGTGGTCACGTCTCGACGTTTGTTGATGTTCTTTTACTGTAAGATTAGTGAACGAATGGAATAATTTATCTACAGTGGTGATTGCCGCACCAATCCTAGTAAAGTTTAAATCTTTAATTGACAATTACTTGGGGTTTCTATGAGGGCTCGCTTAACTCCTAATCATGGCAGCACAACATCTGCTGAATAATAAATCAAAAGATTTCTTCCATTTAAAACCTGCAAAGGGGCAAAATGCGAGAGCTAGAAGAGCGGGAAGCAATTTTCGTTCTTAGTTGCAAACCTCGGTTTTGTTTGATCCTCACTGTAATGATTGGAATTGTCCAGAGACATTCTGGTTGTCCTGTCTGTTTAAAGGAAAGGTCAAGCCTTCTAGGAGGTTACTCTTATTTCAACGTTTGCAAAAAAATGTTAGAAGTATTTAGTAATAAAACTGCAATAAGTGATTCGTGTAACTAGTAAAATCACTTTAATGTCACGATCATTTCATGCTTGGCTCCCATTTTCAATGTGCATTCTTCTTCCAATGAAGAAAAGTAGAGCACTGTCATTCTTCGTGGAAAGTGCAGTAAGTTTTTACAAAAAAATCAGATAGCTAATTTTGAGATATGTTTGCGTGAACATTAGGTAAAGTGCAGAAGTTTGAATTAGTTTACGCAGCGTAATGCAAAGATGCGCTTACAAAAAGCCATGATGCGCTTACGAAAAGTCACGAAGTCCGCCAATTATGTCATGATTTTTGAGTGAATGGCGGCCATCACTTCTACTCATGAAATTTCTCTTCAGAGGTAGTACATTTGAAATTTACGCTTTATAGGCAGTTCTTTGCAAATTTCTTTTTTATATTATTCTAGATTTAAATGATAACAATAAAATAAACCCAATATACTGAGTGATGTTTTCTTTCTTTAATTCAAAGGCCTGAATTCAGCCCACTGTAGTCCACAGCTGATTACTTATTGGTTCTGATTAGCTTGTTATGGAAAATGTTGGTTACATTAATATTATAAACGCATAATATTGATGAATGATTGAAAAAATAAAAATTATATGGATTCTGGAAATCTGACTTCATCTAATTTTACTAGGGAGGTAACCGAATCTAAAATTACTGAATTTTATTCTAAATCGAAACTCGTTTTATGATAATTTTCAAATCCGAATCTCAGTTTAAAATTTTTTTGGAAACCGAATCGAATTCGAATTGCTAAGCCACACTGTGCGCAGCATTCATTGAAACTACCAGTTAAAATCGTAATGTGTGGCACACTTTTGCATGGGATTTCACGAATTGGACTGTTTGACACTTGCTGAAACTAAATATTGTGACATTTCATGTAAGACAAAATTATCAAAAAAGGCAGCAATTTAAAGCAAACCCAGACCCAATCTTAAACTGTAAGTCAAAACAATCTACTCTTTAAAATATAGAAACGTTACATACTATTTTTTCAAAAATGACTTATGTGAAAGAATTATCACCACACAAACACAATTTCACGTTCGCGCCACTAGTTCTTCGCTGTTACATGCATTTCGCCATTCACTAGTTAGACTGGCACTAGCGCCTGCATTTCGGAAATGCGTTGCACTAAAACAGGTGCTGTGGTTCTCAGTTCAGATGTGTCAGTTTCTGACGAACTACATACATCCGACAGCTCATGCGTGAGCACAGCGGTAAATTTGAAATTTGAATTTTATTTTGAAACTTGCGTAGTAATAGTACAACACATCGAATATCTTATAGTAACACTGTACTTCAATTTTTGCTTTTGCAAACACGTGCAACACGCTCGTGGAATATTTTTGCTGTCGAAAATTATGTTAGTTTGTGATGTCATAAATAGTTTGGCTTTCCCGCTGAAAATTAAGGTTTTAGTCTATAATCTAATTATCAGAAACGCTTTTGCAGTATTAATCGTGTTAGAATGTATACTTTTTATCGGACTTGAAAATGGAGTAGTATATGAAAAATCATCCTGTCTTCCTTTAAGCTTTATTTGTGAAGAGTTAACTTGCACCTTAATGTGAACTTTGACTTAACAGTAGCATACCATTCAGATTCTTAGAATGTTACAAAATCTTAAATGGTGGTGAGTTTAAATTTGTTAATATATTTTTTAAAAACTAAATATTTAAGTGAACATATTCTTGAAATGGGTTATAGCAATGCACACTTTAGTTTGGATGTATTGGGTTCATAAAATTAGCAAGCTTTTGAATTCAAGCTGAAGTCGTGCATAATTAACTCTGCATAACTCTTTTTTGATAAAAGATAATTTCTTTATGAACCAAGCATTTTAAGTACCAAAAGTTTCTGATCAGAAATATACTTCCTTAAAGGAAAGGTCAAGGCACTCAGTATGTTGGGTTTGTTTTACAGTTACCACGAACTTAAAAAATATAACAAAGAAATGTGCAAAAAACTTTGTATAAAGCATAAATGTAAAATATACTACTTCTGAATAAAATTTTTCAGGCATTGTGGTAACCACCCATTCGTTTGAAAATTATGTCGTAACCGGAAGGCTTTGTGAGTTTTCGTAATCGCACCGTTGCTTTCCATGAGCGCGTGCTGCTTAAACTAATTCAAATTTCTGCATCTTACCTAATATTCAGGAAAAATGTTGCAAAATCAGCTATTTGATGTTTTTGTAAAGCCTTATTATACTTTTGGCGACGATTGACATTGCGCTACTGTTCTTCAAGACGAATGACGTCACTGAAAGAAGAATGGGCTTTGAAAATGGGAGCGGCCAAGCATGAAGTGATCGCGATTTGAAAGTGATTTTACTAATTACACGAATCATTTATTGCAGTTATATTAATAAATCCTTCGAACAGTTTTTTGAGAACATTGAAATGAGCTTAACTTCCCAGAAGACTTGTCTTTTCCTTTAAATACTTTGTCCATATCACTTATCTTCAAAAAGTCATTTCGCAATGCGTTCTCATTTGGAATAAATTAACAGGAACGCTGTTTATTATAACATTACACAGTTTTTCGTGTCCATATTTTATCAGTCTAGCTTGCGTTGACATGTTGAACGTGAATTATTGAACATAGTAAACATTGAACGTTGATTTGTGAACTTTAGAGCATAAGCTAATTGCACTGCGCATGCGCTCAAACCCTGTTCTTCTCCAACGTTATGTGATTTGCTGGAAATATTCATACGATGTGGAACATGGGGTCATTAATTATTCAGAGTCAGTCTCACGCATTAAGTAAACCAATCTGCCTTTCAGATATACTCTTGAGACTTTTGTTGTGGAGGAAAATAGGATAATGCTGTAGAATGTAGTGGAGGAAGATGGTGGTAATGCTGTAGAATGTAGTGGAGGAAAATGGGGTAATGCTGTAGACCGTAGTGGAGGAAAATGGGGTAATGCTGTAGACTGTAGTGGAGGAAAATGGGGTAATGCTGTAGACCATAGTGGAGGAAAATGGGGTCATGCTGTAGACTGTAGTGGAGGAAAATGGGGTAATGCTGTAGACTGCAGTGGAGGAAAATGGGGTAATGCTGTAGACTGCAGTGGAGGAAAATGGGGTAATGCTGTAGACTGCAGTAGAGGAAAATGGGGTAATGCTGTAGACTGTAGTGGAGGAAAATGGGGTAATGCTGTAGACTGCAGTGGAGGAAAATGGGGTAATGCTGTAGACTGTAGTGGAGGAAAATGGGGTAATGCTGTAGACTGCAGTGGAGGAAAATGGGGTAATGCTGTAAACTGTAGTGGAGGAAAATGGGATAATACTGTAGACTGTAGTGGAGGAAAATGGGGTAATGCTGTAGACCGCAGTTGAGGAAAATGGGGTAATGCTGTAGACTGCAGTGGAGGAAAATGGGGTAATGCTTTAGACTGCAGTGGACGAAAATGGAGTAATACTGTAGACTGCAGTGGAGGAAATGGGGTGATGCTGTAGACTGTAGTGGTGGAAAATGGGGTAATGCTGTAGACTGCAGTGAAGGAAAATGGGGTAATACTTTAGACTGCAGTGGAAGAAAATGGGGTAATGCTGTAGACTGCAGTGGAAGAAAATGGGGTAATGCTGTAGACTGCAGTAGAGGAAAATGGGGTGATGCTGTAGACTGCAGTGGAGGAAAATGGGGTAATGCTTAGTATAATCAAACGTGTAATTAGTTTGTATGAAATATACACAGTACTTTTTAACTTAGCCTGCAGTTTTAGTTTTCTATCTTTCTTTGTAAGTAAAGTATCTGTAAAATTACTAGTATATTTTCGTAGTGGAAATTGGAGAAGTGTTGAGTTTCGTTCCAGTTCTGTTCTAATATTGAACTAAAGTTTACATTTAAAATTATATGTTGATTTAATTCTAATATTGTTGTCAAACTGTAATTAACATTGTTGTCAATTTTGTCCGCAATATTATGTACAGTAAACCGGGTATAGACAGAGAATGTCGTAGTAACTGATTATCCCAAAATTATTCAAATTTGAATTAATTAATTTGTGTACATGTGCTGCTACTTCCTGTCCATTTACGCCCAACCTTAGCATTTTTGTTCATTAAATTGTTGATGTATGGAAGGCTAAAACTCATGCTTACTAATTTTATTAAACTCTTAACACGATGAAACTTGTACAGTGAACAGAGTAATTTCACTTTTTGCATGTTTTATGTGGCACCGGGGGAGGTTGCTTGTAATTAAACCCGCCGTATGTGAATTGACTTGAACGCGGTATATCTGATATTTACTTCTCTCGAA
>JAQGDQ010000408.1:22500-207595 GCA_030141605.1 Tubiluchus corallicola
TTCATTTTGAAATTTTATATCACCTACATACTGCCTTTTTGCATGCAGGACTTACGTTGGCAGTAACACGCTGTTTACTCAAATTAATAATTATCGATCTTGCGTAGCTATAGACTAATTGTCAATTATGAACGGTTTGCCTAGGCTGAGGAGATTTTACACAGATTTTTAGTGCAGTAAAACTTAGTAATATTATTCTCTTCTAAAGAACTTCGTGCCAATTTCTAAAATTTTAATTTTGCAAAAAAGGACTCGTCCCCTCAGATGGGTCATACCACAAGCTTCTTGGAGCTCGCTACTCCATGCAGCATTTTTATGGTATACTGTACAGCCATATAACTAATCATACAATATCTACCATCTATCGGCTATCGTACTTAGTATTGTGCGTACTCTACAGTTCCATCCGATGGAGGTGTCTACCAAGAGCCCTGTGATATGACCAGTTACTCTATCGGAGATGCCATCCCCACTTATTACAAAAACGAAAACTTATTTATATATAAACTTACTTTCCTCAAACAGTTTGTGGTACGTTGGAGTTGTTTATCATTGTTTTCTACGTGCATTTGAATCTTTATACACGTGGCGACATCTCTTGGATACGATATACATATAAACTCACAGTTCTCGAACTGTTTGTGGTGCATAACAATTGCTTAGTATTGGTTGCTATGTATTTTGAAATTTTATTCGTGTGGCGACATCTCTGAGTTGAAGTTCTATTTGTGCGCACATTGGTAAGGCTTTCTGCTAACTGATGACGTCATGTGTTTTGGTAGCGCAACGAGTAAGGTCTTGGTCTGCAGATCACATGGTTACGAGTTCAAATCTCGTAAAAATTGCATTTTAAAAATTCATTAACTGTTAGTGAAACTTTGTTTTCTATAATACCAGTCATGTTAATTGTGTCCTCAGTCGATTGAAATAAATAAATAAAAACAAATTCAAAATAAATCAATCGAATAAACCTGTAATTACAGTCTGGTATTTACTGACATTTAATTATTAAAACACCAACGTGGTTTATTACGTGCAGAGAGCCAATTGTATTATTAAGAGGTTCAAAAACTGTTGATGTGAAGGAGAAGACTTTTTCTACGATTTTGTTCACAATTCTATTGCAATAGTCTCTGGTTTAATCACGATAAAGGAAACATTGAATGCTTATTACTTATAATAATGCCATTAGAGGACTCTCTAATCTTCCTAGTCGCTGTATGTTAGCTACAACGTACCAAGTTTTTCATACATACGTAGGAAAGCTGCTTTTACTCTCAGAAGTCGGCTACTGTTATTAATAACTTGCTGTACAATACTGATGCAATGTTAAGGTCGAATATTTTTAAGTCGTTGCAAAGAATTTTATTTACTCATTCTAACTATCCCTTCCTTGCAAATAAGCTCACTATGTTTCTGTAAAGTGTAAACTAACTCTGTGTTTTTACTTGTGGCTTATTTTTATTGTTCTGTGGACTGCAAATGTCTGAAATAAAATAAATAATAATAATAATAATAATAATAATAGTAATAATAATAATTATTGCTGCAACCCAGTTTCGTCTGTGTCCTGGGTTATTCAGCCCGTTCAAAGATTCACATTTGAATCTACTTCCGATGCAACGCCTTACGCTAGAAAATTATTCTTGTGATACTTGGGAATATTGGAAGAGTCAGATATTGAGGATGAGCAACATTTTTTAATGAACTGCGACAAAATGTAAAATTGACAGAAGGACAGAAATCTCAAGCATATGTCTCGGTTTTACTAATATGAACATTGTTGACAAATATTTTGTTTTTGCAGGGAGTAAAGAACTAGAAACATTTGCAACTGTTTGTAACCCAAATGTTTTATAAATAGGAGGAAGCCATAGAATTTTTTACTTATAAAATTGGATCGTTAACTGAGTTATCAATTTTTGTGTGTTGAATGTTTATGACATACATCAGTCTCTCTCTCTCTCTCTCTCTCTCTCTCTCTCTCTCTCTCTCTCTCTCTCTCTCTCTCTCTCTCTCTCTCTCTCTCTCTCTCTCTCTCGCTCTCTCTCTCTCTCTCTCTCTCTCTCTCTCTCTCTCTCTCTCTCTCTCTCTCTCTCTCTCTCTCTCTCTCTCTTTCTCTCTCTCTCTCTCTCTCTCTCTCTCTCGCTCTCTCTCTCGCTCTCTCTCCTTCCCTTCATCTCTCTCCCTCTCCCCTGTCTCTTTCTCCTCTTTCCCCATCTTTCTCTCTCTCTCTCTCTCTCTCTCTCTCTCGCTCTCTCGCCTGTCTCTTTCTCCTCTTTCACCATCTCTCTCTCTCGTTTCTCTCTGTTGTAATTTGCTAGGCTAACGCACTCAAACAATAATTACTGGTACAGCATGCGAATTCGATGATTCACTTGCAGTGTAAGTTGTCGGACAATCCTCGCATGCCCGCGGAGCCGACCGACACCACTGCCGGCCACGTGCGTTCGTTTGTCAACCACCCACCAAATATAACCGTCTGATTCACGCTGTGCTAATAGATGAAGCCATTGAATTAATTCCAATGCAAGTTGCACAATAATGTTGAATGAATGCTGAGCGTGTTCGTCTGTTCGTGTAGCTCCATGAAATGCTTTTAGTGTTTAATGCTAGTCCGCCTGCGTCCTTGAGGGAATGCTAATAGTTCTGCAGTCTGTCATGGCTCCATCGGGGTTCCCACGGTCAGGGAAAAATCCTGGAAAATCCTTGAAAATGCAGGTTTCCTGGAAAATCATGGAAAAATCAAGGAAAAGATCATTTGACAGAAAGTCAGGGAAAATGATGAGAATGGGGCGAAAAGTCAGGGAAATTGGAAAGGGTTGCAAAAACAATCACCGTGAACCGATATTTTTCCAAACATATTTTTCAGCGATTCGTGTTCAGATAAAATTTTGCTATGGCAGGCTTCCACTTTCAATTTCTGTTCTAAAAGTAATGATTGGATTAAGAAAGTTTATTTAATTAATGTGATTAGTGTAATTTTATTAGCACTACTGCATCTGTGCCGACACATTATATATCAGTGTATGTATACTTGTAATGCAATTTCTGCTTATTTTGCTCATGGAAAATCAATATTTGGTCAAGGAAAAGTCAGCAAAAATTAATTTTAAAATTCTGTGGAAACTCTGCTCCATGGTTGCAAGACAGACTTGACAAAGTCTATGGACGAAGACATATTGCTGTCTGTTATCCATAGACTTGATGTGTAATGTGTGTATATAGTTTCTTGTCTGGCTAATATTCGGGAATGTTAAATGGATTTAATGTACTAAATTCAGGGTTGACGGTTTTTTAACGCAGGTCTGGGGGCTATTCTCTAAACACCCGAAAAGTTTATACCTGAACTGGGACTTGAACTCAAGACCTTCTGCTTTCCTAGCAACTATGCTAACCATTAACACCACAGAGGCACTCGGGTTTTTAGACTCAGTAATTTACTCTATAGACCATTAGAGGGAAGCACAGTCCATACGGCATCAAGACGGGGCGAGAATTCTGTAAACGCACGAAAGCAGTGCCAAATTAGAATATCCTAAAAATTTCTTCATTCTACTAGGACTCGAACTCAAGACCTTCTACTTTCCCGGCAGCTGTTACAATTTTTTTCGGAAGTTCTAGTACTTCCCTGTGCCTTATTCGATATTTTTCGGAACGTGGATACAAGGTCTCTGTCTATTTGCCTTTCCCGTAATCGATTATTTCCGGCAAGAATTCCGGTTGTACTTGTAAGGGTATGATGTGAGGCAAGTTGACATTGCGCCGATTGACGGATTCATGCAACAATAGCGCGCTCATTTGTCTACGTAATTGCATTCCTAAGCAATGGCTTCTTCACGCCTTCTGGCTCAGAAACGTTTTAGTAGAGATGTCTCTAAATGCACAGTGGATGAAATCAGTTTGTTGTACTGCGTCGCGAACATTTGTTGTTTGCCGCCATTTTGTTTAAATTCAGTTGCACTAATACACTAAATCCAGGTAAAAAAGGGTACAGGAAAAAGTCACAGGTTTAAAGGTCACAGGAAAACGTCACGGGTAAAAAGTTCACAGCCAAAAAAATCACGGAGAGTCACAGGTAAAAAAGCCACAGAAAACAGTCACAGGAAAACGTCACGGGTAAAAAGTTCACAGGCAAAAAAATCACGGAGAGTCACAGGTAAAAAAGCCACAGGAAAAAAGTCACAGGTGAAATCGTTACAGGTAAAAAAGGCACTTGTGGGGAAAAAGAAGTAACCCTAACCCTAGACAAAATTAATTGTGACTTTTCCTAGTCAGAATTGTGGCTTCTTTCCGTCACGTTTTTCCTGTGACTTTATTACCTCTTGCCCACATTATAACGTGTCTGCCGTCGTATCATAAACTTATTAAAATTGATTACCTTACAAGCTGTACTAGTTGACCTGGGGGGATGAGAACCGACGTAGTAAGTTGAAAACAGCATATTAAAAGTGTTGAAAGAATGGTCATATTTTATTCATGAAATTACTCAGTAATGTCGAGACAAGACTTAAGTTCGTTGCCACCAATGACACGTATTCGGCATGTAAATATGTCCTGCGAAAAAACAGACTTCCAACTGTTTATAGTATAGATATAACATGTTTTTTCTAGGACAAGAAAAGGGGTACCTGAAGTAGGTTTCAGAAAAATCGCCTTAAAAAATTATATTACTTTATAGCAATTTTATGCATATATCATACTCGTGTTGATAGGAATTTTTGCTTGTTCCGACGGCGCCATTACATGACGTCACTACGCAAACGTAAATTAGGGGAAGAAAAGGCAATGTTAAATTATGCCCCAAAAACTTTTCATGCAAATCTATGTTACTTATCTAGATTATCTGCTGGAAAGACTTATGTAGCTAAAAATAATAATTTAAAATATATGTGCCAATTGGTAAAATGTCGCTGACTCACCATCCAGCGTGCACCACTCTCTAACCAGAAAACGTATTTTTAATCTTATTGACAAGATACAGTAATTTTAAATTTTATTTAGTTAGTGGCTTGTGCGCTACGAATGCTCTGATTATTTTTCAAATTTCACGCAATGTTATCTAAACTTGTTTCAAATGACCTGTCGTGAAAATGGCTGCGTCTAACGATCATCGGGGAAGTTTAAATTTACATGTTTTATACGGCGTGACTGCCGATTGAAGTCCTGCATGCAAAAAGAAAATTATGTAAGCGATATAAAATTTCAAAACGAAGTTTTTAAGCTTTGTGTTTATGAAGGGTTTTCTTGTGCTTTAAGCTGAAAGTCAAAATAATATACTCTTTAAAATATTGAAAGGGTCGTACTCCACAATGACTTATGTGAAAGAATTATTGCCACACAAACACAATTTCGCGTTCACGCCATTAGTTCTTCGCTGTTACATGCATTTCGCCATTCGCTACTTAGACGTGCACTAACACCTGTATTTCGGAAACGCGTTGCAGAAAAACAGGTGTTGCACCTCTCAGTTCAGATGTGTTAGTTTGTCATGTACTGCACACGTTCGACAGCTCGTGCTAAGCACAGCGGTAAATTTGAAATTTTATCTTAAAATTTGTCTAGTTTTCGTACAGCATAGTGAATATTATACCGTAGCACAGTAATTCGATTTTTTCTTTCACAAACACGTGCAACACACTAGCGGATTATGTTTGCTGTTGAAAATTATGTTCGTTTGTGAAGTCATCAATGTTGGGCTTTCCCGCCATTAGTTATAATAATTATAATAATAATAATAATAATCTTTATTTAAAGTCGGCTTTTGGGTCAACAATTAACATTAGCTCAAAGAGCTATTATCGCCGACTGTAAATAACAACCTACAACTACATAACAGAGACTATTATTACCCTACTTTTACCCTAAATACCATGCGTCAGGCAGGGCAAAGCAAGTACAATTTTTAAAGTCTTTGGTATGACCCGGCCGCTGGTTCGAACTCAGGACCTCCCAGACGGAAAGCATTACCACTAGACTAAACCGTCTGGTTAACATTTTAATCTATTATTTAACTATCAGAAACGCTTTTGCAGTATTAATTGTGTTAAAATCGAACTTGAAATTGTGGTAGTGTATGCAGAATCATCCTGTTTTCATTTAAGCATTCCTACTGTTTTTCCACAAATTTCTGGGACTCCAGTATACGTCAATGTGTGGTGTAGAAAACACCGCATTGTTCGTTTCTAAAGCTTGCAGTTTATTTGCACGAATTCAAATTGTGAAGTTCCTGTTATTCACGTTATTGAAATTATGCCTTTTTCTCATCCGTGTGAACGAAGAAAATTATGCATTAATAATGACGCGTAAACTAGGCAGCTCGATCAGAGGGTTTATTTGCTAGTATTGTGATAATGAAGCAACAGAAGTGGACCTTATTCTTGTAGTTCATGTGTTTCTAGATTGCTGTCTGACCAGTCACTGCCTCTTGTACGTTGAACTCAAGTAAGTAAACAAATATTAATGTTCGTTGTTTGTCTTTCAAACTGACCTGCGCGTATCTACAGTACAGGCGTTTGCGTTTTGAAACGCGTACTGTACAACACAGGCATAGAAAATTTTCGTAAATGCACGAATCAATTTTGTCTGTCTACTCGAATCGCCAGTCACGCAAATCTCGACTTAGGTGTGTTATTATGCAAGCTTTACCCGTGTTATTTTCCTCGCCCCCTCGGGCTGAGATAGTGACAGTGACTGAACGATGTTTATCTAGTCTGTTATTGTTTGTGGCGTGTCCGCATTGGTCGTGTCTGACTAAGCACTCGTCAAGATTACTTGCTACACGCACTCGAGTGGGTTATTTTTGTTTTCATACATTGTTCCAAGTTTGCTATGATAATTATTCGGAATGTTAGGGGGTAAATAGAGAATGTGGGTGAAGTACTTCCGATTAATACCGACCTGTTCACTAGTCTATAGAAACTAGTGCGGAATAATGGGCATAGATTAGAATGTGTAGTTTTTTTTCGTACGTTAGTGAACCCTCGAGTACTTGCATAATTATGACTTTATTGTAATCACGTACTCGGATGTTATATACACTTGTGAATCACGTTCTACCATACCCAAATCCTTTCTTTTAAAGAAAAAACACGAATATTTAAAGGAAGACAGGATGATTTTTCATATGCTACCCCATTTTCAAGTCCGATGCAAAATATACAAACACAATTGATACTGTAAAAGCGTTTTTGGTAATTAACTAATAGATTAAAAACTTAATTAACGGCAAGTAGTGAGCCCAACTATTGATGACATCACGAACGAACATAATTTTCAACAGCAAAAATATTCCACGAGCCTGCTGCGTGAGTTTCCGAAAGCGAAAATTGAAGCGACAAAACTTAGTCATCCGTACTTCGCCGAAGTACCTGTAATAACATGCAATTATTTCAGTATGGAATTCTTGAATCTAGGTAAAAAAGTCACAGGCAAAAAGAAGTGACCCCAAGCACTAACAGTGACTCTAACTTTAACCCTAACCATAGCCAAAATCAATGTGACTTTGTTCCAAAATTCACGGGAAAAAAGAAGTAACCTTTCCTAGCTCCCCCTAGGAAATTGTAACCCCCCCCCCCCCCGTGACTTTATCACCAGTCACCGAATTAAATTTTTACTCAACGCGGTAAACGACGCTCCTCTAGTCACAAGTAGCTAAAATCGTAAATGTTTTTTCAACAATAAAGCTATTTAAACTTTGATGAATGTCTTGTCTACGAGACTACGATTGGCCCTTTCGGAAAGTACAGATATTTAAGACTGTTTAACTCTTCTATGGTTTTTACTGTGCAATTCAAGAAGTATAATTACGCTGCACCGACTGTGCACAGTATGTGTTCTCACTGCTAGAAAAACATACGACATATGTTGATGTTGGTGTTGATTTTGACAAATTTTTTACTCGTGTATGTTGCAATAGAACAAAGCAAAATCATTCTCTGAAGCTTTTCGTGTGTCAAACGGTTAAAGTATCATTTTGTCAATTTTTCTCAAATCGAGCTGTACCGATTTGGAACTCATTGCCTGCATATGTTGATAGTGCACCGCACATAACTGCACAAAATATCAAGTTATTTAAAAGCCGCTTACACAAAGTTAACTTGCATAGGTTCCTTGTACACAATAGACACACGTAAGCAATTAATCTCTTTTCTGTCTTTACACACTCTTGTAAATATTGTATTTGCATGTTTTTTGCCAACGTGTTTTATATATATTGTTTTTATTATAGACTGTATTTTACTATTGGCTGTGAATAAAACAAGTAAATACACAGCTTCATTATATCATTTCAATCGTACCTATAAACCACTTGTGCTATTAAAACAATCTGTATATAAAGAAACCCCTTCCTCATCACCAAAGTTCTGTAATTTGGCCGTCCATTCACGATTTGCATGACGCTGTCAAATCACAGATTTGGCCCCTGATTCATCGATTCTGAATTAGCATGGCTGTCAATCACAGATTTGGCCCCTGATTCATCGATTCTGAATTAGCATGGCTGTCACTCTGTATGTTATCATGAGGGCGTGTGGTATTTGCAGACCGACGCGATTATAATGAATCTAATGTGAAAAATGTATAACAAAGAAACGCGTATTTGCACTCAGTGAGAAACTGATTAATTAAATGATGACAGGATTATTTTTTATATACTAACCCATTTTTGATTCCGATAAAAAGTACACATTTTAATAGCAGTAATACTGCAAAAACGTTTCTGATCATTAAATAATAGATTAAAATCTTAATTAACGGCGGGCGAGGCCAACTATTGATGATATCGCAAATGATAATAATTTTCAGCAGCAGAAATATTTGGCAGCAGCGTGTTGCTCGTGTTTGCTAAAGCGAAAATTGAAGTGCAATGCTACCGTATGATATTCGGTGTGTTGTACTAAAGTTCGACAAGTTTTAAGATAAAAATTCAAATTTCAAATTGACCGCTGTGCTGCGCAGTACGTCGTAAACAAACACCTCTGAATTGAGAGATGCAGCATCTGTTTTTTGTGCAACGCATTTCCGAAATGCATGTAACAGCTAACAACTAGTGGCCCGAGCGTGAAATTACGTTTGTGTAGTAATAATTCTTTCACGTAGTCATTCTCGAAAAAAAATAGTGTTTCCTTTCAATATTTTACGGAGTAGATTGGTTTGACTTACAGTTTAAGATTGGGTCCGGTTTTACTTTAATATATATGGAGCGGTGATGCTACTGTAGCTGCCTTCCACCAAGCCAAAATTTGAAAAAAACATATTTTGGAACTTATCATCACATCTACGTGATGTAGCGAAGCGGGCAATAAACAGTTTGTATTGTATGAGATTGGAAAACAGTAAAATAGCATAAGATCCTTGTGTAAAATGCCAAGATTCGTGTAACTAAAGTAAAGACTTCAAATATATAAATGAATAAATTCGCATATGTAGTTGTATTGGATTCGCTATCTAAATTTGTCTATCTATCTGAACATGATGCCTTAAAAGTTTACAAGTAAACTGTCTGCCAAATTCCCAGTCACTTACTAACAGTAACCCGAATAAGCAAATGTGTGTATCAAACTGTATATGGGAAAATCCTTATGCTGTTTTTCGCAATTATATAAGTTTATATAAGTTTATTTATTTTCAATTCTGCATCTAACAGTTATAATAAAAAATACAGATAATTTCACTGAAGTAAATATAAATATAAATGCAACATTATCCAGAAATTACAAAAGAGATTCTTATGCAGCATATACATGTGCAAATTACATTACAGAGTAATTTTGATGCATACAGTTTGAGCCTAAAAGCATAGATTGACAGGCCAAACTGTACGTGGAAATTTTAAAGAAGTGATTAATAATTGAAATAATAATAATATATACATAAAAGTGGGGGGGGGAGTAGTGAATGAAAGATGAAATGGAGCGAGAACTAAAAAAAAACTGTGATGTGGGGGGAGTAGTGAACGAAAGATGAAATGGAGCGAGAACTAAGAAAAACTTATCAAAAAGTGATCATGATTATAAAGTGTTCAGTAAACTGTTGAGCATAGTCACGTTATATTAAAATTACTGTGGAAAAAGAATGCAGGTGATTACCATTATCAAACTGTGTTACTCTCAATACTTTTGAAATATTTCTTTTCTGACGGTTTTTTTTTAAAGTTGAAAGGGAGTGACTACATTTTGAATTGCGGCTTAGTCTATTCCATAGGACTGGTCCCATATAGCTAATTAAAATGTATTTGTGTTACACAGGAGAAAAACTCCAATCAGTAATATTAGTATATGTCTGTCCACTTAAAATGAATAAAGTTTTTATATAAGAATCCTTGAAGCGTGATGTTACCCGGTCTAAAGGTGTCCTAGGACTGTCTGTGTTACTTGTCAGCTGCTGTACATAGGGAAGTCCTACGGACATGAATAATTGTATATCTGCTGTTGGCTGATTAGGTTATAATGGCTAAACCATTGCTTAGAACTTTCTGGGTTAATGGCGAGAGATAATCACAGCCCCTGTGCCTCGCGCACCGTAACGACATTCTTGTAACAGAATTCAGCACACTGAAGCTCGTAGGAACGTCAGACTGTCTGTCAGAGATAGTTGTGAAGTGTGCACGTGACATTCCGACTAGGTCACGTTGCTTTGGACCCTGCTGTCAGCTGCGTCATGATAACGAAGTGGATGTAAAGAAACTCACCATTTTCCTCTTCATATTTGTTATCGTTATCAATGGCACTATTATCATCATCATCATCACCACCACCATCATCGGCATTATCATCCTCATTGTATCCATCAAATAACAACATACATCAAAAGGCATTTTAGTCATGAAGGCAAATGTTCCAGTGTGCAAAAGAGTTAAAAGGTATAAAAGTTCAAAAACCATCCTTTGTGCTAAATTGACGTAGTTTTAAGTTAGTCGAAGTAGTTCAAACACTGTACGCAGGCCATGCCAGTCTTAGCTCTGTGTAATAGTAGGTTGGGGGAAAGAAGTTCTAGAAAATTACTTGAAGGTAATGAGGACTGGTCATGGTCATTAGTTATATCGTATTTCTTAATGATTTTTAATACTGTGACTGTCTTCACGTCAGAGACTTTTATAGAGGTTTTTATAGACCTGTTAGCCAAACACTTAGTACCGTCATAAGATTTCAGCTGTTCATGTATGCATTGCTTCAATTATCCCTGTACTAAAAAATACAGTTTAAACCAAGATTATATATATATATATATATATATATATATATATAGAGAGAGAGAGAGAGAAATCTTTATTGCAAAAATTATATAGTAGTACAGAGTAAAACAAATTACATTATACATAAAATCAGTGTATAGCCAGTCAGCGACAGACTGGTGTAAGCAATTGTGTCAGTTAGTGTAAGTTTAAAAATCATAAGAATAAAAACATTAAAATACTATATTACATATCTAAAAATTTGTCTACATGATGGCGTAATGGTGACTTACGAAAAATTGTGAATTTTAATACTTTTTGATAGTTTTTGCTACTTTTTTACCATGTAAGTTTCCGTACGAGTCGTATGTTTTTATTTTATTCTCCAGTGACAATGAATGGCTTCATATTATTGACATTAATTGATAAAAAAGGAAACGATGCAGGCTGATCAAGCAAGATAAAGAAACTCAATTGTCTTTGATTCCGTCTGTTTGCCATGTTGGCTCCATTCAGTCTAGTCAGGAACTGTTGTCTCTTGACACATTCGTATCAAATTTCCGAACAAACACAAGGGCATAAAGTTCTTTGATATTAGCCTATGATCTATGAACCCACTTGTTTGTTGAAAGCATATATCACCCTTCCCGTGGAACGCCTGGTTAATTGATCAACCCACGGCCATGGTGCAGTGTGAACTGTCCTTAATATAAACCAAGCAGCAAAACTTTTATGCATAATTGCATTTTGCGTTGTTCAAAATGATGTATTCCCATAATTGTTAACTATGATTACGCTTTGAAAACGGTAGCTCTCCTGGTGTTCTCTTGTGACCCGCTTGCTTTGTCTAGTAGGCCTACTGTACTTTTTTATACCAAAAAGAGACTAAATATTTATTTTGCCATGATGTTATACCAGGTACCTAAACAAACTCTTTTGGCTGTGGCGTCCCGTATATGAGATCTCCAGTTTTGCATTATGTTTTCCTAAAACTTTGTTTCTTTGGCTGTCATGTTGTATCAAAACTTGTACGCAGTTTTTCTTTTGTGTTTCAAAATAACGTAAAATCAATTAATGTGTTCAATTTAGACACCGATTCTTTAATTTTTCTTCTTTTATACGCTAGTCCTTTGTTAAACTATGACCAAGGTGTTACACTTTTCAAAGTAGTTCAAAAATTCATCAGGAATACTGATAGATTTGAAGTAAGGAAACAGACTTGTATTTTCTCGATCATGCAGTCACATTTTGTTATGCGTTGTTTCTAGCAGAATCTTGGAAAATTTATTTTCCATCTTGCCTGAGGTCTTTACGTCACCTTTACTGTAGACCAAAGGCCACATTATATGTGAAAAATAAACGAAATATGTTTATAAAAAAGTATCAAAAATGTAATGGCACTAAAATAATAATAATAAACGAGACGTGTTTATAAAAAGTATCAAAAATGTAGTGGCCCCAAAATAATAATAACAAACGAAATATGTTTATAAAAAAGTATCAAAAATGTAATGTTACCAAAAAAATAATAAACGAAATATGTTTATAAAAAGTATCAAAAATGTAATGGCACTAAAATAATAATAATAAACGAAATATGTTTATAAAAAATATCAAAAATGTAATGGCACCAAAATAATAATAATAAAGTTAAATAAACGAAATATGTTTATAAAAAAAGTATCAAAAATGTAATGGCCCCAAAATAATAATAATAAACGAAATATGTTTATAGAAAAGTATCAAGAATGTAATGGTGCCAACTTTCAAAATCATCTCCTGTCTTTGCAGGTAATCGCCATAGCCGGATCGTGTGAATATCACTGTTTCAAAACCTGGAATCTACTTATTGTGGAGACGTTGTGGAAATGTCCACTTCAGCTGCAATCACCAGATGCTCCATGTCAGTTTTTGTGACCGGGGATACCAAACGGGCACTTTTTAGACAAAATACGGAAATTTTCAGTTTTACATTGAGTAGCTCTGAAGTCTGGTATAGTACAAAGATTATTTTAGTTCAGCATTAGAACTACAGATGGCAGAACCTTGCAGTTGCATGGCTGATCTTTCCTCCCTGTGCTTTTTGCGTTGTTGTGAGATCAGAGACGCGGCAAATTGCTCAACCAATCATAATAAGTGACAGAGTTTCATTTTTAGAATCTGTTGCTTTTTACGGAGCAAAGACCGAGCGCGTCACAATAGATCTTTCGCATATCCGATCTAACCGAACCACCGTATTGCTTGCCATTGCTGATCAGAATAGCAAAACCATTTTAAAACAACTAATCACTATGTACAATTGAAAATTTATGCACTTTTTATATTGCCTGTTATAAGCCGAGAAAGTCTTAATCATGTCAAGACAGTTTTCTTTCTATATAATAATCCTACATTAATTTTTCAATACAAAGCAATGGATGCACATTCAATTTTTTTTACGATTTGTGTCTTATTATAAATATGATATTTTAACGTTGCGTATGCGATATTTGTTACTTTATACATTATATTTGATGCCAAATGCACACATACAGATAGTTTTGCTTTCTTTTACAGGCCAATTACATATTATATCAATTTAGTGAACATGTTGTTTTTGTAAATTCAATAATTCCTGTTAAAATTGTACATAATTATCGTTTTGTGAATTCTTGCAGACGTGTAAATGAGCTGGTATAGCATAGCATTGTGACTACAATATAATAAACAAAACTTATTTGTGTAAGGTATGAAGTAACTATAACCAAACGATGAATGATCATTGCAAAATGGAAATGTATTTTCGAAAGAAAGATTTCCCAATAATTTTTATACTATGCATCGAGTTTTAGACTTTAATAAATCAACTGAGAAATTTATAATAATTTTTAATGTCAACGTCTTCTCTGGTCAAGTGACCGCTCACAGAATGTGTGGCATTTTTAAAACCACACGAAAGTTTGTTGGTCAGATATTTGGGTATGTGCCCAAGCAGGAACGATTCAATATCTAATAGCTTAAACTGTTTATTATATAGTAAAAAATTTGTACTTGTAATCGTAATGTGATAACTGCATTACCATATTTGAGGCTTTGTTTGCTGAATTTTCCTCCGTTTGAACATAAAATTAATTGGCGTTTGCCAGACATCCGGAGTTGCATACAAATCTTGCATATCCAAGTTATTTGTGTCTGTAACACAAATAGCCTACCTAATTCCAGACATCTGGTAAACACTGCTTTACCATTTATTCTTGCCTCGTCAAAAGTTTATATCCAAATTTTTAATACATATATTCAGTTTAACGTTTAAGCAATAGACCTTATAAATGTGTTATCTATTAGTTAATTTGAGCAACATTATCATGTTTTGTATTGTGCATCAAGCCACCTAGCACACTCTTGTCGTTGTGTAAAAAGAAACGTGTTTGTACGGAATCAAAATATTCATTAAGTTTATAATAATAAATTTTATGTACAACATTTTATACAATCGTCTTGAATAGTTTCTCATTATGAAGCAGTCATTCCCATTTTCCTTTTTTTAGGATGACACTTTAAATAAGCCTACGCGTGCTTGCATAGCAAAATCGTCTATAAGTCGGCAATTAAGCTTTTCTAGTTATTCACATATCCTGAATCTCCATTTCATGACGATCATTTTCATACCAAGCTCATCGCTCTATGTTATTTCCAAGCTGAGATAATCAACATTGAAGTTGAGGTGCATTCTGCATGCTGAAAAACATGACTCTGAGAAAATCGTTGTTAAAGTTAGCCATTGTTTTTTTGTTACGTTTCTACAAAACATTTAGCAACCGCACAAATGTTAGTTGCTACGAACTTTGCAAGAACACATTGATGTTGTTTAAATAATCCAGTAGAAGTGCAGTACTAGTTTCTATAGTTTCCAGCACACAAGGGTTGTAAAATTAGATTTTTTGTATTTTTTGATGTTACAGTATATTTAGTGTTTGTTTTTATAAAAAAAAATGACATTTCACCAAACTTTTTGTCCATTCTACTTTGAAGCATCATAACACAGTTTTAACTAAGCCAACTTACGGATGGTTTTGGTTTACAAGCACACGTATAATATGATGTGATTTTTCGTGATCCAACGGGCTCACAGCTAAATTTCTCATTCAATACTCTGCCAAGAAGTCTCCTCAATTACAAGGGTGTATTTAGGCTGTAGCCTAAGGTGCCAAAGTTTGAGGGCGTCACATTTTAGAAAAAATTCTTATTCTCGGAAAATGTGTATACTTTCATATTCATGTAAAGAGCGTGTTTTATAACATACCACAGGCAGTTACAGAGCACAGCTTTTATATAAGAGCCACATAATGAACAGGTGCAAGGTATTGCACAACAAGCAGTTGTGCATCCAGCTTGAATATGTGCTATGCAAATACATGTAATTAATAATGACCATGTAGAAACTAGGTTGTGTTTCTAATGTACTACAAGTAACTGTTTGATCTGCTTATTACGTAAATGTCCATAAATTTACAATAGAGATGTGTGGGACAAAACTATCAGTCTAGGCATCGTAGTCTTGATGCACCACTACATAATTACAAAATGTATCTGCATTTATGTTACAAAAATGATCAAGAAATTGTGTCAGATGAACCGTCCTTCCACGTTTATTAACAATTACTGAAGTAAACCACAATGATAATTATAACACGTTATACATAACGATAATACCAGTACATGCATATCACACAGCTGTAGTGGTGCTGTTCAATTCATCAGCCGCTTGATCAAGGTTGCCATAATACTTGATAAATTTAATAAACGATATTAAACAATCATCAAAAATTAACATGCTCAGATATGAAAACTGCAGTTTATCACACTTACTTTGATTATTTACAGCATACAAGTTTTAGATTACATTTGCTCTGCCAACATTATTCTTATGTTATTATATGTACTTAAAAGTTAAAGCCACGGCTACGTCTAGGAAAAAAGAAATGCACTTGTGCCACGGTTTGCCGGACCTCACTTTTATGGATATCAGAAGAATCGGACAAAATCTGGAGTGTTAAAAAGTCCCGCATACTGCGGACACAGTCCATTGTTTTGCGACCTGACCACTAGATGGCAGGCCGTCACCTTGTTTACATCATTACGTCAATGTAACCAAGCAACCACTGGTCTAGCTTGTATGGCAGTGTATTTAAGTGGTTTTATCAGAGTAAAAATATAGAGTCAATTATGCGGAGTTATTTGAATCAATTGCCGACAGTTATAATATATATTTGCATACGAGCGGCCCGTACTAGACGTTTTTGAGACAATTAGACAACTGATTCTACATTACCGTGAGTCTAATATACGGCGCCTACTGTATTAGTTTAGTATCGGAAAATATGGACAATCGGCAAATTTGGATCGACGTCTCCAAGCTTTTGTCAGGCAAACCGAGATACGAGTATAATTATAAATCAAAAATATTAAAAGTCTATTAAACTCGTGCACAAAAATTTCAGTTAAAAATATCTATGGCTAAAATTCAAGACCTACAGAAAAAAACAGAATAGAAAATTTTAATTTAATGATGAGATTTTTAAATTATTCACAAGCTTATTTTACTGAGCTTTGCCTAAGATCATCAGCTTTTTTAGATCATGTATTCCACCAGCAGAGAATTGTTGTCCTCTGTATGAGTGCTGCCACCTATGAGGCATTTGATGAACGTCTGAAGCAGTCAAATTTAGGAAACACTTTCGTATTTATTCTTACTTATGCTCTTAGCCAAACAGCAGATCAAAATTAGTCCAAACAGCTGAAAAATAAAAAATCAATACGATTACTTGCACGCATAACAGTGTTTATGAAATTAGCCAAAAGAACTCTATAATTATGAGGTAACTTAGTTCTTAATCACCAGAAATGTAAACAAACACAGTTGCCATGTACCAGGGTGGATCAGTTAATAAGAATATTATACTAACAACGAATATAATATTATGATAATATCTAAAACAAATTTAAACTTTTATCAGGTAGCGCAAAAAGTGTGCCGAAGTTTTGATCATTTTGCTTCAAGAAAGACGAAATTGCTTGAAAACTACCGCACTGACGTTACGATTATGAATAAGTGTAGAAAATTTTATGCCACTTGCTTAGATTTTTCCAAAAATACACAACTTTAAATCAAGTAAGAAAAAATGCTGGGGAATATTGAGTCACTAATGTTAAAATCTGCATCAAGTGCTAAATTAAGATTTTTAAGGCATACCGAGTGGAAACGACAAAATTACATAGACACATGCAAGCCAGAAGAGGTTAAAGACATATTGAAAATAAGACTAAATATGATTAAAGTTAAAGGAAACTACAAGAATGAGTTTAAGGATCAGTTATTATGCTCAGTGTGTGGGGAAGATGATGATACTACTGAACATATGCTTAGATGTGACAGATATGGAGAATGGAAAAAAATTTTGAACTCAGATATATTAATGAACAGTGAAAAGGAAGGATTGCTAGAAATTAGAAATCTAGTGAACGAATACATGGAATACAGGATAAAAACAAATAAAGACATTAAACTTGGAAAAGACAACTAAAAGATCAGCGTTATAGAAGAATAGACTTTGCACCCTATAAAGGTGCCCGCCTCTGATAGGTGGAGAGAGTCGAGTATCACAATCGCAAAAGTGCTTGCCATATTCACTGCAAACAAGACAAGGTGTTTCCTCTTAAAGTTGAAACAGTTTCTCACTTTTTTAAGGGCAATTTGATCCTAGGACTCAACAAATTTTGCCTTTAGCAGCTTCGTTCAGTCACCGCAAACTTTCTGTTCAAGTGAATTCCACATACCAGAGGATAAAGAACCATTTTTTCTTAACAACAAACATTTGTCAATGCTTTATTTTCTGCGGTGAAGAGTGAATACGTGATGTAAACCGATTAATTTCTTTATTGTTTTGCGGCCAGGTATTGAATGCTTTATACATTAACATCTTTCAGTTGATCCGTACAACTGACATTGCTCCGGCATTTAAATTTTTAACATGCAAAAGCTTTTTGGTCATAACTCAAAAACCACTAAATCCATAAACTAGTAACTTGCGCAACCAAAAGGTAATACATTGTAACATCAGACTTGGAGATTTCAACTTTGAGAATCAGAATTAGAATTTATTGCTAAATTAACCATGATCATACAATGATAATTTTCACAGAAAGCATTAAATTAACATAAATTTTACAATAAAAAAACATTAATATATAATTTTCATTGAGGCTACTGGTATGCCTCTGGACAACACCAGGAAGAAAATCTTGAGTTGGTGCTGCCCAGATTAATGGTAAATTTGAAATTTAAAAAATTTAAATTTTGTAGGACGCTTGCTTCTAATATTATTGCAGTTTAAACTTCGGCATATTTTCTACACATAATTTTGCATACAAACTTGTAAATATCATTAACATAAACATGACTAATGATGCACTGTATGTTTAAACATTATATTACACATTTGCAAGAAAACGTATGAAAAAGTGAAATAGTGCACACTGCATAGCATTCTAATACTGAGCTATGTAAAAATAAATAACACAGATTATAGCAAGCTAGCCACAAAATACCACTACCGTGCTAACCATTACAACTGTACAGCAATCAAGTATATACTGCAGCAATAAGAAATAAACTGTTAAGCTATCTACTCAGAAGTGTCAAATTGTTAAAAGATCAGAGATACCACAAGGTGGCGTGTTCCGCATTATCTATGTTTTAGTAGTATAACAATCTACGTCATGCGTGTTACTGTGTGTCATTCAAGCCTATCGTGTTAGTTCACTACGTCGTGTTAATAGCTGGTAAAAGCCAAGTTACCAATAACAATGATTTCGAGATGATTTTGCTACGCTAAGCGTGCATTTGAAAACCGTCCATGGTTTCGTAACTGGAAATCCGGGAGAGAGATCTAGCAAGCAGCACGGCAATAATGGGTCCAATCAACTAAACACACACACACACACATATATGCAATATAACAAAACAAAATTGTCCCAGCACGACGTGTTACAAGCAAAATAATAGTAAAGTGGATAGTTAACTGTTTTTTTTACAATCTGACTGCTGCAGAATCATTTAACATTTTGTTCCTAAATAAGTTAGCAGTGCCAAGAGTTACCAAAATAATCTAATTCTTATTACCCGATTCATGTTCCACGCATAAATCTTGTTAAACAGGAAGAGAGGGAAAATTTAAACCTTAAAGATTTACAATTCTCGTGGTTTGACATGGCTTCATTGTTTCTTCTTTGGTTCTTCTGTTGAATTGAGTTTCTTGATTTGTTTGCAGTTTTTAGATTTGTTTTTATTGAGTTGGATTTAGTCTCTTGATTTTAATTTCAATTTTCTGTTTTATTTGTTAATTTAAATTTTGCCTCTTCTCATTGCCATATTTATTTATTGTTTCAAAATTTAAACTCATTTGAACTTGTCTCATTTTTGTCAAGTTACTGATTGTTATTCGTTTGTACATACCTGCTCGACCGGTCACTCAATTTTCTTCAATTTGACAGGAGTGGGTGACTTAGTGACCTTTGGTCATTTTTGCTTTTGTTTATTTTCATTTTGAAAAAATTTAGAGACAAATAAATCATTTACTCACTATTTACTTAAACTTACTTACTTATGACAAATTTCGAACCAACTGCGAACACGTCACTGCATAGCCATCCCAGTGTGCACCACTGACTCACAGTAAAACACATTATTGAATACTTTGCTTAGTTAGTGAAGAATGTACTACAAGCACCTAACCATCATTCCAGGAGTTTAAAATCTGAAGTTTTACCCAATTAATTACACTGCTACAAGCGCAATCACTGTGTATACAAAAACTATCGCTATGTCACTATGTATATCACTATGTAAGTGATAGAAATTTTTAAAACGAATTTTTTAAGCTTTGTTTATGAAGAATTCTTTATTGTGCTTTAAATTTATGAGTGACTGAATAATTAATACCTGGGTGTCTTCGTATCTTTCAGGCGTTTGCCGTTATGCTAATGCCAAAACACAAAGGCAGCAGAGGTAGCTTAAAAGCTGCTGCTGCGCTCAATGCAATTATGCATTTTTAACATCTATATTCACCATACTTTGTCTCACAGTCTCATACGTAGGACGTCAAATGTTTCAACTCAATGTACACGTCCCTAAAGTATCTTTCAACCCTTAAGGGATTCTAAAGTTCCTATACTCTCTTGCTTTAGCCGACAGCAGGGGCGGAACTAGGGGGGGGGGGAGTGAGGGGGTGCCCCCCCCCTTGTCAAAATATGCGCCCCCTGCAAAATCGGACAAATAATTTTTTTGCAGTGAAAATTGCAGTTCGCATGTAACCATTTTCAATATGAATTACAATTAGGTAAAAAAATGTTTGGTAGCTTCAGTGTATTATTTTCTTAAAACTTGTGTGTGATAAATTTCTGTAAATAACAATTTAGTTAGAGGCACATTAATAACGTTAGGTTAACTGAGAGTTAATTTTCTCATTATTGCTTTGTCTGCTACGCCGTCCTACACACGCTAATTATAGGCCTGCATGCAGTATAAAAGGGGTTAAAATTGGCTTAACCATTATTTAACCACTTCGGATACCTCGCCCCCCCAGAAAATTTTTGCGCCCCTGCTTGCCACATCTAGTTCCGCCCCTGGCCGACAGTAATTATTGTAAGTGCCTTACAGATATTCAAGCATCCAAACACTTAGTATTTCACTGCCCTTTGATTTTGTACAATGCTAAATCTTCTATGCAAAACGTTTTACCTTCACTAAATTTAGAACACTTGTATATTTTTCGCAATCCATCTGCCAATCTCAGTTAAAAAACTTGTATCTTACAACATGTAGCTATTTTTGTAACAATTTCAAAATTACCAGATAATAATCTTCAAAATTCAAATTGTATTCATTAATATATTCATTGTGTATTAATTCTGTAATATACAGATATCTATATATGCGTATGTGCGTGTATATGTATTAAGCTTTAATATGTAGTGTATTTTTATATGTATTAGTGCACTGTTACCTTGCAAATGGAGGGTTTTGTATTATTTTATTTCGAAAAATAAACAAGATTTAATAAAATACTAAGTGACTCTAAAGTTTAAGTGCTTTAATTAGTAATGAGGAATTTTGAAACTAGCGATGCAAATTACAGCCATTCATTTAAATCCCCATAAAGCACACATGCAGACACAACAGGCAATCATGAGAAGTAATACAAGCTATTATTCTCGAAAGTTAAACATTATTCTTCGCTCCGTAACTACATTAATTTCAATTCATTTCAAGTCGTTTTGGGATTAACTCTATGGCAAACTGGCAACTCTGGACACCACGCTTGTGTCTAATTAGTCTGATTCAAAAATAAATTCACCAGAGAAACGAACTGAACTAGCAAATTTGTGCAAATAAAATGGCGACCAAATGAATACTGAAATATTTGCTTGTTTATTCTAAGTTTACGTAAACCAAGCAGTGAATAAAGTAGAACAGTTAATACAAACACTGTAAGCTTTAACCGAACGAGGTGAATTTTACTGGAAGTTTAGTTCTGGAAAGTGATGCACATCCAAGCTGTAGGATCAGAACGAATGTGATGAAGCAGGAACAGATTACAGTGTTCCCTCACTTATCACAGGTGTTCCGTTCCAGGCCCACCCGCGATAAGTGAATTTCCGCGAAGTAGGGATGCTATACTTATTTTAATAGTTATACATTATTTTAAGTCTTTATAAACCCTCCCCACACTCTTATACATAGAATTTTCCCATTCTTTATGCAAAATTCATCAAATTTATGCATTACTGTACAATACGTACTACGCATGTGCAAAAATACTTTAGACGGAGTACGGCAAAAACCCGTGAAACAGTGAAAATAACGCGATAAATATTTTACATTAATATTTTTTAAAACCCGTGAAACAGCGAGTCCGTGATAAATGAACCGTGAAGTAGCGAGGGAACACTGTACAGAGATTTTTCAGAACAACAAGTACATGTATAATTTTTTTGAACAATGCACAAGGAGATAACAGCTAATGCCACTCGAGTTCTTTAAAAACGATCGAAAGGCAAATTAAATTTGCAAAAACAAAGAAGTGATGTCAATGACCCTGAAGAAGAGTTGTCGAAGCCATAGCTTTTCAGTTTTACATCTACATTTTCAAACAACAAACTAACTCAGCTGATGCAGAGTTTAATAAAACGTTTGGTAATAAGCGTTTTCACAGAGTCGGTGTGCGCACGCGCCGTTGCTATAGGTGAAAGGTTAAGTGTATCACAGCAACGTGTCTTAACTCCAACCGTAACGTGACATGTGTGTAAAGCAAAGCCGTCTGCCATATCAGTTCGTTTGAACTTCAGTTCTTGTACCTGGACTTTACTTAGTTATGCATTAGATCTGTGCTAAGAGCGACTTACTAGCAGGATCTTACTTGGGAACAAGGAAAAATGAACTAGGCAAGTTTCTAGCCAGCTGTTAAAACTGTTGCTATTACAATAGAATGGGCTGTCACGCGTTGTCAAGTGTACAGAAATGCTTTGTCTGGTACACTTTACCTTTGACCTTTTCATGATCATCATCAATCACTCGAACTGTGAAAAGGCTTATTATTGTTAGCACTTGGCAGAGTCTTTAAATTAAAAGGTTCCATCTTATTTAAAAGGGAAAAATTCATTTTTGGAATAACATGAAACACATACAGTTGTTTATTTTACCTTTCTGCATAAAAACTTGACAAATATGGGCATTTACGATAAAGTAAGAAGCAACTATACCTGGATAAAAGCAAATCCGGTAGCGGCACCGGCAATAATGGCAATGTTATCATGCACAGTCGAAACAACTTTTGTATGACAACCCTAGAAATCAAAATCAGAACAAAATGTAGCTTATGCAGTCCGACTAAAGCAAAACCGGACCCAATCTTAAACTGTAGGTCACAACAATTTACTCTTTAAAATATTGAAAGGGAATATAGTATTTTTTTCAAAAATGACTTACGTGAAAGAATTATTACACAATTTCACGTTCGCACCACTAGTTCTTTGCTGTTACCTGCATTTCTCTATTCGCTAGTCAGGCGGGCACTAGCACCTGCATTTTGGAAATGCATAGCACAAAAAACAAGTGCTGTACCTCTCAGTAAGTCGCATAAGTTGCAAGTCGATGACTACCTATATACAGTACCCCAGGCGTATTAACCAACAAGTAAATAGGCTATAGGCTAGGGCTCCAAAGTTTGAGGGCGTCACATTTTAGAAAAAAATCTTATTCTCCTCGGAAAATGGGTATACTTTCATATTCATGCAAAGGGCATATTTTATAACACACCACAGGCAGTTATTGACAGCAGTTTTTATATAAGTGCCACATAACGAACAGGTGCAAGGTATTACACAACAAGCAGTCGAGCAGCCTGTTTGAATATAAGCGTTATGCAAATACATGTAATTAATAATGAACTAACAGAAATTGGGTTAAAAGTATTTCTAATACACCACAAGTAATTGTTTAATCTGCTTATTACATAAATAGCCATAAATTCACCATAGAGATGACCAGGACAGCACTATCAGCCTAGAGCGTCGTAAAGTGTTGATATGCCCCTGTACAGTATCGGGTTTAGTGTCTCCAAATTAAGAATTACGTGGCAACGGTATGACCATGTCATGACCACAACAACAACAGCCTCTAATTGACAATATTCAAACACGCAGGTAATTCATGCCTTCTTCGTTATTCGGGAAAAAAGAAAATTTCTTAAATGCAAACTTTATGAAGAGCACCAGGTCAGAATGTAGAACAGGATACGTACGTGAGTGTAGATATCCGTTGGTGTCTCCGTCGGGCTCAAGTCGGTGTGATCGCACGTATGATTTTTGGGAAGGTCAGATTTACAGCAGCTCTTGGGCACTTGCTTGGTAGCGTTTCCATAAGACGTAGAAAACCAGTTAGTATAGTTGTCGGAGCCACAACAATGGAGCTGAAATATACAAAAAAATGAAGCCGTCAATAAAAATACTTCTGTTTCTGTCTAACAGCCAAGGGAATATTTTTTATTGCCACCTAGCCGGGAATTTTATCATTCTTTTGTACGTTCATATACTTACTTGAGAAAGTGATATAAAAGCACATTTTTTTAATTTAAAAAGTAAAACACAATAATAACATTGTTCTTTCGGGTAATGCAGGATGCAGCCATTTTTTTCCACGGCTAACTCTTGGCCTGGGTTTCCATTTTGTATGATGCTCATTGCACTAGAACTAAAAAGTATCGAATTTCTGCCAAATTGGTGTATTAACGGCCGAGTAGTGTTGCCGCTTATAAACTAATTATCAGAACATACACGTTCATAATACAAAAAACAGACTATATAATAATCGATAATTTGGTAATGCGAAACTAAAAAACAAAGCGTGAAAAAATGTGCATTGAAAAAATTTAAAACATCATTGCTAGCCAGTGGGAAATAAACAAACTTTGATTTCAACTGACTTTAAATATTCCACGATTCAGCTTTAAACATTCACAAAGCTTTAAAAAAAATTTTCCCTCCTCCATACTGACATCTTTTGAGCTGATGAGGTAACAGAAAAATTTTTTTGTGGCCGGCCTAACTTGCACTTAGCAAATTAATGTAATTTATTTATTTCATAAACATGTGACATGGTTACAATCAAGGAAGTTTATGTTACAGTACAATGCTATGAAACACAATAACTAAATTATTTTATAATACATCAACAATGCTCAGACAAACCTTAACCCTTTCCTACCCGTTGTAGTGGGATACGAGAATATTTTCGGCCTTTAAAATTAAAAAAATTTTAAAACTGACAGTTATTTGATCTGTTAATAGTTATTTTGATTTATGTCAATAACAATAGACTAAAATGGTGATAAAATGGCAAACTAGAAAAATCTACGTAGCATAAAAAACTGCGCAAGGTACAGTACTTTAGAGACGACTTTGTACAGATCAGCGTAGCATGCATACTAAATGTCTTAAATACTTTAAAAAATTATCAGCAGTTGCAAAATGAAGCACATTTTATGCTTCCATTGAATCCCCATGTATCCCGTGGGATACAGGCTATATTTAGCACGCGGGCACAGGTAGAAAAAATCTAATTATTATGTGTAAACAAGATGGGCATACTGAACAAAAGTTCCAAGCCAAAAATTTTTTTCTTATTAAAAAAATAATTTGGGACTGAAAGGGTTAAAAAGCATTCGATAGGAAACAAGCTGTTATTGCAGATCATCTCATTAGTCCAATACCAAAGCTTGTATAAGAGACTCTGACAGTGAAACAGAGATTAGCTAGTACAACAGAGATGGAGATAAACTTGCCAGTAGTGACAGTAAAAAGAGGAGAGAGAAGGGCAAAGAGAAAGGCAATGAAGAGGAAAGAGAAGGGCAAAGAGAAAGGCAATGAATAGGAAAGAGAAGGGCAAAGAGAAGGACAATGAAGAGGAGAGAGAAGGGCAAGGAGAAAGGCAATGAAGAGGAAAGAGAAGGGCAAAGAGAAAGGCAATGAATAGGAAAGAGAAGGGCAAAGAGAAAGGCAATGAAGAGGAGAGAGAAGGGCAAAGAGAAAGGCAATGAAGAGGAAAGAGAAGGGCAAAGAGAAAGGCAACGAAGAGGAGAGAGAAGGGCAAGGAGAAAGACAATGAAGAGGAGAGACGGGCAAAGAGAAAGACAACGAAGAGGAGAGAGAAGGGCAAAGAGAAAGACAATGAAGAGGAAAGAGAAGGGCAAAGAGAAAGGCAACGAAGAGGAGAGAGAAGGGCAAAGAGAAAGACAATGAAGAGGAGAGAGACGGGCAAAGAGAAAGACAACGAAGAGGAAAGAGAAGGGCAAAGAGAAAGACAATGAAGAGGAAAGAGAAGGGCAAAGAGAAAGACAAATAAGAGGAGAGAGACGGGCAAAGAGAAAAGCAATGAAGAGGAGAGAGAAGGGCAAAGAGAAAGGCAATGATATGTGATGTAACAATGATAATGCTGATCACGTTAACTAAAATTATGATTAAAAATCAGAGATTAACGTATCACCTATTGTTGTAGGCGTCGTGGCACTTTCATTATTTCACCGATGTGGTAGTCAAAATGAACAAACAACTACAGTTATGAGAGAAGTTTTATGGAAAGATAAAAGCAATACTCACATGGATCTGCATGTCATTCATAGCTTGTGTTACGTCTTCATAACCCTTTTTCTCAAAATTTTTCATAGCGTTGTCTATTCCACCTTTGAACGAGTCGAATATCTGAAAGCACCAAGTATGTACATGATTAAATAAGCTCAAATGAGCACTGACCGACGGCCACGTCATTTTTGTGTCAACAAGAAGATCGTTTTACGTTGTTTTGTAACGTTTGTAGCGAAGCAGAAAATCTGTAGACTTTGAAACTTTGATTTTGTTGCTTTTGTGTGATATAATTTTTGCCCTAAGTTGAATTCCATTTTGCTTTGCTTTTGATAAATTCTTTTACCTTCAGTTGAATAGTGTTTGTTTTGTAAAATTTCTGCATTGAGCTTCATTTTGTTTGATATAATTTTTTTCTACAAGTTAAATTCCGTTTTGCATTGCTTGTGATAACTTCCTTTTATTCTGAGTGGAATTGCGTTTTTGCTTTGAGTTGATTTTTGTTGCTTTTGTTTGATATTATTTTTTGCTCTACGTTGAATTTCATTAATTTTTTGCTTGATGTTTGCCTTGTTATGCTTTGAATTGCATTTCTGCTTTGAGTTGATTTTTGTTGCTTTTACCTTTTATATATACAAAAACACCTAAAAAATGTCATGAGCCTGTAAGTAAACTTGTATTTTTAATAAGGGGCAGCTGACCAAGTGACCAATAGGTCTTTTGCTGCTCCTTCTCAGTTGCAATGAAATGAAAAAATAATTATGTCGAATTTTAACTGCTAGTCAGAAATAAATTGAATTGAACTGATGAAAAACGACAAATAATAAAATCGATGTAAAATTGATGAGTAAAAAAATCATTTAATTACTCAAACGCTTGTTTGTCACACAAACCACTTTATGTCACACAATTTGAGTTTGACAAAAGTCGCGAATTCTGCTACTGCTACTACTATTACTGCTGCTACTACTACTACTACTACTACTACTACTACTACTACTACTACTACTACTACTACTACTACAACTACTACTACTGCTACAATTAGTACTACAACTGCTGCTACTACTACTGCTACTATTAATACTACAACTGCTGTTACTGCTAGCACTACTGCTACTGCTAACACTACTGCTAAAAGACCCATAACTTGATACTAGTTTATTATTCTTAACTTATCATCACAGTATCATCCCCCTATTCTACCAGCATTGAATTCGATCTCAACTAAAACAATGACTTATACACAGCTATATCTCTCTGATCGAAGATGTTAATCAATTCATGTAGGCTGAGAAGTCACGTCACATTCATTTATACATCTCATTACAAAACACTTCAAGCTGTTACAAATGTCACACATCACCTGACAGGCGCTTGCTCATCTTGCAAATGTTGCTGATGACTCAAAGAATATAAAATTTCGCAAATCTACAAATGCCACCGTATTACTGAGACATATCCTCTGAATTATGATGAAACGCTGATGCTGCAATGAAAGCTTTTTTGCTTTTACCACATGGTAACAGCTTGCCATTATCAGGGGCCATCCACATAAAATGATATGAAATTTTTGACTGATTTCGAGGACTTGATCTACCTTGCGTTATAATGGCGTCATCAGATTCCCCATCACCTACCTACCCCTTATATTGATATCGATATACACCTATGTAGCTTTTTGTACATTTTATTCTTCCTCCTCCCAACAACAGGCAACAACATCCGGTTAATTAACGGGAAACCATAAGTGGATTATACTGGCACTGGCGGCACAGCACACCACAAATCGTTCTTTCTTGAGCAGGTATAAAGTAACACACTGAGTGTAAATCAAAGACAATATCAAGTTGTAAAACATTTGCCAATATCTTTTTAAAAATACTAACGTTTGTCTCTACACATTTTGCACATACCTTGCCTTTGAAATAGTACGCTGAGATTCCTGCTGCCAATTCAGCAATGAAGATGATGAATAAAATGGCCGAATACTGAAAAATATTTAAATGAATTCATATTAACATTAAAATATGTACTAAAATAGCGAGGACAACTATATTATAGGTCAGAGGCAGGGAAAAAATTTTGCCCTCCTAATAAAACATTGCCTTTTTGGTTGCCCGCAACACATTTACCTTCGTGTATAAGTGAACAGTGTTTGAGGCTTTTCCTGTGCAGTATTTCTTATTTGTATTATATCCATTGAAGGCCCTTTCACTAGATATTGTACATGAAACTATTGTAAATGTGTAAGGTGAAATAAATGACTTACTACTTACTTGCTTGCTTGCTTGCTTGCTTGCTTGCTTGCTTGCTTGCTTACTTACTTACTTACTTACTTACTTATACAACTTTGTTTTCTTGTTCAATGTGGGTAAAAATACGCAAGATGCAGCTAGTAACTGAGTGCTATGCTAAATACCAGGTTTACAACACATTCTGAGTTTTCCATTTAACTTGCATTACACCTCTAAGTCAGATCGAAACAAGTCAGGGCATCAAGAGGTTTTGCGACTGCCGTACTGACGAACCAAGGCCGTTGAAGATGAGAAACACAATTTCTGCAAACGTAGACATGGTCAGGCAGCTACCGTGATTCTGCAAAGCATCACTCAGTTCTATGTTCAGACATTGTTGTTGGCATCCTTCCTGTCTCGGAAGACAATGGAGTGTGCCCCAAGAGAGTCAGTTATTGATCACATTGATGGAGCTGCAGCATCGACTGTGGCTGAGCAGTGCGATCCTTGAACGTCTACAGGGCGCATGCCTGGACAAGGTGTATGGAGATCCTGAGTTGCCCAGACAACAGGAACTCCCTCTCTTCCTCCCTGGTGTAGTCCGTAGGAAAGCGGAGCGATACGTTTGGCACCAGGTTGGCTGCAGGAGCTGCCGGAGTCAGTGAGCATACTGCACTGGTCCGCCTTTGGGGCTCCACTCCTGATTTACTCCTCTACACATATCCGTTGGTCAAACATAATGACAACCAAACTGTTGTGGACTATATTCATCAGTGCCTTAAATGTTTTGCACAGTAATCACTGCTACTGCTAGCACTGCTATAATAATGTAAAATGTGTTAATTACATTGTTACCATTTCGCTTAATATGATTTTAATACGTTTACGATGATAATTGTATAAATGTATTCAACTAAATGTTGGACTAACATAATTTGGCATTTTCCATTCAAACAACTTTAGTTGCAATCATAATATGCGTGCTGGCAAACCTAAACCATTTATAAGAAGGCACAGTTAAAACTACATTAAGATGCTTCAAAGTAGAATGCACCAAAAATTTGGTCAAATGTCAGTTTCTTGTTTTTTAGAAGGACAAACAGTAAATATATTGGACTTTTATATTCTAGCATAAAATTACCGAAAAAATGTTCAAAAAATACTAAAAACCTAATTTTATAACCCCGTACCCAGTTCTCTGGCTAGAACCTAGTACTGCAATCATAAAAAACTACTATTTTCAAACTCAAATTGTAGCTCGTGGAAACAGTCATTTTGCTTCAAAATCTCATTCCACCTGTCGTAGGCATTGAGGTGTCAATAAGTATCAGAGTATTCTATCCACTTCTATCTGCAGCTAACAGTGTAAGTTTTTCTACTGTGTTTCTAAGTTGTTGAACATCTTTATTTATCTTAGCTATCCAAGTTGTTTTAGGTTTACCAGGTAGGTTTTTGTAAGGTTTTAAGGCTTCCTTTAAGACAATTCTTACTGGTGCTTCATTTGGTAATCTTAGAAGATGGCCTAGCCATCTTAATCTTCAGATCTTGACTTTTGAACTCCAATAAATTTCTTTTGTTCTGGTGTGCAAATCTTCATTTTTGATTATGTATGGCCATCTTATCTTTAAATGTTCCTAAGAAGACTTCTATGAAATGTGTCAATCTGCTTTGTTTTCAGCAATCGTTAAACCCCAAGTTTCACTGTTGTACATAAATATACTGGTAACATAAGCATTAAATAATCGAAGTGTTACGTTAAAACTTAATTTCTTGCTGGTTAATACATCTTGTGCTGAAGAAAAGCATGCATTGCTTGTTGCTTTCTGCTTTTAATGTCATTTTTTCTGCTGCCAAGCCCAAATTTTCATGAGGAAATTCCATCTACTGGATTTAAACATAGCTTCAATATGTTCTTGCAAAGTCCGTAGCAACCAACATTTGCGAGGTTTCTAAGTGTTTTGTAGAAACGTGACAAAAAGCAATGGCTAACTTCAATAGAGATTTTCTCAAGATTATGTTTTTCAATGTGCAGCCTGCACCTCAACTTCAACTTGGATTATCTCAGATTAGAAATAACATAGAGCGATGAGCTTTGTATCAAAATGATCCTCGTGAAATAGAGATTTAGAAAGTACAAATAACTAGAAAAGCTTAATTGCCGACTTATGGACGATTTTGATAATTTTTACACAGCTGCTAGTAGTAAAAAGTTTGCATTGTTAAAGAAGAAAGAAGTATAGAATGATTCTTGGCAAATGCAGCGCACAACAAGGCGCATTTTCACAAGGTGCTCTCACTTTTTCAAGTTCAATTTTGCAATTAATTAACTCATAATTACAACTTACAATGTATAACAAGAACACGTTGCCTTTAGCTGTACAGTAACAACCCATAAAACCTAATACGACAACGAAGGATCCGATACCGATCATGATATAAGGAGTGTTGGTGTAGTAATTCTCCATCAACTCCGTGTAAATCGTTAACTTTAACTTGGTATAAACTCCTAACCCGAGAATAGCTATGCCAGTAATCTGTAAGAAAGAAACAGAAGGTTTAACAATAAATATGTTTACGCATGACGAAAAAGTTCTTCTTCTTATGAATTTCTTCATAACACTGTAATCTTTCTGTGGAACTTTCTTGTACACATGCTGGACATTGCATCATATGATGGGAGTTGTTACGGAAAGACTTACATACAAAAACTAGCATCTATGCTGGGCATTATTACAGAAAACTAAAACACAAAAATTATCATCTATGGTAGGCATTGTTCCGGAAAACTAAAATACAAAAATTAGCATCATATGGTAGGCATTGTTCCAGAAAACTAAAATACAAAAATTAGCATCATATGCTGGGCATTCTTATGGAAAACTAAAATACAAAAATTATCATCTATGCTGGGCATTATTACAGAAAACTAAAATACAAAAATTAGCATCTATGCTGGGAATTGTTACGGAAAACTAAAACACAAAAATTATCATCTATGCTGGGCATTATTACAGAAAACTAAAATACAAAAACTAGCATCTATGCTGGGAATTGTTACGGAAAACTAAAATACAAAAACTAGCATCTATGCTGGGAATTGTTACGGAAAACTAAAATACAAAAACTAGCATCTATGCTGGGCATTGTTACAGAAAACTAAAATACAAAAATTTTTTTTGCACTCTACACCCGATGCCTCAAACATTGGATTAGTGAAAGAATATTTCTTATAATGTGCTTAATATCTCCTATGCAAAAACTAAATTAAAAAAATAACCTTAAAAATGAAAAAAGCTTCATCAAACAAGGAACTGAGGACATCTATTTTCTATCGAAAGAAATATTGTCATCAAAGAAGCCTTTATTTAAATCTTAACAGAATCTACACAATATTTTTCTTTTTTTTTTAGTTTTTACTTTTCCATTCATTTGTAAAGTGATGGTCCATGACTTAATTATCATAAACACTTTGGAATTATAGGTGTTAAAGTGGGTAACATGTACTTCAAGATGTGATTGGATATGAAAAAGTGTCCTGTTTTCCTTTAATGGTGGATCGTTGTGATGAGACCATACTGTACCAAAGTCATCATCAAGACTAACCCTGGCCAAGTCCAGACAGTACACAAAATTCTACGTTCTCCCTCAATTTCCCGAGATCCCGGTGGGGTAGTCCGCTACTGCCAAACTGTATCAGTAATTATAATTCGAAACAAGCATTAAAATAGGAAAGCTTAAACACCAAACTGCATTGAATGATTTGGACGTACAGGGTTAAGGCACATTTACACTAGTGGGATTTCTCCCTTATAGCAAACTCCAAACTGTGAACTGCATTGCGAATTACTGTCGACAAGCCATTGCAAACTCCCTGGCAGATGCTGTGAGTTGATTTCCCACAAGTCACTGTCTAGTGGGAACACCTCAATGAGTTACTCTTGGCAAGCCATTGCAAACTCCCCACCAGTTGCTGTGAGTTGATTTCCCTTAAGTCACTGTCTAGTGTGAACACCTCAAGGAGTTACTCTTGGCAAGTTTCGTGCAGTGAATGGAGAAAAAAAGTGCTTACTGTCAGAAAGTAACTCGCAGTAAGTTTTACTCTCTAATTTGAACATGCTTGTGAGTTACTTGGCAGGTTAACTTGACAAGAAAACTCGCTAGTACTACACCTGTGGCAACAGGCATCATTATTGGTAATCACATTACCAACACATGATTAAACCAGCATGGTTGCAAGTTATCTTAATGAATAATATACCAAGGAAGAAGATTATGCAGGAGGATGGTGGAGAAGGATGCTGGAGAAGTGATGCTGGCTATTAATAATCAGCTCAAAGTACCCGCATCTGTCTGCACTTATTAAAGAAAGTCATCAGTATGTTGGGTTTATTTTACTGTTATCACTTAAACTTAGAAAAATATAACAAAGAAATTTGCAAAGTACTGTCTATAAAGCACAAATTTAAAATATACTACCTCTGAATAGAAATTTTCAGACGTAGTGGTTGCCACCATTCACTTGAAAGTTATGACGTAACTAGAAGACTTCCTTATTTTTCCTAAGCACTTCGCAGCTTTCCGAAAGTGCATCTGCTTAAACTAATTCAAATTTCTGCAGTTTACCTAAGGTTCACGCAAAGATGTCACGAAATTAGAGGTCTAATTTTTTTGTAAAAAACAGTTGTATAAAAAAACGTGAACTCGCTCAACTTCAAATATCGAACATCTACAAATCAACTAGTTTTCATTAGCTCTAGGCAAATATTTGAAGCAATAAACAGGTTCCTCCGTGAAAAATGACTCTTTGCGTATGGAAAACCAAGCTGAATTAATCAATCAAACTTAGACATTTTAGACACTTGTGTACAGATAGCCTCAAGCTGCTTTGATTTAATTTCCCATTTATTGTGGTTCTGCTTATTCCTGCAAATGAAAACTGAGACGTGGCTTTTACTAGTAAAATAAAAACAGCAGGGTTAAAAACTAAAAAGTTACCCGGTCATCACCTAACAACACATTTGTGTACACTTGACAACGCCTCGTAGCCCTTGCTGTTGTCATAGTAACCGTTTTAACAGCTAGCTAGATAACGTTTAGACACAGCTTTAGAAATAACAGTGTAGATATAGTCCATTTTTTCATAGTTCATTTTTTCTTGTTCCCAAACAAGATTCTGCTAGTAAATCATTCTACATCATACAAACCTATGTATAATTAAGTAAAGTCTACGTAAAAAAACAAGGAAATTGTGTAGCCAACAACAACTATAGTTCCTGAATTGATGCGGCAGACAGCTTTGCCCACATGTCACTAGACAACTGAAGTTGAGATGCGTCACTTAACCTTTGACCTACTGCTCGAACTGTTTATTTATCTGCACACTATTTTAACATTTGCACGGCCTCAAAGTGTGATGAGTGCCCGACGTGATTAACTCCTTCAGGACCGCACCATTCAAAATAGGTTTTATATGACCTATGACGTTTTCTGCTACTGTATGGGCACAAACATAATTAAATGATTACAAATTAGTAACTATTCTATTCAGGAGAGTCTCGACTAGCCAATCATGTTATTTGTTTAAGCAGATAAAATTAAGAGAATGGCGGCAACCACCACATCTGAAAATTTCTATTCAGAGGTGACATACTTTAAATTTGTCCTTTATAGACAGTTTTTTGAAAATTTCTTTGTTATATATCTCTAAGTTTTAGTGACAACAGCAAAATAAGCACAACATAATGAGTGACTTCTTTTCCTTTAAGACTGAAACATAAAAGTGCTTTCAGATCAAAGAAGTTCATAAAATAGAAAAAGTCACCTAATTTTTGCTTAGTTTACACAGTGTAGTGGACAGCATAATTATCACAAACTGCACTATAGTACACCGTATACATGTATATATAATAATTTTATTCATGGTTTTTCTAGGATGAAATAATAATCACAATAATATTATAATAAGTTAAGTATCTGTTTAATAAACTGATGGCAAGGCAGACACGTCAAAAAACTACAATTACGTAGGGGCAGTAGTGATAAACTGCCCAAAGAAATTACCCATTAGGAAACTTTCCCACTTATGTATCAAGTGCTTAATGCTTAGATCACTTAATGACCATTATACCATTAAGTTCTCATTAGGATTACTATCAGTCATTACCTGTCACTTGTAATAAGTATCGGGCAGAACAAAGTGCATTAGCAGTTTACCCATATTTTCTTATTTTCAAAATTACTCTTTCATTGATTGTGAAAGTAATATCACAAAGCAAATGGGTAATTTTGTTACAAATTACACTCTTTACAAACATAAACATTGTGCATTCATTGTGCTGTGGTGTAAAACTTGAAATAGCTTTAATGTTGCACTAAAAGAGTGTCGAAACTTGCACAATTTTAAAGGAAAACTGGGCGATTTTTTTAATCCTACTCCATTTTGACGCACGGTAAAAGGTATACGTTTTAATAAAGTCATATAATAAAGCCAAAGTGTTTTTGGTAATTAAATAATAAATAAAGATTTAATTAACGCTCAATGAGCCCAATTACTGATGACATCACAAGTGAACGTGACTTTCAACAGGACAAACGTTCAGTGAGCGTGTGACACACGTTTGTGAGCGTGTGACACACGTTTGTGAGCGTGTGACACACGTTTGTGAAACTGTGATATACAAAAAACCCTGGAAATTGTAAAATTAAAATTTCAAGTTTACCACTGTGCTCACGAATGAGCTCTCGAACGTGTGCATCACATCACAACTGAACAGCTCTGGAATGAGTGGTACAGCACCTGTTTTTTTAGTACAACGCAAGCACTAGTACCCATCTAACTAACAAATGGTGAAATGCATGTAACAGTGAAGAACTAGCCATCCGAACGCGTAATTATCATTCTGTGATAATAATTCTTTCACGTAAGTTATTCTTGAAAAAAATAGTATGTTTTCTTTCAATATTCTATACGGTAGGCGCTTTTGAGTGGGTCCAGTTCCCATTGAAAAACAGATTAATTGACAAAAACGAATCGAATTTAGTGCTTTGTTTATGCTGAAAATTTCTAAACTATTATATTTGCGTAATATCATTGTCCTCTTTCTTTGCCTATTATAATCATCTAAAATTGGCCAGTCAATGTGGCTGGGTCCCCGCCGGGAGAGTTTGAAGATAGTGAATAGGGGTCGAAATCTGAATCTTTCCAGATGACTCACGTGATGACCCTTGTGTGTGTGCCATTGTAGATTGTATGATTTACAATTTGTTTGTGTGTGGTGTTGATGTCATTTGAGTTTAATTATACTGCAGTAAACAGTTTTGATTGCACAAAACACCATAAAGTATGAACAATTGTTTTTTATTTGAATAAAATTGCTTTGTCATTATCAAAAAACTAAAAAACTGAAGTTTTTAGTGTCGGTGAATTGAGAGTTACAAAATTTTTATCGAAACTGCAAATTCCTACATTGCACAAGTACAATTTTCAATGTACTTCTTTCATTAACTAAACTCATTGATTTTCTCAGTTATATTAAAGTTCGTAATAAAGAAAAAGATCTCGCCTAGATGGCGCTCATCTCTGTCAAAACACGGCAACACAAGAACAGAGCTCTAAAGGTAGACGAACTTTCGTCTTAAAACATAATCTCGCCTTTAAGAGTAGAAGATAAGACGGACAAGTGATCAAGCGTGAGGATAACATTCGTAGTTACAGCACAAAGAATGCAATTACCTAGGTATTTACAGCAAACCTAAGCCTGACTTACTGTACGCTTAAAACGCCCACTTAAGTGCCAGTCTAAATTTTTTTTAAAAAATCATAATGTATCACATACTCTCATAGTTTAATATACTTATTGTACCTATAATACAGATCTCTGATATGATATTTACTGTTATATAGTTTCACGGCACTTATTAGTTATGTACATTAGTATAAATCACTGACATTCTATATATACATAAGTCTGAATCATAGTCATATTATATTTACTGCCATAGATTCACGGAACTTATTAGTTATTGTACGCAAGTACAAATCACTGATATATATTTATACTTATAGTTAATGTTTCATATGTGAACGCGAGCATGAATCACATGAATGACTGAACATGACAATCATTAACATTGACTGCTGTAGTTGCCAATGTAAACATTACACGCATCTAGAATATGAATCACTGCTATTACAGTCTAGCAGCACTTGAAATTGTTTGCTGCTATCGCCTAGCTGATGTTTACAGACAGTCAAGTTACCAATATTTAAATACCATCGTATGTCAAACCACAAAGTTGCATTTAATAGCTGTACCATGTGTAGATACTTTCTTAAAGCCAGAGAAAAATCGATAATTTTTATCACGTGCAGTGCTTTTTTTTAAATGCACATGTAGTTACTTATAGTATGCTAAAATTCAAGTTGCCAATATTTAAATACCATCATATGTCAAACCAGAAAGTTCCATTTAATATACATGCAGGGCCGGCCTTAGGTAATTGGAGGCCCTAGGCGAAGTGAATTTGGTGGCCCCAAATGAAATAGAATAAAAAATAAATACGAAAAAATGAAATTACGCAATTTACGAGAGAGAGAGGGGGGAGAGAGGGAGAGAGAGAGAGAGAGAGAGAGAGAGGGGGGGGGAGAGAGAGGGAGAGAGAGAGAATGTTCGCATAAAGCAAAAAAAATTTTACGTCCCCCTGGATGGTGAGGCCCTAGGCGGTTGCCTAGTTCGCCTATGCTTAAGACCCGCCCTGATACATGTGTAGATACTTTCTTAAAAAAATTCTACAGTATCTAATAATAATTACGATACTCAATATTAAAAATACATCGTAGACATCCCATTTTTAAATATATATATATATAGGCCTAGCAGGGCAAATCCCACTAGAGCAGCAGCATACAGTAGTCAAAGTAAACCTCATTGGGATATCAAGAGAAATAGGTCAATAAAAGCGGCGGTTGTTTAGTAACAATAGCTGACATTTATAGCAGCACAATACTAAGTAAACTATGGACTAGGGAAGCTGATTGAACCTCTACCATCAAGAAACTAGGTCGCGCGTTTAGACCATATTAATAAGCAGGCAGAACGTTTGGCGTAGCAAACAGGAAATGAAGATGATACGTTTTTAAAACATGCATACGTAAGCTTTCCCATGGTTTAATCACGCGTAGCGAACTAAGCATATCACTTAGTCAATTATTTATTACACGGGTATCCATTTTTTCCCAAATTTGCCAAGTTACAAGACTGTCATGTCTGTTATGTTACCAATACTTGTAAATAATCAAAATCTCTATAAAAATTTTCCTTTTAGTAGAAATAGAAAAAGACTGTTCACTACGGGGTCAGCATTCTCTACCAGAAATAGAATTAGAATCGAATCTGTGTCTTTCGAATTCGAGTCACACCGAATTTCAGTATTTCGAATTTGAGTCGAATTTAAATTGAGTTTGAAAGATTTTCGAACCCTCAGTAAAAAACGGTTTTACAAAGACCAATAGGCCCTATTACTCGATTTCGTTCTGCAATAAAACCACTAATAATTAGTTTAAAAATTGCGCACGAAAATTGCTAATAAATTGTGCTAATTGTGTGATGTTTAAAACGTTTTAATGACAAAGGAATGAATGTGGTTGAAGTGCTGAATTATTCCAATCCATTATGTTCGCATCGAATTCGAATAAAAAAAACGCGCTCTAATCGAATTCATTCAATGCTCACCCCTACTGTTCAGACAAGTAGATCCATAATGCACATTTTTCATGCAATATGGAGCGTTGGAAGACAGATTTCACCGATCCACACTCAACTTATAATGGATGTTTGCGAAGAGATCCAAACATGGCAATGATTTTGCGTGTTGAATGTTTTGTTGTTTTTAGCCATTTTTATTTATTTTGTTAATCATCTTGGAGCGTTACGGAAATGCTGGCTTTACAATTTTAATTCTACCAAGTGAAAAATACCCACTTATCTTGGATTTTCTTATTTTTGCATATACTTTCTCTCATGCAAAGGTAAATAAGTGAAGGTAGTAGAGAAGACAGAACTGAGTAATAGCCACTGTTCACAGCAATGACTCACTCATTTACAAATCAGGGTCAGTGTTGCTCAACTTCTTGAACCAATCACAGCTATTCTCCTTGTCCTAATTGTAACTGTCACATACAGAGTAGGGACAGGCATCAAACAGTCGAACAAGTTTGTTTATTTCTAACCTAAAATTGTGGATTCGAACAATTCACCACTTTAACTGCATACGTCTGTTGATTATCAAAACATTTGAAAAAACATGCAATTGGCACAGTTTAGCTGCAATTTCTGCACACAATTTTTAAACAAATATTAGTGTTTTTACTGCAGGACAAAATCGAACGATATGCCTGTTCTTTGTGAAACTGCCTTTATTAATGATTTGAAAATTAATTCGAAAATCTTTAAAACTGAATTAAAAGTAGATTCAGATTTCGAAATATTGAAATTCAGTTTGATGAGAGTTCAAGAGTGAAAGATTCGGTTGGAATTCGCTTTCTAAAATGGAGTGCTCACCCCTAAAACATAATATTAAAACGGCTACGCCTATAACTACCAAAAATACGGATCCAACTTTCGCCTACTACACTTTTCTGGCTATTCTATTCTTAAAACTGTGGATAAAATAGGTAAAATTTTTAAAACACATAAGGGAGTACAATAAGCCATCGAACAACCAAAAGTAAACACTACTTAAACAGCTTATACATGAGCTCTTTGTATAAACGAATTAAACTACAGCTAATTAATTTTGAAGTACACACTCAGCCTATTTACCCGAGCATTAAATTTTACTTTCATGAGTGGGTCACTCACCGTACGCCCATTCACTTTCGCTTACGATGTCACTGTTCCAAATTTACGATGCCGGTTTGCCCCTCCGCGAAAACAACAAATGCCTTTTAACGCAGTTTAGAAGGACATTAATAGCTCACTTTGTAAATTCTGTGAGGGCACAAACGAGTACATTAAGTACTGGAAGTCACATGTAGTAATACTCAAACAATCAGAATCCTACTACTGTAAGTGAGAAAATATTTATTAAAGTGACATGTTCAAGTTAAATCATACGTTACATCATATAGTCGTTTTCTCTATTGTATGCAAGACAAAAATTAAGACGTAAACCCAACCATTTAGGCTTACAAGTCACTGCCTATTAAGGCCAAAAGATTTCCGTAAAGTGTACCCTTGACAAAGATTGATAACTAATGGGTAACAGCAAGCTATTTAGCATGTTGGATTTATTTTACTGTTATCGCTTAAACTTAGAAAAGTATAAAAAAGAAATTTGCAAAACCATTGGACTTGAAAATTATAACGTATCCGGTGGTCCTGCCTTTTCTTAAGCAAACACTGTTCAAACTAATTCAAGTTTCTATACCTTACCCAATATTCATGGGAAAATATGTTTAATTTTTTGCAAAACTGAATTTTGACAAAAAAACTGACAGCGTGCTGCCTTTTTTCGCTCGAAGAAGAACGTCATTGGTGGAAGAATGCGCGTTTCAAGACAGGAGAAATGTTGGCGATTTTAAAGTGATTTTACTAATTGCACGAGGCGCTTCTTACAGTTTTACTGCTAACTCCTAACATTTTCCCCAAACATTGAAATAAGCCTAACTTCCCAGAAGGCTTGACCTTTCCTTTAATCACTCATACTGACTACTAGTTGTGCTAAGTAATACTTAAATACAGGTTATCAAATTTATGTAATTGATGTACTACAGCCTCCAATGTACCTATTTTCTCATATATTACAAGCGTTTAAAAAAATCGCTCAAATCAGGGAGACTATAGAAAGTGTCTGTGTACAGTCAGAAACTAAGAACCCAGAGAAAATCACTGATGACAACGTGCATTCATCGATGTTTTTTCGGGGGACAAATGCTGAGACTTCTGCAGATGTCTAAGAATGGTAAAATTATAACAAACAGCACCAAAATGAGTGCTTTAAGATGTATCAAGTTTAAAAGGTTATGAAGAAAATTCTCATGAGCACCTTTCAAAAAAATTCAAGGAAACGTAATATAGTAAAGGCCCTTCTATTAGCAGATGACTGCAAGCAAGACTAACTGCAAATAAAACTTGAAACAATTCAATAATAGGTGTGCTAAACGATTAAAGCTGAATTGAATCTGGCTTAATACATAATTATAAGTTTACGTTTACGTACATCCCAAAGATCCCAAGTTCAATTCTAACCCTGTCCCACTGCTGTTTTTTTATTTTAATTTTACTTTAAAAAGTTATCAGTATTATAAGTTTGCAGCACCTTAAATCTAAAAACACATTTGCAAATGAGAAACTTTTAGATGCCTTTTTTGGGTGCATAGCGTCAGGTTTAGTCAACAACTAAGATGTACAGCATAAACAGTCCAAATTGGCAAATTTATTTCTGTACAAAAGCTAGTCACACTGGCTTGTGATACTAGTCAGCACATTGGATTTTAATTCTTAAGATCCGGAAAAACTTGACAGAGATTTATTGACTAAATCTATAATAAACTGTAATCTGACTTAACAGTTTTACTTAAATATACCAGTATACAGTATAACACTTACAAAAAACACAAAGTTAAATATCATTAACAGCGTTTTCATGCAAGCCACGGCTGCAGTCGTCTGAGTTTTTTGACCCATTTTGATGATCAGCAGTTATTACTATCGAATATTGCAACTACCCGTACTCCTCCACCTATCAAATTCTCACGTATTTGTTACACGTAAAAAATCTTGACACTTCAGTATTATCACGACTAGTAATGAAGCTAATGCAAAAAATACTATAGCTTCTAGTAAATAGTAATCATTCCAGGAACTACAGCTAACTCTCCAACGCAACTTTGCAACCAAATGTATACTGTATAGTACGTGTCATGTGACTTTAAGTTTGTACTTGTAGTTACCCAATTAGTATTGTGGTGCCATCTGGCGGTCATACACAAATATGCTGTCACGTGGCCGTGGCTGGAGTCCGTCACTCTGGTTAAAAATGAAATTTTTTGCACGTTAATCAATGATTGAAGATGGCGGGAAGGTTCAACAAGTTGGAGTTGGTGGGATCCGGCACTTTTGGACAAGCATGGCTCGTGAAGTCAAGGACGAGTGGAAGGAGATACGTGGTGAAAGAAATCACAGTAAAAATGATGACTGAGAAGGAACGTCAACAGGCTGTGAATGAGGTCTCAATATTGGCACGTTGCAAACATGCCAATATCATACGGTACAGAGAGGCTTTTTTGGAGGAAGGAATTTTACACATTGTCATGGAATATGCTGAACAAGGTAGTATTTTACTAAAGGATGTGTTATGAAGTATAAATGATACCACATAATGCAGATCTTGTTCTCTCAGTCGTTTATCTTTAATAATAATAGATCATCTAACATGCTAACATGTAGTGTTTTTACGTGCTACTCACGGGATACATGTGTCTATGTAGTGCATAGTAGTTGTTTCAGATTCAGTCAAGCAAACTGTTCTTTTTAAGTCATAGCATTAAATGAAACCAAATCAAAGCAATTCCTTTGATTTGGTCCAAGCAATAGTCACCCATCTATATACTGACCAGTCTTGATGTTATTTTACGTTGTGCTTTTAAGTTTAGAAAAATAAAAGATACACATGTTTTGCCACACTGCTATAATTCTTTTCACCCTGAAAAAGTGTGCCTTCAATTTTAAAAACCAAGTTTGTAAATGCTAAATAGCATTCGTAAAGATTACAATATTTACATGTGTGATATATATTTAGTTTGATTGTGATGCTATTATAAGTTTTGCTTTAAATAAAACAATTATTTACTTAAAAAGAAAGCAAAAAACTGTGTCTGAACTTAGAGTTGAACTAGAACTGTTAGATTTGAACACCAAGTATTAGCCACTCAGACATCAAATCATACAATACTCTGTGTTCATTAACAAGCTTTGTGCAGTTTTTCTTGTTCACCAATTTTGAGTGTTAAAGAAAACCGGATTGCTGAAACTGAAGGTCAAAATGATCTACTCTTTAAAATATTGAAAGGAAACATACTATTTTTCCAAAAATGACTTGCAAGAGTGAAAGAATTATTATTACACAAACACAATTTCATGTTCGCATCACCAGTTCTTCGCTGTTACATACATTGCGCCATTTGCTAAGTAGTAGCAGGACAGGCAGTAGCACCTGCATTTTGCAAATGTGTTGCACAAAAAACAGGTGCTGTACCTCTCATTTAAAATGTAAGAGTACAGCGGTAAATTTGAAATTTGAACTTGCCTAGTTTTGGTCCAACACACTGAATATCTTACAGTAGCACCGTACTTCAATTTTCGCTTTCGTAAACACGTGCAACACGCTCGTGGATTATTTTTGCTGTTGAAATCGTCACTAGTTGGTGATATCGTCACTAGTTGGACTCGCCTGCCGTTAATTAAGATTTTAATCTATTATTTAACTATCAGAAATGCTTTTGCAGTATTGGTGTTAAAACGTATACTATTTACCGTACTTGAATATGGGGTAGTATGTGGAAAAAATCATCATGTGTTCCTTCAAATAAATTTTGAGTGTTAAAGTTACATCTATGAATGACTGATATATTAAATTTATGAAACCAATCTCAAATTCTTGCTTTCCTGTAGGTGATCTACATAAAAGAATCAAGAAAGAGAAGCAAAGAGGAAAGCACTTTAAGGAGGACGTGATCTTGGACTGGTTTGCTCAGATAACATTTGCGCTGGAGTATATACACGAGCAAAATATTTTACACCGAGGTGATGAAGCTGTAAATTTCCTGATTAAGCCTACAAAATTAAAGATTGATATTTTCCACAAGATGTCATATTTTAATGCTTGCATAGCAAAATCGTCCTAAAGTCGGCAGTAAAGCTTTTCTAGCTATTCACATATCCTGAATCGCCATTTCATGAGGATCATTTTGATACCAAACTCATCAAAATAGATACCAAGCTCTATGTTATTTCTAAGCTGAGATAATATAGGTTGATAGACTTTCTTTTATTAATAAGTTCCATTTATTCGTAGCTCTGGTCAGACTGTTGAAATTATTAAAATCAGCTTTGTGGCTAGAGGCACAAGTATGGTTATTAATAGCACAAGATCTTTTTAATGTAAAATTTTAATAAAGTTGTGTTGTTTTAAATATGTTACGTTAATCATTACTTATTAAGTTGTATTACGCTTTACCAGTCTGTAAGACTTATGTATTTGCAAAAGAAAATTCTTAATTTACAATATTTGCACAACCTGGCAAAATGGCACTGTGTCACAGTCCTAATGTGCACCACTAATTCATCAAAAAACACTTTATTGAATACATTAACAATATACAAATTATTGAATATATTTGTGAAGTAATTAATACTTTTCGTTAGTTAACGAAGAATATGCTACTAATGTTCTAACTTATTTTCCAAACTTTACTTAGTGTTATCTGAACTTGTTTTGAACGACTTGCTGTTAAAATGTCTGTGCCTAACGGTGGAGTTTAAATGTACAAGTTATATCAGGGGTGTGCAAATTATCTGACTAGCTGGGTCACATTAAACTTTCCCGCAATTCCTGCGGGCCACAAGCACTTTTATCAAGGAGTCAAGTACCGAAAGGCCTAATAATGATTTTTTTGCGTCCGACCTGCATACATCATTACTACTACACTCAAGAAACTATTTTAGAAGTTACTAAAGTTTATATTACAAACCATATATTTTTACTTTCAGGACAGATAGTGGTAATTTCAATACAATGCATAATAGTAATGTGTATCACACCGTCTGTGTAGTACAGTGTTATTAAGCTACAACCGTCTTGTAAGGGTTAATGGCATCCGATCTAGTAGAAAAAACTACCCGCACTATCTTTGGGATCGTGGCACGGACTTCAGCTGGATACACTCAATTAATCGCCCGGGCCGCACTTTCATTAGGTTGACCAATCTCTTCGCGGGCCGCACAAATTCTCTCGGCGGGCCGCAAGTGGCCCGCGGGCCGCAATTTGCACACCCCTGAGTTATATGAAGCGTTACTACTGACACAAGCTCTTTATGCAATGTGGCAGCATGTAAATTGTATAATTTCAAGATGCACTTTTTAAGCTTTATTTATGAAGAGTGTTTCTTGTGCTTTAAGTGAGATTAAAAACACTATCCTGTTGTAGACAGCAGCTTTTCTCAAGAACATTTCATATTGTACTGGTTATTTTCAGATCTGAAAACCCCGAATATCTTCTTGACGGAGGATAACATAGTAAAAGTTGGGGATTTTGGCATTGCTCGCATTCTGGAAAGCACACAGGATCACGCGCAGACGGCTATTGGCACTCCTTACTACATCTCACCGGAAATTTGTCAAAGGAAACCGTATCCTTGCTCGATGCATTATATATGTGCTTGCAAACCAAAACCGTCCACAAATTGGCGTAGTTAGAGCTATGTTATGATGCTTGAAAGTAGAATGCACCAAAATTTGGCCAAATGTCAATTTTTTGGTTTTTTTTTGTAAAAACAAACGCTAAATCTATTGGACTTTTATATTTTAACATAAAATTATCAAGAAAATATCCAAAAAATACTAAAAATCTAATTTTATAACCCCATACTCACTTTTCTGGCTAAAAACTAGTCCTGCAAATTTAAAAATAATTTGTGAAACTGCTATTGTGAAACTCATGGAAGTAATCAATTTGCTTCTGGTTTTTTCTGTTTCCAAGCCCAGATCTTCGTCAGAAAAAAACATCTACTGGATGATTTAAACATAACTTCAATGTATTCTTGCAAAGTCGGCATAATTAGGTACGTTATGATGCTTCAAAGTAGAATAAAACAAATGCTAAATATATCTGAATTTTATGTTCTACCTTCAAACTATCAAAAAAATGTTCAAAAAATACTAAAAATCTAATTTTGTAACTCCATATTTACTTTTCTGTCTAGAACATAGTACTGCAATTGTAAAAAAAACTCGTATTTTCAAACTCCGATAGTAACTCATGGAATCATTTTCTTTTGGTTTTTCTCTGTTTTCTTCGTCATGAAGAGCCATCTACTGGATTTAAACAACTTCAATGCGTTCTTGCAAAATCCGCAACAACCAACATTTGCACGGTAGCTAAGTGTTTTTGTAGAAACGAGACAAAAAACAATGGCTAATTTTAACGGCGATTTCCTCAAGGTTACGTTTTTCAGTGTGCAACCTGCACCTCAACTTCAATGTTGCTTATCTCAGCTTAGAAATAACATAGAGCGATGAGTTTGGCATCAAAATGATCCTCATGAAATGGAGATTCAGATTATGTTAATAACTAGAAAAGCTTGTTGCCAATTTATGGACGATTTTGCTATGCAAGCACACGTATAGTCCAATTTATTATAGTCCAATAGAGATTGCATTGTTTGAAACTGTGTATGGCTAGAACTACTTATGTTGTTGTTGTTGTTGATGTTGTTGTTGGCATCCTTCTGTCTCGGAAGACAATGGAGTGTGCGCCAAGAGAGTCAGTTATTGATCAGATCGATGGAGCTGCAGAGTCAACTGTGGCTTAGCAGTCCGATCCTTGAACCACTGGAATGGCCTTTCCAGGGCGCACGCCTGGGCAAGGTATATGGAGATCCAGAGTTGCCTAAACAACAGGAACCCCCTCTCTTCCTCCCTGGTGTTGTCCAAAGGAAAGCGGAGCGATACGTTTGGCACCAGGTTGGCTGCCGGAGTCAGTGAGCATGCATGCTGCACTGGTCCGCCTTCGGGGCTCCACTCCTGATTTGGAAGGTTTGCTCCTCTAAACATGGCCGTTGGGTCACTTGACCTCCTCCGCCCTCTAGCCGTTGACTTTTTGTGCAGCTCCTCCGCCTAGTGTCGAGATACAGCGTGGGCATCCCGCAAGCTTACAGCACCTGGTATTCCTAGGCGGTCACCCATCCAAGTACTAACCAGCCCTACGTTGTTTAACTTCGATGATCAGATGACAACCGGTGTTTTCAACGTGATATGGCCGTAGTACTACTTATGTAATGACTGTAAAAGCAATTTACTGTTAGTTTTACAGGGCGATTTCATAACCCTTTGCTAGGGGGTTCAAAAACAATGAGCACCAGTTTTGTACAAATTATTCCATCAAAGGACTTTTGAAACAATAGTGAATCTATCACACCCTCCAGGGCCAGTTCTACCACTAGCCATTCTAGGCAGTTGCCTAGGGTACCATATTTTGGGGGTGCCAAATTGTGGAAGAAATTCTTTAACATTTAAATTTTATATGAGTAACAGCATAGTGTAAGTGTAGTAGTAGTAATGACTCTTCCATTAATAAAAACATCTTACAATAGCATTTATCTAAGTATGGCAGATAAATCTATAAGAATGCAATTCTTCGGGACGAAATGCAGGAAATGAAAGGCAAAGAAAAAGGTGAGTCATGTAGAGTACAGTGGATTCATAGACACAATTTCAAATCATTCAGTACAAGCTTTATTCATCCACAAATTTTATTTACCCACGTCCTTTTTAAATTATATGTATGTATTGTATATAGTCTATTATAATTTGCGTGTAACATTATAATGTACATTTTTGTTTTAAATTTTTGGCACAGTAGTTTTTAGTTTGCACTGGACGCATTTGCCTTTAACAGTTGTGTGAATTTTATTCTCATGCTGCGATGTTCTTTTATGCTTTTATAGTTATGAATATCGATTTTTTATGGCAATTAAAGATTATTATATATATATATATAAGCTGTAGATAGGCAATTAGCTACGCTTAATTGGTACTCATGCATAAGCCTAACGCACAAGTACCATTATACTTTATTATAATAGTGTACAAGAAAAAGTCAATATTAGATGGTGTGAACTGTTGGGGAACATGTTGACCATTGAGGAGAAGACACTAAATACAGTATACAGTTTGGCTTAAGGCATCAAACTGTCAAGAGCCGGGCCCTGATGCCCTCAAAATTTAGTGTCTTGCACAGCCTGGAACTTGCGCAGTCTTGAGGGTGTATAATCGGTGACTTGAAGAACTCAAGATCTTCCGGCACGTCGTTCAGATGTCTCAGAAGCATTGTCTGTTGAACACAGATCAATGGCATGTTTTTGACCATCTTAGCGTCCACTCTGTTTATTGAGATAGCTCCAACATATGTTTGGCATGGTTGAGGTCCAGTGGATATTCAGTTCAGTCGAAAATTCCAGAGTGTGTGAGCTACTCGAATGTTTAGCACCATATTTCGATAGATTTTCTATTACCAGTATCAATATTGGTATTATAAATACATGCTGGCGCTGTTCTTATATTTTTGGAAATACTTTATTTCTGCTCAGTTTGCACTGCTTTTGTTATATCAGTAAGAGTCTTGTGAACCAGCTGCCATTAATGTTGTGTTGTGGCATTCTACTTGTTTTACTTTGTGTTTTAGACACCTTAATGTTGTTGATTACCTAACAGCTGTGTTTCAAGGTTTTACTTTAGTGTTACTGTAATTTTATTTACTTTGACATTACAAACTCATTGCGAAAAAAGCATTTCCTTGACAGCAGGTTTTAGATACAACCAGAAGAGTGACATGTGGGCTCTAGGTTGTGTTTTATACGAAATGTCTTGCCTTGGATATCCTTTCAACGGACCAGATTTCCACACTCTTGTGTTCAGAATTATGCAAGCCAGATATGACCCAGTTCCCAGGTAAATGCGGTAAAGTATGTACACCTGTGTTGAAGAGTTTTTAGAAGAGCTGTGTCTGCTTCACCTCTTTTGAAATGTCTTGCCTTGGATACCTTTTCAACGGACCAGATTTCCACACTCTTGTGTTCAGAATTATGCAAGCCAAATATGACCCAGTTCCCAGCTAAATGCGGTAAAGTATGTACACCTGTGTTGAAGAGTTTTTAGAAGAGCTGTGTCTGCTTCACCTCTTTTGAAATGTCTTGCCTTGGATGCCTTTTCAACGGAGCAGATTTCCACACTCTTGTATTCAGAATCATGCAGGCTAGATATGACCTGTGTTGAAGAGTTTACAGAAGAGGTGTGTCTACGTCACCTCTTTTTATGTGAAGCTCAGTGCTTTCACTCTCTTTGGTATTTCAAGTTAATGTTTGCTACTACAGTCTTGCTCCTGATACGGTGGCATCACCAATACAACTTACGTTTGCTTTATTAACAGAAAATAAGTGACAGTATTTTAATCGATATTTATAATTAATAAATCATCATTTCAGACAGAACTGACACTTGCAAAAGTAAAATGTAATGCAGTCAAAGCCAGATTATTGTATAGGCTAGTATAAGATACTCCCTGGAGCACTTCAAGCTTGGGGTATCAAAAAACTGTATCATTAATCGCAGTTTTGTTTTTATGAATTGTACTTTCTAGGTTGTATTTCAACTTGATGGTCTCTAGAATTTGAGATTTTTTAGATGAATAGAACTTAAAAATAGTCCAAGACACACTTGCACAGTACAGAGTTACTTTGACATATAACTTTCTAATACAAATTCCCAGGTATGCTGTATGTCAAACAATGGGCGCCATGTTCTAGTACAAATTTTATAGTCTGGTGAATGTCAAACAATGGGCGCCGTGTTCTAACACGAATTCCCTGGTCTTGTGTATGTCAAACAATGGGCGCCATGTTCTAGTACAAATTTTATAGTCTGGTGTATGTCAAACAATGGGCGCCATGTTCTAATACAAATTTTATGGTCTGGTGTATGTCAAACAATGGGCGCCGTGTTCTAACACGAATTCCCTGGTCTTGTGTATGTCAAACAATGGGCGCCATGTTCTAGTACAAATTTTATAGTCTGGTGTATGTCAAACAATGGGTGCCATGTTCTAATACAAATTTTATAGTCTGCTTTATGTCAAACAATGGGTGCCGTGTTCTAACACAAATTCCCTGGTCTTGTGTATGTCAAACAATGGGCGCCATGTTCTAGTACAAATTTTATAGTCTGGTGTATGTCAAACAATTGCCATGTTCAATACAATATGTTAATAGGTCCGTCTTGTACACCGAAAAACATTCGATATTACAAAACAGCACTAATCATATGTAGTTACTCATGACTGATCATGAGTTAATTGTAGCCACTGGCCTTCATCATCAGGGGCAACTGTCTCTCTGCTAAAGACATGCGGTTCTTTTCTAAATCAATAATACGTTACATTGTTGCACTGCTATGCTCTGCTTTGCTATTTTCAGTTTTTATGGTCCACTAATACACGATCTGATTGCCGTCCTGCTGCGGGTTGACCCAAAACGTCGTCCCAGTGCATCGCAACTTCTTTCAGTTGGGAATCTGCAACCTTGCATTCAGGCTTATATTGCTCGTTATGAAAAAATACACAAACTTGCAAGGTGAGCTTGGTTCATTAATACCTAAAATTTATCTGTGGTAGGTAACGTGAGTAAGTTGTCAAATCATGCGACAGAGCTTGTTTAATCACCAAACAAATATGTGAAAGGGTTTCCCATGTCGCAAGAATACGAGTAGAGAGCGTAGTATATATAATCTTCTGCAATATGTCCAGAAAAGGTCTTTTCTCATTTCTCATAAGGTCTAAAAAAGTATAGGTGATAGCCAAATACTGTATAATGCGTACTACTTTTTTATTTTTTGTGAATAGGTACTATATTAGTTGTTTCAATGCAACAGACAAATTAGCTGAAACTTCAGAGCTGGGTGCTGCATATTTTATTTAAGTATGGACCAGTTTTCAGAAAAATTCCAATTTTTGCCTATAATTTAGACTACAATACTCAGCTAACAATTATCGTTGTAAACAAAATTTTGGTGGGATTTGAAGGGTTTGAAAAGATCTACAAAATCGTATAAAATCCGTGTATTTAGCATATTTCCAAACAAACATACGAACACCTAAAAACTGGTCATTTTTTAGAGAAATCCGTATTTTTAATGCTTAGCTTTTCAGTGTTAAATGGAGCACATTGTTTGAACAAATGACCATTTTAGTATGTAAGGGAAAGTTGTTCTCTACTGCTGGCAAATCCCTGAAGCTTATTCACAAAACTTACGTTGTAGCAGAATGCCCGAGTGGTTACTGTGTTTAACAACTGAAGTTAAGCAATACTAAGCTTAGTTGCCAAAATGGATGGTGACTGCCAAGTTTAGTACTCATTCTGGGAAGTATCCCCTGCCATACTGTCCAGGAGTATAGTCCTCATTTGAGAGAAGAGCGGTAAAAAAAGCATTTGTACCATTCTTACAGCATGCGTTCCAGTGTCTCTAGCTGTTCCAGTAACAGAGATTCGCAAGAGAGTGACAGTAGCGCTTCGTCTAGACGCCACCAGTCCGACACTAGCGTCCAGTCCGTTCGCAGACCTCGGGGCACTTTAGCTGCAGGGAGATCCAGTAGACCGCTGTCTGTGCGTTGCCAACGCGAGCCGGGAAATGCTGACACGAAGTCTAGCGCTTTGCAGGATAAGCAGAAACTCTCCGAACACATTACAGCAGATGCTAAACAAAAGAATGCCATTCAAGAGAGGAGGAAGCTTAAATTATCTGAAGATGATCAAGAAAATGTTGGTATTAGTATCATGTTGTTAATTTGTACTTAATCACTAGATCTTTTTTTACCTCAACTAAAAACAGTATAAAACTGCTGTTACGATATTAAATTTGGTCAACAAATTTAGTTTCAATAAAAGTAAATGGGAGAAAAGTCATGACTCACCTAGATTTAAACCACGAGTATATGAAATGATACTAGTCTTGCATTCCGAGAATCATTTACAAGCTTTGTAAATTTCATTTCTTACGCTCTGCTTGCTTCTAAATTGAATGCAGCAATTCTGTGTTTTTTTGCTGTTGCTGTTGCTCTAGAGTTGCTGTTTATTATAAATCTTTGCTTCTGTATTTTCTATATGCATTGTGGCCTGGGAACACTCATTTTTGCTCATTCCCTCTGAGCAATTATATAAGCACTCAGCCTATTTGTACACAAGTTGTTTTGTGACAAATTCTTAAGTTAATTAGTATCGTTACTGCTGCATGGATCATGTGGGTAATATTAACTTTAGATGATAAACACCTATTTCAGGTCGACCCGAAACTTCCCAAACCTGCAAAAGTGCAACTACGTAAGAGCTCGCTCACCACACCCAAGGCACAGAAGTACACCAAAATGCGGCAAACAAATTCTGAATCGATGTGCGTGGATAATGAGAAGAGAAGGGTGAGGACACTTGATATGCAAATCAGTTTCTTGTAGATTTTTGTCTGCCTTATTAGCAATTTCATAAACTTGTAACAGTTAATTCACAAAATATTATTATTATGCTGTCTGTCTCATTTCAGGGGAAGGTGTTTGGAAAAGATGTCTCAAAAGTAGTACGTTCTCCGATGAATTTGCGAGAAGCCATAGCAAAGCAGGCCTTTCGAGCAAGTCTTCACAAGGCTTCGCTGAAGAGTGAATCAAATGTGGCACTCGAGGGTGAAGCCACTAAGCTTGACGTTTGTAACGTCGAAACACAGACATGTGAAAGCACGCCGAATGAAGGGGTGAAGTTCGAAAGCAAGGAGTATGACAGCGGGTACGGTGACAGCGGTGGAAAGCCAAGAGATATCGTAAACAAGCCAGTTGATACTGGGCAACAAGAATTTGATGAGACGACAAAAACAGCGGCCAAGCCTCTAAGAAAAGTGTCAATGCTGGCCAATAAAACAAAGTCTACTAGCGTGCTAGAGAGCTCATCTAGAAAGAAGGTCATTTCTAGCATAATAAAGCGTGAAAGACCAAAGATATGCAGCAAGACTTACACCATTCGCAAAAGTCTTCTGCCGGAAGTAAGAAACGACGACATGACTGCAGCGGACAACAACGACAACAATGACAGTTTTTACGATGATGCAGGTGATGACGTCTTTGTTGATGACATGGATGAAACATTAGTAGCCAAAGGTGACAATAGTAAAATTGCATCTGAAACTGAAGTGAAGGACATGAAAAAGCAGAATCCAAACATAGATGATATGCAAATTTCTGCGCAGGTTGAAGTTGCAAGGATTCTCTACAAGATTCATCAGATTCAGCCCTGCGGCAAAAACAAGTCTGTTGCGTTGGAGCTAAAGGAATACTTACAGCAGAAACTAGGTCAAGAGTTGTGCTGGAAGGCACTGAAGCAAGTCCGAGGAGAGGTTGATCGTAACACTGATGCATTCCACAATGCTTTAGCTGTCTTGGGAGAACAGCATGTAGTCTACCTTCCACTGATTCTCAAGGTCATAGATATAGAATCTGACTGAAGACTTGGGGTGAGCATTCTCTACTAGAAAGCGAATTCGAATTGAATCAAATTTGTGACTTTCAAATCGGAATCGAATTGAACTTCATTGTTTCGAATTCGAATTGAGATTGAAAGATTTCGAACAAGTTTTCAAATCACCCGTGAAAATCAGTGTTACAATGATCGTGCATATTTTCTTCTTCAGTAAAATCACTAATAATTTGTTTAAAAATTGTTAAGTTATGCTAATTACATGATGGCTTTAGTTCTAGCATTGCTAATAACACTAGCCCCTCACAATCATATGAGCTTAATAAACGCTATGTTGATTGCCAAAGACCGGCTCTTGCATGTATATAATTCATGAACACTGTGCTTGTCTTGAGAAAGTTTATCTTGTGATTAGTGCATTTTTATCTGCTGACAATGGCATATCTATTATCTATCTATTGTGATTGACAAATTCCACGCTTCACAAAAGTACCATTTTATCTCATAGTTGCTGAAGTGTTTTTTTCTGCCAAAGATGATATTAATTCATTCATAGTTTGCTGTAGTGTTTTTTCTGCCAAACATGATACTAATTCATTCATAGTTTGCTGGAAAGTGTTTTTTCTGCCAAAGATGATATTAATTCATTCATAGTTTGCTGGAAAGTGTTTTTATTCTGCAAAAGATAATATTAATGCATGTTATGTAGATGGACATATTTAATAATGTTATGACTAAAGATTGTTGCTTATTCTTAATCCACAAATGTACTAGTAACTAATATATTTTCAAGATATTTATTATTAAAGTGTGATTATAACTTTACTAATGCGATTTATATATGTTGTGTTTTAAGACGAAACTATATTTTTTACTGCAAAACTATTGTATTTTGTAATAAAGTTTATTTTTATATGAAACATTTCGCGTAGTTATTATAATTGGCAAAAGCAAATTAACCATATCATTCATATATATACATTTCATTAATAAATTTAAGGTAACGATAATATCTACAGTATAACAAGGTAACACAGAACATTTATTATCATGACACATTCGATTAGCATGCAACATTAACCAATACTAGGTCTGACCAGTAAATGGATAGGTGACCACCAGGAAAAGTGGCTCCATGTGCCATACTGCAGGAAGTTATGGAGAATAAAAAATCTATATGTATCTCTGCAGGTTGATAACCCTATCTTAAAGATGCATGCTAGATGATGAACTAGGTTGCAGTTCTGCCACAACTATAAACATCAGTAGGGCATGCAGTGTCAAGTGCAAGATCCTATCTTGCAGGGTACCAGACAATAAAAAAGTATACAGGGTAATTTTAACTCCTTCGGGACTGTAAGCATTTGCTGGGTTCTTAAAAAACTGCTCTCACATTATATTTGACAATTTTTGTAGGTTTATACTCCTCAAACAATGGATTTTTACGTAAAGTTATACACAAAATGCATTTCCTTGCATTAGACAGATTAAAAATCAATTTTTGACGAAAAAATTGAAAAAAGTTTTCAGTAACTGCAGTGTTTGCACTGCAACAATGTACAGTATCACTTGTGCGAAATCGGCTAATGCAGAAAAGTTGAATTATGAAGACACAACACTCTGATGCAATTTGGCCTCAAATCTACTCTATTTTTAAGCATAAATTCCTGTTAAAAGATGAAATGACCTTAATTTTTCTTTGGCTGATCGGTTGGTTTTTCCTACAACTTGGTACAGCTGATAGTTCTCTTTGGCTCCAACAAGCAGGCGATGTATAAAACAGTGCCAACTGCCGAACATGCAAGTGTGTACTGGATTAAGCTACTCACTAGGCTAAGTTGGAGTGCCTGAAAATGGCATGTTTTTCTTAATTTTGTCCAATTAAATCACTTATAAATGTTAAGACAAATAGCATGATCGGATTTGTAATCATTTAGTTATGTCTGTGCTCATGCAGTAGCAGAAAAGTCATAGGCGTTATAAAAGACCTATTTTTAGTGGTGCGGTCCTGAAGGAGTTAAGAAAATCTGTACATTACTAAAGTTGAAAATGCCTTTACGTTCAGATGAGCAAGCTTTCTGTTGCGAGTTTTCTCTCTGACAGCAAACTCGCAAGTGTGAACAGCTTTACATGCTACTGTCGTCAAGAAATTGTAAAATCTCTGACAGTTGCTGTAAGTTGATTTAATGTTTAGTGACAACATCTCAGCGAGTTACTCACGGCACTTCTTACATTGAACAGAGAAGTAAGTGTCGGCCTATGCTTACTGCCGAAGAGTAATTTGCAGCAAGTTTTGCTCGCTAGTCTGAACATGCTTGTGAGTTACTTGGCAAGAAAACTCGCTAATCTGAACACGCTTGTGAGTTACTTGGAAAGAAAATTCGCTAATCTGAACATGCTTGTGAGTTACTTGGCAAGAAAACTCGCTAATCTGAACACGCTTGTGAGTTACTAGGCGAGAAAACTCGCTAGTCTGAACACGCTTGTGAGTTACTAGGCGAGAAAACTCGCTAATCTGAACATGCTTGTGAGTTTCTTGCGGAGAAAACTCGCTGGTCTGAACGCACTTGCGAGTTATTTGGTGAGAAACTCACTAATCTGAACGCACCAGTAGTTATAACATGGTGATAACAGAATCATATTTTATGACAGCCATTTTGCACAGAAAATCAGTTTGTGGAGAAATGGGGCTGGTGATGACAAACGTGATACAAAAGCTTAAAGCATAATGTACGACACAAGATATAAACGACAAACCCGGAGAGAAACTGAGTAAGAATAAATGCTTCTTATCAAATAAAGACAATTTGCTTAAACAATCGTTAACTGGACTTCAACGTGAAATGCTACGCTAAGAAGTTTAGAGAAAACTGTTGGCTGTCACTGACTAGAAATTTGCTCCAATGTGCTTCAAAACAATGCAAATGCAGCATTTTGCAGATGCAAATACTTAGCCACAAAATTTAGCCCAATTTTATTGTAGAGCGCTCCAACGTTCTCTCCGTAGCTTAGCTACATGACAAAATGCTGAGTGTAATCATATTCAATAGTGGGAATAACAGCTTGTACAAATTTCAGGAAAATAAGCAGATAAAGATGCACCCCGAGCTGCTTTTCTCCGCCGCTCTCCACCGTTTGTATGATCTTCTTCATTACTTCTGCATGTCTACAATGGAAAATATATTAGTACAGTGCAAAGTTAAGCAATGTTGAACCTAGTTAGTTTGTGGATGGATGCTTCGCTTCATCAGACTACAAAATATAAACGAGACTAAATTTGCTTGACACTTTACAAGTCATTCACTTCAGTAAGTTCAGTAAGTGAATCATTGCCCATAGTCTCTATCATCATTAAATTACCTGCACGGATGCACAGAAGCAGACTGTTCAGGTAGATGCGGATGGTGCTCTATGGTTACCGTTTTCTTAGCGTGGTCGGCGCTGAAATCTTCGTACATTTGTTCAACTGTTAGCGGCTTCCGGTTCTGGAAACAAATCAGATAAATTGTGTAATAAAAAGGGACTAACCAGAAGTTCTGCTGCACGGAGCAATCATTCGGTTGCATTAACTTTAGCAATTCGACAGCATCAAGCAGTAACAAGTACTTACAACTAGGGCTCAAAAAAATTACATCTAATATTAAAGTATTTTTAACAATTCACAGCTCAAATTGCAAATGAAATTGCACCATACAGCATGACTTATTGTTGTTTTAGATGAAAAAAGACTTACAATGCCCACAAGAAATTGGTTCATGAAGATTATTAGTTCGTGAAGTGAATTAGGGTTAGGGTTGGAATTAGGGTTAAGGACAGGGTATTTAAATTGCATGGGATATTAGAAACGGCTAGCATTTGTTGGTCAGTCGGGAAGCAAAAACATGTACTTGTATAAAAATCGCAGTGCTTGCATTACTAGCGCGTTTTTAGAACAGAATAACGCATTATGTACTGCTTTAATGTACCAAATTAGGTGAAAAATTGTTGGTATAATAAAAAATTGGCTTCCAACAAAGTAAAAAATCGTCGTTAAAATGAAACAGTGCATCGCTAAGTGAAAAAAGGTGTCAAACGTTCAGCATCGTTAAAACAAATTGGAGCTAAACGCGTAGTCATTAAGCAAGGATTAATGTACTTCACATTTCTACACCTGGATATTCTCAAATGCTGAACAACTGCTTATAAATCCAGTTTTTTTCTCAAGATTGTTATCTCTGGACTTTCCTACGAGAAAATTGTAAATACATCAACAGATACCTCCATCCTAGTAAATCATTACTAATATGGATCCGCATTCACAATTTTGATTTTCTTCTGACAAACGTGCTTTAGAGGCCACTGGGCATATTTGGGATGGGATATAATATACAATCCGACCTCATTTGTAATGCCAGCCTCGCTTAATGCCCACATTTTTAGCAAAACAAAATGTCTGTATTTATATAAACATCTATATATTAATTCTACTGGTATATATGTATTAATACACCTTGATATAATGCCAAACTCGCTTAGCGCCAGTTATAGATGGCAGAAAGAAGACAGAAAGCCAACCCTTCTATACACAAATGATGAGATTTGATGACAATTACATAAAGAATAACAAATTACGTAGTGAAACGCGATTTTTCTATGTTACTAAAGGACGCGTACACAATACTGTTAAACAATATGACAGTGGGGAAATACAATGTCTTGCGTACTGCAGTTCAGTTTGTGTGTAGTATTGAGTTAGGTAAATTACATATATTTTGACGTAATGGATCATAATTTTCATTTGAGTTAGGTGAAATTTTGAGAAATTTTGAGTTAAGTGAAGTTTTTTTGTGGGAAAAACAAAGGATTTGATCCGCTCCGCTGAATAAAGAGGCTCAACTGTGTATAAAAAATACCCACCTCATCATAACCCTTTAACCACAGCCGAGGGGTACGATAGTAGTTATCGTAGGTTATGTTAAGGTCGTACGTCCTGGTCTGCAGTATTCCACCATCCGATGCTTCAGTCTTCGAATCTGTGCGAGCTACCGTCTTGGGATCTATGGTAAACTAGAAATACAGAGAAATAAACTATCATTGATTCGACTGTTACAGTGAAAGACTGAGTAAAAAATCTAGTATTCAACGTAATTTAGAAAAGAAAAACAAACGGAGAAAAACAAAAAGCAATAGATTGTTCAAGAAAATTAAGCTCTGTTTTGCGCAAATCTTGTCTTCAAACAGGCAATTCACAATTAAGATCAACTGTCATTGAGCGATTTAAAGGAAAAGCTTACAAAGCTACAAAAATGCAAATTTTTTAGCTTGAATTTAAATTAACAGTGAAAACGTAACTTGAAGTTTTATCTTCAAAACGTTTCCATGCTTTTCGGGAATTTTTATGCAAAATTATGAAAGATTGCTCAGGCAATGCAGAAGGTTTCTTCATGTTGTTGTTTTTAAATTCCTCTTGTGGAATTTCCATTAACCTTGTAGTAGATAATGTTTTTATATGCATCTGGACCAGAATCAACGATTTAATGGCATGGCTTCGGAATCTTGATAGTTGTGATGAGACTGGCACTAGCTCACTTCCTAGAAGAGCTACCAAACCAGGATCTCTTTGAATTTCACCACATTCTGATGTGAATGCTGAAGAACGAAATAATGCATAGCAAGTCATGTGGCACACGTCATCCCCACTCGCTGCTCACCTCTTCCTAGCATTTTAATGTTTTTCACAGACAAAGTAATTCAAGTTTATTAGACCTGTTTGAAATGCAAAAATGTTCTTTTTGCTTATTACAAAAAAAAAATACAAATACATTTATACAAATTCATTCTAATCTAAGCTTATGCTAACTTAGAACCCTGTTTACCGTTGTCGGGGGGGGTGTTTTTTTTGGGACATCGTAGACAACCCCCAACAGAAAGTTAAAGTGTGGGCATTGACCTAGTACGTTTTCATTATGTTGTGTGAGTGAACATGTGTCTTTAACAAGCTAGCGAAATTTTTCATTAGATATGCCGCAACGATGTAAGTTTACTTCTATTAATTTTGATTTTTATTTATTCATTGATTCATTATTCATTAACAATTTAACTAAATTAGCCAATGTCAGTCACCTTTGCCTTTCTATTTTTTTTAAATATTGCAGAAATAAAGATCAGTGGTTTATATAAAAATTCAACTGAGACTTTAGAAGTTGTCATAAATGCCTCTCAGAGACACTAACAGTAGATCCATAGCTTGCCCAACGCCGATGGGAATTTCATTTATGGAGAAGAAGTCACAACAGAAGTATTGGGAAAATATAAAACTATTTCATCCATTTTATTTACAGTCAACCTCGGATATAAGGGACACCTCCAGACCGGAAAAAAACCATCCCTTATATGCGATGTCACTTATAGCCGAAGTTGAGCCATATTTTTATGGATTATTGCTACACATTCAGTGCAAACGGTATGTAGGAAGCTCCTTCACCGATGCGAGATGTATGCGACCACAAAAACCGAGCTGTTCGAAGGCCGAGTTTGTGAAAAATTGAAGTTAAAAATCGATCAATTTCCCTTTGATCGTAGGGTCCCTTATAAGCAAGGTAATTTACCTGGGTTTCTATTACGCAGGACCTGAAGATATCGTGCCTCATAACCGAAAGTACCTTATGTCCGAGTACCTTATATACGAAGATTTTTACATAGGAAAAACGTTACGAAAAATCGGGACCGGTGTTGGTAATCCCTTATAAGCGAATACCTTATACCAGAGATGACAGTAGTTTAAACTCTGATAGCAGCAAATGCCTTGTTTTTGCCATTGTTGTAGTTGGTTTACTTCGATGTTCTGCGTGCGTGTGCTTTATATTATATGTTATATCTGTAGTTGTCACTTTAACATCTAAGGTTAGGCAGATCAATGTGACTGGTTCCCCACCGGGAAGATAGTGAGTAGGGACCGAAATCTGAATCTTTCCCGGTGACTCACCTGACGACCCTATGGTGATAATTTTGTACGTGTGCATTGCTGTAGATTGTGTGTGATTTGCAGTTGTTTGTGTCTTTTTGTTGTTTTGTGTGTGGTGTTCATGTAATTTGAATTTAATTAGCTACAACAACTAGCACACTTACATCATCTTCCTCAAGCAGACCACTCTCATCGAGTTCGTCCATGTCTACGGCAGGTTCATCGTCGTCGTCGTCATCGAGCACTTCCACTCGTGGCTCCAGGGATAAATCCTGTAAATGTTCCGTTACAGACGATGTGTGCTGTTCATTATCTAAAACGAAAATGCGCTTGACATAAGAGGAATATAAATGGCAGCCACTTTTGTCCTGGTCAACCGTAAAATCAAATGGCTAATAAGCATTCAAACATTTAGAGGTGATTTTCTGATGTCAGAAATCTTTGAATTATTTCCAACAGATTTTGCCAACTAAACAAGGTATCTAGAAATAAAACTGTACAAAAAACCTTTCTCCTTTTGAATTTAAAGGGCAGGATAACATTCTTTGAAAATAAATCGAAAAAATTCTTATCACTTATATGCTGTCTTTCTACAAAGTTTGTGTTAACAGTAACACTGCATAAAACTTGTAAATTTAAACTCCCACGTGGACTGTTAGGCGTGACCATTTTAATGGTAGGTCATTTAAAACAAATTTAGATAACATTGCATAACGATGAAAAAATAATCAGAGCATTCGTAGCACACACGTCACTAACTAAGCAAATGTTTTAATTACTGTTGAATTATTATAAACTGTTGTGGATTAATGTAGAATGCTATAAATTGTTGTGGTTTGATGTAGAGTGTTATAAACTGTTGTGGTTTGCTGCATAATGTTATAAACTGTTGTGGTTTGACATAGAATGCTATAAACTGTTGTGGTTTGATGTAGAATGTTATAAACTGTTGTGGTTTGCTGCAGAATGTTATAAACTGTTGTGGTTTGACATAGAATGTTATAAACTGTTGTGGTTTGATGTAGAATGTTATAAACTGTTGTGGTTTGATGTAGAATGTTATAAACTATTGTGGTTTCATGTAGAATGTTATAAACTGTTGTGGTTTGATGTAGAATGTTGTAAACTGTTGTGGTTTGATGTAGATGTTATCAACTGTTGTGGTTTGATGTAGAATGTTTTAAACGTTTTTTGGTTTGATGTGGAATGTTTCAAACTGTTGTGGTTTGATGTAGAATGTTTCAAACTGTTGTGGTTTGATGTAGAATGTTTCAAACTGTTGTGGTTTGATGTAGAATGTTTCAAACTGTTGTGGTTTGACATAGAATGTTATAAATTCTTGTGGTTTGATACAGAATGTTGTAAACTGTTGTGGTTTGTTATAGAATGTTATAAATTGTTGTGGTTTGATGCAGAATGTTGTAAACTGTTGTGGTTTGGTATAGAATGTTATAAGCTGTTGTGATTTCATGTAGAACGTTGTAAGCAAACTGCTAACTCTTCTATAACTGCAAAAATAACTTAAAATAATGTCAGTAATTTATACCGAGGCCCCAGTGATGCGTATCAACCCAACCACCATCAGCATCATCTTCTTCGATAATCATTTCTTGGTCTTCATGATAATCCATCTGTTTACAGCGCTTGTAACATGGAACTGAAAGACAACGAATAAGCTATATAATAAACATATTAATGTAGTGAACAGAAAAAGCATAAGGAAACCTAGCATTCAGTCGGTCTCAGCGGCGGCTGCAATGTCTCACCATGTTTGACTAGGTTCTCGTCCTGCCACAAAAACTCGTAATAAATATGTCTATGATTGAGTGCTGGATTCCAGTACGTAGAGTAGACAATGGTACAAAAACAACGAGAAAAATCGAAAGTGTTTGTTTGATAACCAGAGTCGAACCAAGCACCTCCCGTTTTCCAATCACGGGTTCTTCTATAAATGATCTACTGATGACCGTATATATCAGCATAATATAAATTAATATTATTTAATTAATTAAGACATATTTTGTCAGTCCTACCTATACAACAAATGATATATATATATATATACTTATGAGAAAAGACAAAATAAGAATCTCTTTTCTTTAGTTCTTTTTTATACTTGTGGGGAAACGGAGTACGCGAAAGAAGTACAATTTGGTTCACAGCCCGGCACAGTGAGCTCACAGCTCAAGTAATGTGATCTGAGATAAGATGCCGCACTTTAGTTAGAAAAAGTACTGTCGTTCACACAGTGTGTGTTGTCAGATGTCACATGCTTAAAAACTGTTTACCGGTATTTTCTTGAGACAATTTAGGTCATTCGTAACCAAACAATAGTTTTTGTTTAGGAATTTATCATGTTAATATATAAATTTTCGTACGTTTATTTATTTAAAATTACAACACTAAAATTACACGTATGTTTCATTTTACACAGTATTAGAACAATGGCTAAAAATTTTCGGAAGCAGCGCCCCCACCAATTTTAGCTACAAGCCGCCACTGTTACATCCATCAGACGATGGATTCAGTCGGTTAATTGAGTCAAAACACTTCCATACCAAAGTGAGCGTATTAAGCGCCACCTGCTGTATCATTCAGCTATAACAGTAATGTTAATAGACACTTTCTAATTACCGTTTCTCGTGATAAGGAACTGTTTCTCAGGCGGTAAATAAGTTTTAGTTTTCGTAGGATCTCCTGGCGTCCATTGCCAAGTGGGGCAGTGATGTACTAGGTGATCACCAGCTACAACAAACTGCAAAAAGAACAAAACACTACATTTGATGAATAAAGCCCAGAGCCGTGCCATTTCAGCTGAGCTACAGCCAGTATATTTCTACAGCCGACTTAGCCGATAACAAACCTAACTTTAGTCGCACCAGCTGCTCAGTGATCAATGGAAAGTCGAGCTAGCCGACATTTTTCCCTGCTGCGAAGGTTTTCGCTCTTGCAATAATCACATGACACTGCAAATCACTGGTTGAAATACGGCAAATGCATTGCAGGTTTGATGTCAGACTGTGCATGTACTGGCAGAGATACTAAACTTTAGGAATTTTTGAATGGGAAAACTGGTCAATTCAAAATTAAATACACAAATAGTTAAGGTTAGTCACACGTATGGAATCATTTTCATGTTTTGGTAGTGATTCGTCGGTAATCAAGATAAGTCTCGCCAAGAGTTGGATTTAAATTATATTTCCAATAAATTCACTGCTTTTTCATAATAATAAAAAATTGATCTCTAATGCATTATTTGAATTTGTACAAATGAAAAAAATTTATATATAAATTTTTAATAGCTCAAATTGCTCAATTCAAGCTCATTTATCAGGATGAGGAAGGACAAATATTACATGCAAAATTCTTGCAAAATCACAGAAGAAACTATACAACTGCAAAAGGAGTTATGCTATGTTCTTTGTAAACACGCTTTGCCGCCAAACTTGAGTTAGCTATAAGTATGGGCCTTCAATTTCTATTCTAATTTTTATTTGTCGACACATTTCAGTGTTTACAACTGACTAAATCAAAAAAAGGATTGAACTAGCTGAAAAAAACCTGTGACATTCACAACAAATGATAAAAATGCAATCAACGTTAAATCGCACATTGCAATGTACAGTGTTCCCTCGCTGCTTCGCAGTTCGTTTATCACAGACTCGCTGTTTCGCGGGTTTTCAAAAATATTAATGTAAAATATTTATCGCAGTATTTTTGCTGTTTCGCGGGTTTTTGTGGTACTCCAGCTAAAGTATCTTTGCACATGCGTAGTACGTATTGTACAGTAATGTATAGATTTGATGAATTTTGGAAAAAAATCACAAAATGTATAAAAATATATTAAAAATATTAATTCTAACATTAAAAGAATATTATAAATCATAAAACATGTATTTATTCGGCAGATGAATACACACCAAAAAACGAAATGTAGTACTTGCGCCCGCTTGAGATGCTACTTGCCGACATGAGATTGTACACAACACACGATTGGTTGAATGATGGAAAGCGACCAACCTGAGAATGCTGCTCTGTATCCCAGTCGCTGATTGGCTAACTACTAAAATAAGTATAGCATCCCTACTTCGCGGAAATTCACTTATCGCGGGTATGGCTAGAACAGGACACCCACGATCAGTGAGGGAACACTGTATAGCACTTCCTACTCTTTCACAAGTTTAGATTTAAACCAAGAAAGCATTAGAGCTACTAAGGTAAAATCAAATAAACCCTGAAGGAGTCACTCTGAATCATTAGTCGTGTTAGAAAAGGCAGCCCAATTCTACACTGTTATAGTATACGTACTTCCTCTGCAGTCAGCATACCCGTTTCTTTGAACTTTGATTCCTGGAAAACAAGAAAACATAGGAAATTTTCCTAAACTCTGATTGGTGAATGGTGCTGTGATAATTTATTGAAAGAGATGATGGCATCGAAAATTACCACAGTTAGTAGTAATCGGCGCCAGACAATCCTATAGTCTACTGTTGGCCGCAGCCCAAGGCCCCTCAAGCTTCGGTAACATGTGGTAAAAATCTGTTTCCCCACTAAGGCTCTGTTGAAATAATTTGGTTTGCAATGAATAGTAAAATAGTGGTATTTGTTAAAGAACATTTTATTGACAAAGAAAATCTGGCTGTTTGAGTTTATTTAAAGAATTTGCAATAAGTTTAGTTCAAGGCATGAAAATGTCGCCAAAATATACCAGGAGTAAAAAAAAACGGGTGTGGGCAAGTTACAGGGTGGCACCGTGTGAGAGATGGCCCCATAATTTCATTAGCCTAGGGGGCGCAAACGTTCACAATGCGGCCCTGGCAATAATAATAATTGCAAAGAAATGTAAAAAAGGTAAAAATGTTTGGCAAAAAGTTGCACACACTGGAGAAAATGACAATTTTGCAGACAGATCAACATGTTTTCATACGCTGATATTCTATTCAGCAGAATTTCATGCCAAAAAGCAGCACATTGATTTGACACACGAATCAAAGAATCACAACCAAAATATTGTGGTGATGACACATACTGGCGAGAGAGAGCAGCACAAGAGATTGCCTAATCAAGTCACATTAAAGAAAATATAAAAATTTAAAAATAAAGATAAAAGATTTGTTCCACTTGACTTTATTCTTGACATTATAATGAATCTCTAATTAGTACGTTCTTAAACGGTAGTACCCTTCTAAACCATGACCAAAATACAGTTATATTTGATAATGTTCAAACATGTTATATTTTTTGTGTCTTTGACAATAATAAAACCATGGTTATATAAAAAAAAGATAAAAATGGAAGCAAGAGTTCACCTTTAATGTGGGAGTAAATTTCTCTGCAATGTTAAGAGCTGTGCCCTTTACTGAGTTAATAAACTCATCCATTGTTAAAGCCTGGAAAAAATACAAGAGTCATTGTTAAATAATGATTATAGTAACGACATGAAGACATCGCGAAGTTAATACACAGAGCAAATGTATACAGTATAAGCTCTGTTTTTGACCATAATTCGTTCCTAAAAAGTGTTTGAAAACCGATTTGTTTGAGTACCGAATCATTTATTCTCATAAGAAATAATGTAAAAGCAAATAATCCGTTCTCAAGCACCAAATGAACTGTAAAGTATTACTATATAAATACTTTATATAGTATTTATAATAAAACGAAATATAATAATGCAAAAACGTTTATTCAAACAGTAGGTATGATATAATTGATAAGAAAAACATAATAGAATTACTTTGAAAGAGAAACGTAATTGTTCCTGCATGAAAAAGCAAAGAAAAGCACAATTCAAATATTGTGTGTGACTACTCTCGGGCGCGGTCGGTTACGCTCGGCTCTACTAGGCTCGCCGTACATGTGTCCATCACGTGTTTGGCGGTTGGTCGAGTACCAAAATTCTGGTTGAGAGCGCAGACAATGTCAGCTCGAATTTTTTGGTCGAAAACCAATTTGTACGAGTACGGAGACATTCGACAACGGAGGTATGACTGTGATTTCCTTTTCTGATATTAATAATTTATCTTTTATATAGCGCATCACGCCAAGTGATCTCGATGTCCTTTATAATTAAAAGTCTGTTATAACTTACAATATATAATTATTGTTATAATAGATAATCATTATGAAATTAACCACCCACTCAGACGGTGACTTTTAGTGTGAAAAAGAGGGCATGTCATGAGAAACCGGATGTATGGTATCAAAGCCAACCTCTCCTCATGTTGTAGGCCCTTGGAATTCACGTAACAGTTAACAATGAACGTTTGGAAGGTTAAACCTATCTCTCTTTCATAAATCATTGAGGTCAGGCCATCAAAGACCATCTCACAGACTTACAGTTAAGTCTCTTTTTCTTTGCTAGCAGATTCACAAGCAAGTGCACACACTACATGCATGCATGTACAACATAAATTGCATTATGTTATGAACTTATGATATATCAGCTTAATACCAGACAACACACTCAGCAGTCATAGACTGTGAAACAGAAAATTCAGCACGTTTAATAGAAATTTTTGTGCAGCAAAGTTGGTATCATATATCAGTGTTTATCGAGCCCACATGAGTAAAAGTGTTTACAACAGACTATAAACAAGTTAGAATACTTATTCTAAAAATAATGTTTGCCCAATATCCTACTATTAGCCTACTTTACGAAATTCCAGCACTAGTTACTTATCATTGAGGATTGTTAATCTACGGAATTTGTCATATCATATTGTCACTGCCACATTACTTAATACAATAATAGTATAATACATTCGAGGTCAGGTTGGATCAGTATTGGAGAAGATTTTGGTATATCCTTCCGTCAGGTGGGCACAGAATTTTATCACTAGTAGAGACGACGAGAACGTTGCACAGGTCCAAGACCTTATAGTCAATGCATCATTAAAATTTTAAGTAAAATGTACAGTGTAGAAATACTAATTTAAACCCATTATCTTACTCGAAATACAAGTCAGAAATGAAGGTTTGACCACAACGTGCCACGTTCTATATCACTTTTAATTCGACTTTTAATACCCTTCCTCAGCACTATCAATTTCCATGATTAAAATTAAAAAACATTAAATTTTGACGATCCAACACCGAGGTCCTAGTCAGCAGTACGGTAAATCTTTTAAACTTCATGGACTGTCGAACCACTTAGAAGTTCTTTTCTTTCTTTTCGCCATAATTTTAATTGGGCTCAGCTCCAGGTTAGAAGTTAATGTGATAGAAGTCATGTACATACACGAAAAATAGGCAAATGGTTTTGTCATTCAACTCGTACAGTTTTGGACTAGAAGTCTTTTTGCACATACGGAATTACGGATAGCTGGTAAGGGTAGAAGTGCACTCAAGTCTTTCAGAAACTGGGCGTAGCTAATCTAAGGCTAATCTTAAAAGTGTTAAAAAAGAATTTTGCCAATAACTGGAAAAGTCGGAGTCACAAAACATACACGGCAGGTTCCCGGGGTATAGGACCAACAATGGTGTACTGAATCCGTTAACCTTGGTTCAAACAGTTACTTGAATACGAACTACATAAAAATTCAGTCATTACCAGACTAGACCTTAGCTTGTTTTATTCATTATTCGTCATACAATATTACTATCTGCTGTCACAGTTAAGCAGGACTAATTTCAACCACATTATTGCTGGGTGATCATTTGGTGATCATGTGAAAATATTCCACAAGCATGTCGCGCCTGTTTGTGACAGCAAAAGTTGAAGTACAGTGCTACTGTAAGATATTCAGTGTGTTGTACTAAAACTCGGCAAGTTTTAAGATAAAGATGTTTATTCTTGTGCTTTACATATATGTATTATACTAATTATTCACAGCATTTTTTAAGGTTTTCGATTCTTATAAATGTGCGAATGTTTTTGCGAATCGATTTATTATATTGACACTAGTAACATTTGTTTAGTAAATATTGATCGAGATGAAATTAGCAGATTTGTTTTGCTGGCAAGTTAAACCGCTTCGAAATAATAAAGTGAATCATTGGTACGCGTCGCCATCTGCTGGCAAGATTTCCATATTGACGTTTATTGAATTTGTACTAAATACTAATTCGGATCTGTTACAAGTATTATTGGTACGTGGCGCTATCTGCGGACAAGATTTGTATATTGACGCTTATTAAATTATTACTAATTCAAATCGTTGCATCTTTTATCACTTTGTGTGCATAGTAATACTTTCGAATAGTAATATAACGACAACATTTAAAGATCTTTATCTAACACAATCTTAATGAATTTTTGAGAATAACTAAAATTTAGATTAACAAGAAATCCTCCAAGCAGTCATTAATACAGTAAAAGTTATATTGATAATTACATATTAGCAATATAACTGTATGTCTATAATTATGTTACCCAATTAAATAACACGTTAATGGCATAACTGTTTGTGGTGTCTTCCTAAGAAAAGCCTCAACAGTACTATCGTCATCATCAAACAACTAGAGATGTTACTCAATTAAATAATACGTTAAGGGCATAACTGTTTGTGGTGTCTTCGTAGGAAAAGCCTCAACAGTAATATCGTCATCATTAAACTGCTACGTATGTTACTCAATTAAATAAGATGTTAATGGCATAACTGTTTGTGGTGTCTTCTTAAGAAAAGCGTCAACAGTTTTATTGTCATAACTAAACAACTACATATGTGTTACTCAATTAAATATCATATTAAACTAAGAGGCTTTTTAAAAATAAACTGTTAAGGTCAAAATTTAAAATATTTTCGCTCACTTACATCACATGAAAATTAATGTATTAAAAGCAAAATAAAAACGTTTGAAACGCATTTTTTAAACGATGTAATTTCTAAATCAGATTCTATGTCCCGGTATTTCTAATGCTCCCAGGGTGCAACATTTTTGCCTTTATTGCATTTTGTGGACCCCTTCCGAAATAACTAATAGTTTTGTGATTGTCGGCTAAAGTGTTCATCACGTTAAATAAAGAATAATAATAATAATTGGCGATGAATTCATAAATCTTAGCATAAACAATATTGAACAGATGCTGATTTATCTATAAATTAGTTTTTTTAGAAAAGTCGTCTTCAACCATAGCATCTCTAGTGAGTAAATTTTTGCATCATTTTATCGATAGTGCCGATGTAACTGGACGTGTTAATGACTGCTGCCATCTGGCGAACAATGGCAAAGTTTTCCTTGGCAAGGAAAGAAGAATGCTTGAGATGGCTGTTACTTGGAAAAGGAAAAAAATCCTGCAGGCTGCCTATTGAAGGATATAATGGTCAAGCCTATTGAAGGACATAATGATCAAAAGAAGCATTGTGAATGTTTAACTTTAAAGCTGAAGAAGCTAAGGTATGCACATGCTTACACCGCCGTTATGCAGAGTTAAATATATATTAAACCCAAATTTTGTTTTGCCTTGCTGAAGCATGTGCATACCTTAGCGTTTTTGAGCAGAAAATTAGCCATAGTATACGTTGCTACTCAGGGATTTAGGCACCGGACGGATAGACAATATGTGCCAGGCATGACGTTCGACAGATATAGTACATGCATCACAAATAACTTGCGAGAACGGTGACTTGTTTTGAAAACAGTCATTGTTGTAGGCGTAATTGTCTACGTAATAATCACCGTTGTTGCAATGTAAATAGAAAAATGATGCAGTGAGGAAAGGATGATAAATAAACATCAGCAAAATCAGAATTTTCTTTCGGATTAGTTTGTGGCCCTGAAAAGGGCCGGTTGGTTTTATTGGTTTGCAACGAAGATGATCATTTACTTTGCCTTCTTCTCTGTCTTCTTTGGCAGCAAAACTGCTTGAATATTAGGCAGGACTCCACCTTGTGCAATGGTAACTCCAGACAAAAGCTTGTTCAATTCTTCATCGTTCCTGATGGCTAACTGCAAATGTCGTGGAATGATCCTGGTTTTCTTATTATCACGAGCAGCATTACCCGCCAACTCAAGAACTTCAGCAGCCAAATATTCCATCACTGCTGCAAGATAAACAGGAGCTCCGGCACCAACTCTCTCTGCGTAGTTGCCCTTACGGAGAAGTCTGTGGATACGTCCTACGGGGAACTGCAATCCTGCTCGGGTGGAACGACTCTTCGCCTTCGCTCTAACTTTGCCTCCTTTTCCTCTACCAGACATGACGGTTTTAGCAGTTTGCTTAAAAAACACGGAACAAAACTTAAACGTAGAATGAGAATCAATATAACAATTGAAACGAAGCAAGGCTTTTATACCTACCCGTGGATTAACAAGCACACTTTTCTAAACCAATAGCGCAACAGGTATTAGCAAACAGCCAATGGCAGTCAAGCTGGATGGATGATAAGAATAACGACCGTGTTTGCTGGTGAGGAAAGCTTGCGCAGTCAATCCGAGTCAGCACATATAAGCAGCGTAGTTGTTACGCCTGACATTCAATTACTGATTTTAGTCGAAGTGTTTGTTACGTAGCGTTTATATTCAGAAGAAAGATGCCTCCTAAACCAAGTGGAAAAGCAGCGAAGAAAGCTGGCAAGGCCCAGAAGAGACCAACTTCTGACAAGAAGAAGAGGCGAAAGAGAAAGGAAAGCTACAGCATTTACATCTACAAGGTGCTGAAGCAAGTTCACCCAGATACTGGAATCTCTAGCAAAGCTATGAGCATCATGAACAGTTTCGTCAATGATTTGTTCGAGAGAATATCTGGAGAAGCTTCCCGTCTTGCTCACTACAACAAACGTTCCACCATCACAAGCAGAGAGATCCAGACTGCTGTCCGTCTTCTCCTTCCAGGAGAGTTGGCTAAGCACGCTGTGAGTGAAGGAACCAAGGCAGTGACCAAGTACACCAGCTCCAAGTAAACTGCTGAAAATATTCTACCAATAAAACCAACCGGCCCTTTTCAGGGCCATCATACCTATTCGAGAGAAAATTCTGATTTTGCTAAATAAATTACTGACTTAGGAATCACTACGTGTTGACAAGTACGGTTATATACGTGACAAAAACAGTTCACGATAAATTATGTTCATTACAAGGGACTATTAATTATTAAATGGTATACATTGTAATGTTTCATTGTATTTTTCTGTTTTTGAGATTTATGGACAGTTTGACTTCTCTCATAATCATCGTGGCAAATCTCAGAAGGAGGCACTATCTTATTTTCAAGATATGCACCGAATCCGACATATTTATCGTTTTACGATTAAATCAAGTTTCCGAGGTCTTGAACACGGTTTGTGACATTTTCTCGGGTACCAGACAAGGTTGGACGTAGAATATTAGAACTGAACCAACATTGACACCCATTTCCCTAATATAATTTACTTGCATAACCCGCCTATTTTTCCACTACATGAACTATAAACTTTTTAACTGTCAATGGTACGATGCGTCTGTTTAACGACTAAAATGTCCATTCTTGAATTTTTAATTTGCAACGAGAGTATAAAGTGCTAACAAACAGGTTTTTGTCTACATATCACGATTAATTTTAGAAAAATTGAGTCTATGTGGCAAGTTTAGCGTCTTTCGTGCAATTTTATTCATGCACACTGTTTAAGATACAGCATTCAAACTCAACTAGAACAACAGTATAATACAAGTATAAATTTATTTACACAGCATAGAGGGCGTATGCTATGCAGTGCACCCATGGGCGTAGCCAGGTTCTAAAGTGAGGGGGAGCAGGCACATGAAAAGGGCGCAGTGACACATGAAGCAATTACATATTTGTCTATGGCTCTATATACTATAATAATTAGATGCCATTGAGTGCACATAAGCCTGTAGCGTCGTCTCTTGCTTCTGTATCAGAACCCTTTGCTACCCCCCCCCCTATTAGCTACACCACTGAGTGCACGTAAGCCTGTAGCGTCGTCTCTTGTTTCTGTATCAGAAGAGAGACCCTCAGTCACAAACCAGTATTTTGGCGGGAGATTTATGTCACTCAGAAAGAGTTACCATCCAATTTAGTTCCCCAGTTTTAGGTAGACTTCAAAATCAGCAAAAACGTATTGCAGTAGGTAGACAGCGTAGAATGCGTCGTGTTTTAATGACGAAAATTTCGAATAATAAACAACATATGAAAATTATACTGAGCTATGTATCGAAACGGACATTATCAATATTTTTCGGGCCCTTAAAAGATAAATTACGATACGAACAACGTGCATAGGACCACCTAGACATATGCAAATCGTAAATGGAAAATATTGCTTCGCAAATTAACAAGAACATGATTGGTAGTGGTGCTACTGGATCGAATACTTTGCTAAGTAATCGAATATTAAACGATTACTTTTGTATCTATGAATTTTATGATAATTGGAAATACAAAAATGTATTTTTTGGGTGCAAGCCAATATGTCACCAATATCCGTGAGTGGCCTGACGCCTAACAAACAAACAGCTGCGATGTAGCACATTGTAATGCTGCTGGGTGAGTGTACTTTCAACACCACATAAAGTAGTGCTACTTACTGTTTTTAATAAAATAACATTTTTTTAGGTGCAATTAAGTATTTCAATGTAAACAAGTTAAGAATTTCACCACAATCGAATATAGCAACTGTGAAGCAAAGGCGTGAAAAGCGGCCTGACTCCAGTATCGTTGTGAGCAATTTTGTTAGAGACATAGCGTTTATTCATTGCACTTTTTGGGTACTGGGAGCACAAATTTGGCACCCCCCCCGCATCAGATATTACCGCGAGATCTCAGCAATCGATTACTGACTTCGATAAAAGCTACGTACTTGAAATTAGCATTATCGGCCACCATGAACGTTTGGTTAAAGTGCATTGCTGTCAGTCATCTACGACAAAGCAAATATAACACTAACGTTAATGATTAGTAAAATTACGTGGCAATTGCAATAAAAAAATGGAAACAACCTAACCGATTAAGTTAATTGTCACGAGGATTTTTTTGCAGAAATCTCGGAATAAAAGCAAAATCAGAATTTTCTCTTGGATAGACATGGTGGCCCTGAAAAGGGCCGGTTGGTTTAAAATGTAACATCTGGTCATCTAAGCACGTTCACCTCTGATACGACGAGCCAACTGAATATCTTTTGGCATGATGGTAACTCTCTTGGCGTGAATGGCACACAAGTTGGTATCTTCAAAAAGTCCAACCAAGTAAGCCTCGCTTGCCTCTTGAAGAGCCATGACTGCTGAGCTTTGGAACCTCAAATCAGTCTTGAAATCTTGAGCAATCTCACGTACAAGACGCTGGAATGGCAGCTTGCGGATGAGAAGTTCAGTGCTCTTCTGGTAACGACGAATCTCACGAAGAGCTACTGTACCTGGTCTGTAACGATGTGGTTTTTTCACACCTCCAGTGGCTGGTGCACTCTTTCTTGCGGCTTTGGTAGCAAGTTGTTTTCTTGGGGCTTTTCCCCCGGTAGATTTACGTGCCGTCTGCTTGGTACGAGCCATATCGTCTTCTTACTTTACTAGAAAATTAACTAGAATATACGGAACATAAAAACTAGCAAAATTGCTTGATATCGGGGAATTTTACCGCTGAAGTTTATATAGCTGCAAGATGGAGGAAAGGTTGCAATTCTGCAAATGTTATTGGTTGATTTCTTCTGTTAAACTTTGCAGTTCGCGTATCTCGACGCTTAGTGGCTAGTGAGTTTAAGCTGCTTCGTGATTGGTTAGTTAGTCGAAATAAAAGTGCGTGATTGGTTAATTGACATGTAGCATATATGTGCATGGTCAGCTAAACACAGAAATTGATGTTCCTGAACAAGTGTGTACGTTCAACGCAGTAACAGTGCGTGTTCGCTCAAGTTGGCGTGCCGGCTATATAAGTTGAAACTTGGGATTCCTTGTCATTCAACAGTTGTTTCTTGTTGATTATAGAAGTTATTTCTGTATTTATAAAAAGCATGTCTGGAAGAGGAAAAGGCGGCAAAGGATTGGGAAAAGGAGGAGCCAAGCGTCATCGCAAGGTATTGAGAGATAACATCCAAGGTATCACCAAACCAGCGATTCGTCGTCTTGCTCGACGTGGAGGAGTAAAGAGAATTTCTGGTTTGATTTATGAAGAAACTCGAGGAGTGTTGAAGGTTTTCTTGGAAAATGTCATCAGAGATGCTGTAACATACACTGAGCATGCCAAGAGAAAGACCGTCACAGCCATGGATGTTGTCTACGCTTTGAAACGTCAAGGACGTACTCTGTACGGATTCGGAGGTTAAGAGCTGTCTTTTAAGCTGGAAAACCAACCGGCCCTTTTCAGGGCCACCAAGTGTTTCCGAAAGGAAATTCTGATTTTGCTAATTTTTTTCACACTAGTGCATGTATGTTAAATTCTGTTATTTTTATTTATTTGACAATTACTATGAAACAAAAATGTGTACAGTACACAATACTTGTTGTATTCCGAAAAGCTCTCTACCGTCATAGGCTACGTTGGAGTACAAGGTCTTTTTAACAGGGCAAGATTTTGCCAAAGCCTCTTCGTCTTATCACAAGTGAAACCTGTAGGTATTTTGAGACAATTCATGGGTGTTGATACGGTTGTCGGGTAACTGCGATACACACCACCTTATCATTTTTTACAGTAATGTAGTTTGGCGTTCAGCAATATCGCTTTTAAATTTACGCATATTTTAAATAAAGGACGTCAAAACTCATTTTATGTGAAGCGGGTTTTGGTTTCTCGGAATATCGTTAGCACTACAGTGCACATGTAATAATCAATTTTTTTCAATTCGATTTATTTATCTCTTTATAGTGTTGCAATTAAGCATGATTGATAAAAGAATCTCTACTAAGTTTTGAAGAATGGTTAAAATGTATAGATAGATCTAGAACTAGAGAAAGGATAGCGAAAAGACTATAAAGTCACCTAGCCGGCTGTCCTTTACCGAATATAGATAAAAAGATTTTTTAGACACTGGTGGGCGTCAATGTTATCAGTTTAATTCAGGAAACATTAGTAATTTTTAAAATTATGACATTTGCTATATAATCTAGAGAAAAGAATATACATGTAGTTTAATTAGCGGAGCAACAACATACGGTCAATCTTGATTAAACTAAAAATTGCATTTAGATTTTATGTGAAATATATATATATATTAATTCTTTATTTGTCATAAAAAATGGTTCACTCATTATAATAAAATTGAGTTAGCCTCAGCGTAATGTTAAAATAACAACACTATTCAAGACAAATGCGTCCAGTGCATACTAAAAAAAAACTAAAGTGCAAAACAATACACAATAAATGAACATATTTACAAATACCATGTTAAAATATTTTTACAAACAATTATACGAAAGTACATTAAATTTTACATGACATAGTGTGCACTATTTATACATTTAACATTACGAAACTAACATAACACGTATTACATTACATAATTTTTTTAAAAAAATTTCATTTATAATCATTATATGGAGTCAGGGGCGGGGGTAGATGAAAGTGGAGTCTGTGTAATTAGTATCAGATGCACAATGTGGAAGTTGAAACCTGTTATATTGATATTCTTTTAATTTCTTTTTAAAGTGGTGGAGAGATTCTATTTGTTTTATTTCACTGGGTAGTAAGTTCCATAAATGTATGGCCTGTTTTGATATAGAGTTATTTCCAAATTTATTGTTTACTGTAATTTGCTTTAAATTGTATGTTCTAGTGTTCAATGTGGTATCAGGAATAAATGCTAAGGGATTGTTTATAAATGGAGTGTTCAGTTTATTTATATATTTATAAAGAAATATCAGTGTTTTGTAATCTCGATAGGCTTCTAATATTGGTATTTTTGTGGACGTTCTTAAGCTCTTAAGACCTAAATACAGGTCAAAATTGTTGTGAAATGATAAAAACACTTCCCCCGCGGGATAGTGACTAGAGTTCAAAGGCACTAGCATGCTGTATCTACTGACGTGCTACCGTTTCTAAGGAGGAATGAATCACCAAATGCCCGCCTCTTTTCGCAACCTCAGTAAAAGCAATTTCATTGGTTAGAAAGTAGGCGCAGTGATTCATAATAGCGGTTGCTTTGGCGGGAGTATAAAAGAGAATACCGGAAATTACAGCACGCACTTTGCACGAAGTTTTAGACGTAGCTCTAGAGAAACTCGTGGCTAAGTAAATTATAGTTACTGTGTCTTAATTTTCAACATTCGTTCGACGATTCAAGCTTGCAAGTATGGTAAGTCGAACTCTAGCTGTTTTTAGAAATATGAAAACTTACCGTAATTGTTGTACTTAATTATTTCACACTCAGTAAATGTTAATAGACGGGGTAAGTGGATAAGATAGTCGTATAAACGCATCAAATCAGTAAAAAATAAAGAGCTTGATGAACCTCCACTGGTTCTCCTATTATCGACCCAATTTCACAAAACTTTTCTAATTTCTATTGTAAGCTGCTATGCGTCTACAGCTGCTTTTGTACATTTCCACACAATGCAGGTTTCATATAATTAGGTTTCTGTAAATTCAATAATTTAAGAGACAATTGGACTGGATAAAAGGGACATTAGCTTGTAACGCTTCCTTGATTTCTCAACAGATGTCACTACATCATGCATGATATATGGAGCACATAACAGCAGAATTACAGCAATTACGTCACCATTGGAGTCGTTACTCAATCTTTAGGTTTGAAAAAAATTACTACATCTAATAATTATTTTAATAAGAATTCTTCTGCTTGTATTTCAGCGTGAGTGTATCTCGATCCACGTGGGACAGGCTGGCGTGCAAATGGGCAATGCATGCTGGGAGCTGTACTGTTTGGAGCACGGTATCCAACCCGACGGAGAAATGCCCACAGACAGATCTGTAGGTGTCGCCGATGATTCGTTTAACACTTTTTTCTCCGAAACCGGAGCCGGAAAACATGTACCGAGAGCCGTGTTTGTCGACCTTGAACCGACTGTCATTGGTAGGTGTTCTGATCTCAGTTTATGGTATCGGAAATATAGTCAAGTTTGGCAGCAAATGTATAAACAATATACATTACTATGCTCTAAAATACAGAAAACAACAATAGCTTTTTCTAAATTAATTACATCGGATAGTTAAATTTGCGTTTCAAATCTACGTGCAGATCAAATCAACCAAGATTGGAAATGACTCCTTTTTCTCACATTCGTGTGATGAGAAATAGGCGCAGTACCATGATAAGCATGATAATGAACTGCTGTGTTCGTCTGTGATGTCAGTGTCTTATAGCAATCTTCACTTACACAAACATGCTTGATGCACAGGGAAGATGTCTACCATTGCACAAACTGTGACATAAGCGATAGCTGTGTTTGGTTGCCATTAATTTTCCAATATAATTATTCAAAAATTAGAAACAATTGCTAAGTTTTTTGTAGACAAGAAAAAATATATTTTGGACGGTAAATTAAAATGAGGTGTAATCAATTGTCTAGTTTTCCTTTTAAATACTGAGTTTTGTATTGGATAAAAAATGTTCATTTTCTAGATGAGATCAGAACTGGAACGTACCGTCGGCTTTTTCATCCCGAACAACTGATAACTGGTAAGGAAGATGCTGCCAACAATTACGCTCGTGGTCACTACACTATCGGTAAAGAGAAAATTGACGAAGTTCTGGACAGGATTCGAAAACTTGTAAGTACTTTAATACCAATTAAAAAGTAAACGTTGAACATTAAAAAAGCAGATGTTGAACAGTGTTTGTATACATCCAAATGCTGATAGCATCCATACGTATATTTTCAGTCTGATCAATGCACCGGATTGCAAGGATTCCTCGTGTTTCATAGTTTTGGTGGAGGCACCGGATCTGGATTTGCTTCACTGCTCATGGAGAGATTATCTGTTGATTACGGGAAAAAGTCTAAATTGGAGTTCGCTGTCTATCCAGCACCGCAGGTATTTTTTGCTTATTTGTGACTCTACAGTAAGCTCATTAAACTGCCTTTTACAGACAATTTACAGTAAGCTCGTTAAACTGTCTTTTACAGACAATTTACGGTAAGCTCGTTAAACTGCCTTTTGCTATTTACGGTAAGCTCGTTAAACTGCCTTTTTTACACAGTAGGTTGCTGATTTTTCATTTTCTGATTTTCTTTCCAGGTTTCTACTGCTGTTGTTGAGCCCTACAATTCCATTCTCACAACTCACACGACACTTGAACACTCGGACTGCGCTTTTATGGTAGACAACGAGGCCATCTATGACATCTGCCGCCGAAATCTCGACATAGCCCGGCCCACCTACACCAACCTGAACCGCTTGATCGGACAGATAGTGTCTTCCATAACGGCCTCTCTGAGATTTGACGGAGCCTTGAATGTCGACTTGACGGAATTTCAAACCAACTTGGTACCTTATCCAAGAATTCACTTTCCCTTGGTGACCTATGCACCAATCATATCAGCAGAGAAGGCTTACCACGAGCAACTGACCGTGTCCGAAATCACCAACTCATGTTTTGAAGCCAACAATCAAATGGTGAAATGCGATCCACGACATGGAAAATACATGGCCTGTTGCCTTCTGTTCCGCGGCGATGTTGTGCCAAAAGACGTGAATGCTGCCATTGCCACCATCAAGACGAAGCGGAGCATCCAGTTTGTTGACTGGTGTCCAACTGGTTTCAAGGTGGGCATCAACTACCAACCGCCCACTGTCGTCCCGGGTGGCGACCTGGCCAAAGTCCAACGGGCCGTCTGCATGTTGAGCAACACCACTGCAATTGCCGAGGCATGGGCTCGTCTTGACCACAAGTTTGACCTGATGTATGCAAAACGTGCGTTTGTCCATTGGTACGTCGGAGAAGGCATGGAGGAGGGAGAATTCTCGGAGGCTCGGGAAGATCTGGCTGCTTTAGAGAAGGATTATGAAGAAGTTGGAGCCGACGGAGCTTTGGATGATGAAGATGATGATGAATATTAAGCTATTATTAATGGATTTATCATCATCATCATCATTTAATGGCTTAATATTCATCACTACTGCACAATCTAATCATTGGTAGCCAAACATTGTTGACTAATTTTGTGTTAAAATTGTGAAATCACTTTTGTGTTAAAATTGTTGAATCACTTTGTGTTAAAATTGTTGAATCACTTTGTGTTAAAATTGTTGAATCATTTTGTGTTAAAATTGTTGAATCACTGTGTTAAAATTGTTGAATCACTGTGTTAAAATTGTTGAATCACTTTGTGTTAAAATTGTTGAATCACTTTGTGTTAAAATTGTTGAATCACTTTGTGTTAAAATTGTTGAATCATTTTGTGTAAAATTGTTGAATCACTTTGTTTAAAACAATCATTTTGTGTTCATTGATTGAAAGATTGCACTGTATTAACCCACAAATTATAATTCTGTTTGGCGAGTTTAAAATCAATAAAAAGTACCGACAGTTTTGCAGAAAAAAGTTGTTTAGAAGTTGTCACAATATTAAGAATGCTGCCTATCATTAATTTTGGTAACAGTCACTCGTGCACCGTAGAAGAACAAAAAGTTACAAAATGAAGCAAACTTTTTTGGCAAAATGTCAATTGTGAGTCAAGAAAGAAAAAACATCAAATTTCTTGAGTACCGACTAAGACTTTACAAAGCATCAGTGGTGAGTTGTGTACAGGTACTGTGGAACAGCAGCACCCTATCTGCATTCAAAATTATAGATAATATTTAATAAAATAATTTTTTTCTTCAGTTCTCTCTTTATACTCGTACAGAGTACGTGAGGCTTCACAGCTCAGCACAGTGCACTACAGTAATACGGTGTGCATTCGGCCATGTGCACTTGTCTAAGATAAGATGCTACACAGCTAGCGTCTGCTGCTAGGTAGAGAAAGTATTGTCACTCACAAAGTGTGTTATCAGTTTTCACGTGCTTACCATAAATAAATCAAGCTGAACTGCAGCAATTTAGGATATTAGTAAGCAAAAAATAGTTTTTCGTTTAGGATTTTATGAAGTTTATGTATAAACTTTCGTTTGTTTGTTTAAGATTATCACAACATTAAAATTGCATATGTTTGCTTCATTTTGCAGCGAACGTGTGTACCAGTAAGTGGCGTACTCTACCAGCGTTGTTTTGTAACTTTTGTTTCTCTTTTGAAATGCGGTGCAACCAGCAAAGCAGGGTTGCGGTTTATACAATAAAATAATTAATATTGAAACACATGATAATATGGCGCTTCATACCATACTAAATACTTGACTGTATGAAGATTGTTTTAATTAGTTGGCTAGCTTAGCTAGTCAGTTAGTCAACCAATCAGTTTACACGAGTTTGCGGTATGGCAAGTTGAGTTACACAGCTTGGCATTCTTGGTGATGGAGTTGAAGAGGGGAAGGTTTGAGTAAGAAGGAGGTAGAGGTAAGTGGTAGGGAAGGTAGTCGGATGTGAGGAGGACCACCTAAACTGCAAGTTCGCCCAAATGCTGAATGTAAAGACTTTTATATTCTATTATCAAATCATTCGTGAAAAACTGATTTTATATCTGATTAAGGTATTGCATTTCATGTATAGTTTTGTATAAAAATTTGTGTGAAGAGTAGCAAACTACAAAAATTATCAAATACAATGATATTGTTATTTAGTGAGAGCAATTTTTCACGAATCCACGCAAAATGCAACAACGCTAGCGGTCCTGAAGGGGTCAAGATTGACCAAAACCTGCGTGTTATGGAAGATTTTCAGCTGCAGTTTAAATTTTCATGAACTTTATTCTACAAAGAAATTGCAAGTTTATATCAGGGCTCAATCAAAATTCCACAAACCGATGAACAAATTAGGAGTTTACTCTGTACAAATTTGCATGAACTGATGTAAGAGGTCGAATGCGTAAGAATTTATTGTCTAATTAAATTATGTTATTTAAATGACCGGTGGCCTTCAAATGCTTCATTACTTTATTTGCTTACAGTAGCCTTGCGCAGGACCTATGTCAAGGGGGGAAGTGAGGATACTTCCCCGGGGCCTCACCCTCCAGGGGGGCCTCGCACCAAGGTTACATTTTTTTTGCTTTATGCGAACATACTGCCTCCTCTCTCCCTCTCTCCTGCCGCACGCGCCGTTTACCAGTATTGACAAGTATTAAGGACTGGTCTTGAGAATAAAGCAGTTTTTCTTTCAATTGTTCTTTTCTTTAACAATTGTATAACTCCATATTTTCTCTTCGAAAATGCTTCTCCGGCGTTCCAGCAGTTCAAAAATTTTCTGGGCGCCAACCATGGTAGCGCCCGCCCCCGATGGGGCCTCTCACGCCCCACTTCCCCGGGCCTCGCCTAGGCTGAAATAGGCCGTGGCCTTGCGCTTTCTCCGTGAAAAACGGCTACATTTTATTATCGTCATACATTTATAACTTTTTAATACCAAAGGATTTCACATTTCTAATATACTAATACTTATTTTTGCAATAAAGTAATGAAGCTACTATGTGTGAGTGTCCGTAATTATATGTGATAATGTACTCTACATGGTGACACCCTGTCTAAATTTATTGAGCTGTACTTTTTATATACAAGTATTACTTATCAGGGTTGGAAAAATTGGTATAGTATGTAACAGTCAATGAATGAAATTTGCTTTTATTATTATTTTGAAACTTATTAACTATCAAAAAAGCCCAATTTGATATTAAAATCAATAAGTTTTTGTACTCTTTATTGGAGTTGTGCTTATATCTCAGTTTGTTCCTATTGTATCGAAAAATTTTAAATCAATAAATTTTTTATTCCAGTTACTTGATACCTTGATGGTATTGATAATGCTAGTGGTTTTAATGAAAAACAATAAAATTCCCGTGTTACTTTCCAAGCGTCCCGCTAAACGAGCTTGCGAAAATGTCCGATGCGCGTGATCTGCCTAACACCGTTACCAACTAAGTTAAAATTTTTGCAAAGCAAAGACCGAAAGTGCCATAAGCATTCCTTGCTTTCGTTATTTACCCAGGCGCCCTAATTCAAATATTAATAATGGCCTTTCGTTTCTTCATTCAATTGTTACTTATCATTGGAAATTATATATTTAAGTTATTGTATATTACATTAAGTATAGTCACTGAAATTATATAAAATGTAAATAAATATAGGAACAGTAAAATTGGTAGTAGTAGTAGTAGTAGTAGTAGTAGTAGTAGTAGTAGTAGCAGTAGTAGCAGTAGCAGCAGTAGCAGCAGCAGCAGCAGTAGTAGTCGCAATAGTAGTAGTTGTAGTAGTAGCAGTAGTAGTAGTAGTAGTAGTAGTAGTAGTAGTAGCAGTAGTAGTAGTAGTAGTAGTAGTAGTAGTAGTAGTAGTAGTAGTAGTAGTAGTAGTAGTGGTAGTAGTTCTAGTAGTAGTAGTAGTAGTAGTAGTAGTAGTAGTAGTAGTAGTAGTAGTAGTAGTAGTAGTAGTAGTAGTAGTAGTAGTAGTAGCAGTAGCAGCAGCAGCAGTAATAGTAATACAGTAGTCAGTAGGCATCATACATTTTGTCTAATTAGTAATGCATTGTACTAATTGATATCAGAATTAAGCATTTGTCTTGCTTAAAAATTTCCCTAACTTTCTAACTTAGAGATTGCGGACAGTTCAAGATGGGTGCCATATGTTATGCATCTGATTTGCGTCCTGAGATTTATTCACTCCAACAGAGAAGAGAAACAGCTGACTTGTATGAACTATTCAAGTACTTTATAAATGGAGACAACTGTGTTAGCTGTGATACACTAGTTGAGCCTGCACCTCTGCTGCCCACTAGCGGTCATTCTAAGAAATTGTATAAACCGTATGCAAGAACTAATTGTTGTAAAAGTTCATTTCTTTCACACCGTGTAGTGAACAAATGGAATAGTTTGCCAGAAAGAGTGGTCAGTGCACTGAACTTGAACGTTTTTAAGGAGAGATCACTGAACTTGAACGTTTTTAAGGAGAGATTGAGGGCTTCGTGATAAGAAGCCAAAATTACTATGAAAGGATTATTATTATTATTATTAATTATTATTATTATTGTGAAAGGAACCCAAGATTTCGGAAAATCTGGAGACGTTACCTCCTGGGTGAGACGGTACCTTAGTGCCTAGTGGAATGGTGCTGTTAGGCAATCTGGTAGATCTATCTTTACTATTATAGTTATTGTTATTATTTTTATTATTATTATTATTATTATTATTATTATTATTATTATTATTATTATTATTATTATTATTATTATTATTATTATTATTATTATTATTATTATTATTATTACTATTATTATTATTATTATTATTATTATTATTATTATTATTATAAAATAACTAAACTTAATTCTTGTATTTATTTCGTTATTGTTACTAATGTTATCAAAATTACGTTTGCTGTGATAGGTAAAGTTGATAATTTTTTAGTTTGGTTTGTAATAATATTATTCTTCTGTTTTTAATAGTCTACGTAGAGTTCTTTTTTCTAGTTTTTTTTCGGAAAATAACATCGGCGCCATTACACTTACGCACCGTCTACTTTTTTCTGGCCTATTCTTTGTTTTTACACCTGTAGGCCGTAAATTAGATGAGCAGGTGTAATATACACCATATTCCTATAATATTATAGGTTTTTAGGCGTTACAATTTCTGCTGCTTTGTTGTTGTTCTTCTTTTTCTTCTTTTATTTTTTTCCTTTTTTTATTTTTTCGTTCTTGCTCTTTTTTGTTCTTGTACTTCTTGTCCTTAATTGCTGTCCCTGTCTGTTCTCGTTTTTCTCTTATTTTTGTTGTTCTTTTTTATTTTCTTCTTCATCTTCTTGTTCTTGTTTTTTTCTTGCCCTGCTTGTGTCTGTCTGTTGTTGTTCTACTTTTTCTTTTTTTCTTCTGGCTCTTCTTGTTATTCTTCTTAAATTCTTCAGGAATCATCTTTTTCTTTTGGACGGTTTAAAATTATTTATTGCATATGGGACTGCAAGTAAGCAGGTGTTCGGTTTTTTCAAACTTCCTGACATCCCGAGGGGTGGGATTTTCTGTAAATAAATTTCAATTAGAAAGCTGCCCAATTGAAGAAAGATAACATAAAGTGTTGGTTTGCCTAGAACGAATGTATTTATATGTGGCAAGTGACAAAAAGCCATTTAACTATAATATTTTGTGGTCACACAAACCCCTAAACTAATGAGTAAGCCATTGTTTTAAGTATGCAGCAAATAACCCAGTAGTCGGAGGCATGTGAGCATAAGGAGGAAGTATTTATTCGGCAACAATGCAAATAATTATACTTCATTTACAACAGTGCTAAAATAAAAAAATGATGCAACATATAATAATTTTTGTGGACAAAAACACTAACAAAAAGAACTTTTTATTTGTTTTCTACTACCTTCCTCCCCTACGCCCATATTGTATATATGTATAAGCTACTACAAGTTGTACATGTATAATGATGATGGCATCGGAATAGTAGCAGTGATGGCGATGACAATGGTAAAAATAACACTGCAATAATGGTGGTGATAATGAGTATCACATACGTTTGTGATGAAAATGAGTGTTATAGGCCCACCGTATCACTTTAAATAAAATTTAAATATAAATTAAAAGTGATTTTTTTAGAACCTACAGATCACTAAGGGCAGCTGAAGCTTCAAACTATTTGTATTTATAGGTAATGTGCAGGCCTTAAATACAATGTTTCTAGACCTAAAATGCCATTATAGTCCCGTGTCATTTTGCAAATTGTCTTTTCTGTGTTTTTTGTTTCTCCTTCGGTGTGTAGTCAGACACAAGCTGACATATCCAAGGACCATATTCCCTTGTATTAATATTATACAATATTACGATAATATTATAGGTTTTTAAGCGTTTGTGGAAATACTAATTTAAACCCAATATCTTCCTCGAAATACAAGTCAGAAATGCAGGTTTGACCACAACGTGCCACGTTTTATATCACTTTTTATTCCCTTCCTCAGCACTATCAATTCCAAATTAGTCGATAACTCGTATAGCGCAAACGATTTAAATTTTAAAATCAAAACATTTAAATTTATTTGAACAATAGAACACTCAAAATGAAACATTAAAAAGAATAAATGCTTGAACTACCATTAACAATACGAAATGAAAGTGAGCAAAAAGTTAACAAAATAATACAACACGCACACAAACATTTAATTGTTAGTAATATGCTTAAATAACAGACAAAAATACATAAAACTATTCGAAAGCTTCTTGGAAATCTTAATCTCTTTGGCATTTTTTCATCCTAATAGCAGAAATCGTGTGTGGCCTGCATCTATTAGTATTTCACGTGTCTGGTCGAGTATGATCTACCGTACTTTGGATACGAGTACCTGCGGCCATGAGTTCTATACCTGATATAAATTTCTGAAAAACATAAAATGTTATGTAATAGAAATACTAAAATAGAAACATCGGTTAAAGTTAGAAACTGCATAATGGATCCAAAACGTATTATGAATTATAAGTGGCGGCTCGTAGCTAAAATTAGTGAGGGTGCTTGCTTCAAAAAATTTTTAGCCATTGTTTTAACACCATGTAAAATGTAACAAACATATGTAATTTTAATGTTGCAGTTATATTTGAAGATCAGGTGTTGAACGGCCTCTTACTTAACTGCAACTTTCTCATTGAGAGACAACTGAAAAATTAAGCTGTAGTAGTTCACTTACAGTCACAGAACTTATTTCTTGGGGATGCATGGGCCATGGCAAATGCGACTTATCTCACTTTATTTTAGTAAAAATTAAACTCACTACTCTGGATTGCATCATCATCATCATACGCCCGTCACGTCTATTGTAGACATTGGGCAGGCAGATTTTTTGTCAATCACCGAAATCTTCTTGTGTTTTAACATGCTTTTCAAGCTTGCATCGCTTGCAATAAAGCGTTTATTATTAAATAATTTATGTTATAATAAATTACACGCCAAGTTTACACTTTATCACATCCAAGAATATGACGGTACACGGTAAGCATGTAGCAATTGTTACTGTGTTAGACACAGCACTTTTCTACCTAGCAACAGTGATAGCGTAAAGCATACTATCTCAGACATGTGCGCATGGCCACATGCGCACAATAGCGAAACACCACTGTGCTGGGCTGTGAAGCAAACAGTACTTCCCTCACATGCTCCGGTTCCGCACAAGCATAAAAAAGAACTAAAAGAAAAAGACTCATTACATTGAATACCATCGATAATGAGTGAAAACAGTACCACAGTACCTATACACGAGCTGCCACTGTAAATTATACTAGATGCCTATATAATAAAGCCATGACTGACCCGTAAATGCATAGTTACACTTGTGCTAAAACTAGATATTATATAAACGTACTTTTTCGATCACAGCGTTTGCCTCCCCAACCATTGTAGCACTTACAAGTGTAGGACGAACCCCAAGCTTGACAGTATCCATGTGGGCCACAGCGAATGCCATAACAAGGATCTAGAAAGAGACCAAATTTTCGCTGACCACTCAAAACTTAGTAGACAAAAACCTCCTTAAAGGGACGAAAAGGGAATTTATAAAGCATGTCCAAAAGAACTTTCATATTACTTGGCTTTACACTTACTTCATTGAAAGACTAGAAAAAAGTGTTAGTTTGCACCAACTATTAAAATTACCAATGACTCACCTTCCCAGCATGCATGCACCATTGGCTCACCAAAAGAACGTATTTTTAATCTTGTTGACAAGATACAGTATTTCAAACTTTTGATTAGTTAGTGAAATGTGCGCTACAAATGCCCCGATTATTTTTTAAACTTTACGCAATGTTATCTAAACGTGTTTCAAATGACATCAAAATGGCTGCGCCTAATGTTCATCGGGGGAATTAATAAATTTACAAATTTTATACAGCGTTGCTCCTAATACAAACTCTGCATACAGTAAGACATAATATAGATGATACAAAATTTCAGGACGGTTTTCTTAGCTTTGTGTTAGTAAAGCGTTTCTTGCGCGAGCACTACATACCACGTTTTTGATTACAGTACTGTCCGTAATATCCGTCAGAACATTTACAGTAGAATTTGTCCCCATGCCCGCTGTATGTATCATAAACATAGCAAGTGCCGTAATAACCACAGGGCTTTCCGTAACAAGGATCTGTAACAAAGCAGAACTGCATTAACGTGTTTCAATTACTGCCAGAATTGTACAAACTGTAAATTAATTTTGCAAAACATAAAAAAAAATTCTTAGAAATAACGGAAAGTGAAGAGAATACTACCGCGATATTTTTCACAGTGTTCTCCGTAGTATCCCTCGTAACATCTGCAGTAGTATCTATTACCATGTCCATTGTATGTTTCTTTTAGGTAACAAATGCCATGGCTGCCACAAGGTTTTCCATGACAGGGATCTGGATGAAAAAACAACAAACACCCAGCGATATATATTCCAGTTTGCTATCGTAATACACTGGAATAATTTTTATACATGTAGTACAGTAGACCTACTTTCTACAAACTATAGAATAATGTAGAACACTATTCCATAATACAGTATAGTTACTGATACTAGAGAGTGTAGAATGTATAGAGATATATAATATCTGTATACATTCTACATTATAGTATGTTACTATTATACCATACTGTACAATAGCATTCTGCACTATTCTATATGCTACGCTATTTCCCAGTGTACACACATTATAGCTAAATCGAATATTCTACAATGTACTTTTTACTAGATACATTAAAAAGTATACGTTATAACTAAGCTGGTCTTACAAGCTTTGCTTCTTGACCACCATGCAGCATATATTTCCTGTTGATAAACTATTATGTAGTTAGTAACTATATTAATACCGTACAATAAATTACGTCGATTACGTCAAATTACAAACAATGATCTACAAAAATATACTACATATACGTTAAAAGGTAAAGAATATGGGTTGAAATTGCAAACGTAATATACAAATATACAAAAAAAAAACACACCATGAATGTTAGTACAGTAGTCGCCTGAGTATCCATCTTTGCATTTGCAGTAGAATCTATCGCCGTGTCCGCTGTACGTTTCGTGGGCATAACAAGTGCCGTAACTACCACAAGGATTTCCCTTACAAGGATCTATACAAGACCAAGTGAAACGATGTAGGCCTTTAATTATATTGAATTTTGCAATAGACAGTCAATGTAATCTATGAAATATGGCGAGCTATACGCAGGGAAAGATTAACTATTAGGCTAAATTGACTAATAGACAGAGATAATGGCATTTACAAAAAGGTAACAAAATCACTTAACTTGCTAAAAACAAGTAGCTAATATTTGCTTTCGTTTTTTGAAGCATTACCACTACCCCATTTTCAGGTCCGGTAAAAAGTATACATTTAATTAATACTGCAAAAGTATTTCTGATAATTAAATAATAGACTGAAAAAATAATTAACGGCAAGTGAGCCCAACTATTGATGACATCACATACTAACATAATTTTTCAGTAGCAAAAATATTCCACAAGCGTGTCGCGCCTGTTTGTGACAGCGAAAATTGAAGTACAGTGCTACTGTAAGATATTCAGTGTGTTGTACTAAGACTAGGCAAGTTTTAAAATAAAAATTCAAACTTCAAATGTACCGTTGTGCTCATGCATGAGCTGTCGAGCGTAGTTCGTCACAAACTAACACATCCGAACTGAGAGGTGCAGCACCTGTTTTTGTGCAATGGGTTTCCGAAATGCAGGCGCTACTGTCCTGTTTCCTTTCAATATTTAAAAGAGTAAATTGTTTTGACCTATAGTTTAACATTGGGCTCAGTTTTCCTTTAATTGATCGAGCTTACATTGTACATAAAATGTGTCATTTTTCGCTAGAGACCAACACACCTGGGATACAGAATGCTTCACCACAAAACAATTGAACACAGGTAGTCCTGACCACACAGGCACAAACACACTGTCTGTTTTGGACACCTGGGCAATTTGGGCACATGGGCCATGAATGGCATTTGTAAAGGACAGATCATTTAGACACATACTTCTAACTGATCAAAGCTTCAGAACCTTCATCAGAAGTAGCCTCGTAGAAAAACAGCAAGTCAACTTTTGGTTAGCCCAGACGAAGGGGCATGACAAACTACATGTAAATGATTTATCACGAGTAGGCTGTATTTTGCTGTGTATTGTGCTAACGATTATACCCCATCTGTGGCATTTTGTCTAAGTATTTTTTCTTCATTGTGATGCATTGATTGCATTGTTTATGTAATGTTATGGATTGTAAATCATGAACAAACGATATATAATATAATGGCAAAGGCTGTCGATAAGTCAATAGAAAAATAGGAAGCCAGTTTCGTAATTATTAACATTCATTACAGTTTCCGAGAAGTTTGATGGTAATCTATGCAAGTATGCATACTCGTAAATCCCTTCGTTTGTTTATAACTTTAGGCCCGTGAAATACTTAATCCACCCCTGGTTACGTGATTACATAGTTTTCACTTTACAAACTTAGCTGAATTGAAATGAACTTTTAGCATTAAAAATTACCATAAAGATAATGCACTAAAAAGACAAAATTGCTATACACACAAAATACTAATGACATAGGCCTACTGACATACCACGATACTGGTTGCAGTAAACTCCATAATATCCTTTGTTACATATGCAGTAGAATCTGTCACCATATCCATTGTACGTTTCATGTGGATAACAAGTACCATGGCTGCCACAAGGAGCTCCATAGCAGGGATCTTTAAAAGTGAAAAATAAAATTAACAATTCCCACTTTAACACAATATCTGAGGGGTAGCTCTCGTCAAAAATATGGACAGAAAGTTACAAAAACCCTCTAAATAAAAACGGTAATAATAATAATTGTTTAATACTGCTGTCATCATCAGTAGTAGATTTTGTCAAACATACAACCAATTTGCATAGGCAGAGCCTACTGTATAGAACATTATGCACTACTAATTATGTATTTAACAGAAGCCAGATAGGTAATGAATAAAATAGACCAGTAGAAAAGAAATTGATACAGTAAATTTTGCACTAATTATGTATTTACAAAAACAGGTAATGATTAAGCAGACCTGATAAAAAGAAACTGACGCAGTAAAAGATAGCTAAATGTTTGAAAATAAAGCAAATTAATGACCATATTTGTCACAACGTACATACCACCATATTCAGTGCAGTAATCTCCAGAATATCCTTCGGAACAATCGCAGTGGTATCCGCTATCAGTTTTGTGAGGAACACAAGAACACAAGTACCATAATTGCCACAAGGATTTCCTTGACACTGATCTATTCGTAATAAAAAGGTAAAGGTGAGCATTCACTACCAAAAGCGAATTAGAATCGAATGGAATATGTGACAATGTGACTTTGAACTCGAATAAAACGTTTTTTCAAATCGAATTCGAATTCAGTCGTCAACACGTGCAAAGAAATCATGGAATCATTAGTAAAAGGCCGTCTCACGATGTTCGTGCATATTCTGCAGTAAAAACACTAATAATTTGTAAAATCGTGCTCAGAAATTGCAGCTAAATTGTTCTGTTTGCCTGCTGTTTCTAACGTTTTAATGATAAAGAACGTATGTAGTTGAAGTGTTCAACTATTCTAATCTATAATTGTAAGTTGGAACCGCATTCGAGCAAAAAACTGAAAACCGATATAATTATAAGGCTAACGTAACCTCAATCTAAAAACTAGAATGCATTATATTCATGACGGGTATTTTCGTCATTGGATTTGTTTCAATACGTTAATGTGTCGTCTTTGTACTTTTCGTCATTAAGTATATCATATGCGTACTTTTGTTAGTATTATTGCCCATGTGGGCTGTCTGTCTACATTGTTTTGTATATTACGCAAAAGATAGCCAAGTGTTTGAAAATAAAGCAAATTAATGACCATATTTGCGCCTCTAGCCACAAAGCTGGTTTTAATAATTTCAGCTTCATGATTAGAGCTACAAATAACTGGGACTTATTAATAAAAGAAAGTATATTTATGTACCCTAATAAGTCTTCTCTTAATGTACAAAGCAGTTTAATTTCTTTAACCTTATTCTCAAACATTTGGCTATTTTGTTACTGTATCAATTTCTTTTCTGCGGGTCTGCTTAATCAATAACTATTAGGATATTAATTAGTGCATTAATTACTATATCAATTTCTTTTCTACTGGTCAGCTTATTCACTACCTATTTAACTTCTATTAAATACATAATTAGTGCATAATGTTCTATACTGCAGGCTCTGCCTATATAAACTGATTGTATGTTTGTAAAAATTTGCCACTGATGATGTTGATTTGCCACTGAGCAGCTTTGTTGAAACGTTTGGCATGATTTTTAACTCTGTAAATTAAAAAAGTTTTAATAATATTGTCGTGTTTAACTATAATTTTTTTAAGTGTCTGTCAAAAACATAATTATCACAACGTACATACCACGATATTCAGTGCAGTAATCTCCAGAATATCCTTCGGAACAATCGCAGTGGTATCCGCTATCAAATTCGTGAGGAACACAAGTACCATAATTGCCACAAGGATTTCCTTGACACTGATCTATTCGTAACAAAAAGGTAAAGGTGAGCATTCACTACCAAAAGCGAATTCGAATCGAGTGAAATATGTGACAATGTGACTTTGAACTCGAATAAAACGTTTTTCCAAATCGAATTCGAATTCAGTCGTCAACACGTGCTAACAAATCATGGAATCATTAGTAAAAAGCCGTCTCACGATGTTCGTGCATATTCTGCAGTAAAAACACTAATAATTTGTAAAATCGTGCTCAGAAATTGCAGCTAAATTGTTCTGTTTGCCTGCTGTTTCTAACGTTTGAATGATAAAGAACGTATGTAGTTGAAGTGTTCAACTATTCTAATCTATAATTGTAAGTTGGAACCGCATTCGAGCTAAAAAAAAACTGAAAACCGATATAACTATAAGGCTAACGTAACCTCAATCTAAAAACTAGAATGCATTATATTCATGACGGGTATTTTCGTCATTGGATTTGTTTCAATACGTTACTTCTACTTTCAATCTTTGTACTTTTCGTCGTTAAGACATAGTTTTGTTAGTATGTTTGCCCTTACATTGTCTGTCTACATTGTTTTGTGTATTACGCAAATGAAGACACTTACAGTAGGGTCCGTAAAGCTCAGAACTTGAAGTAGTAGCGTGTTCATGTGGAATTTCCGGTTCTTCTGATACTTCGTCGTGAATTGCAAGTGCCAGGGTAGTCATTAGCAGGAGCAATGTAGTTACTTCTAGTATGATGTTCCTATGATCATAAAATGTGACGATTTGAAAATTCAAGTGCATACACGAGTTTCAGACTTGTTCAACTTTTATTACATTAACTTTACTAAATTGTAAAACCATTTCATCTTGTACTGCCTGTACCTGTTACCGTTTGCAACAGGCGTGGAACTAATATTTAAAGAAAGTTTCACGGCTAATACAGGGTGTTCCAGAAGAAACACAGCAGTAGAAATTATGCTGATTGCATATGCTCATATCAGAATGAATAAAGCGCAGTTGTTTGGTAGGAAAACTGGAGCTAGCAAACATAATATGTGTACCTCGCTGTGATATTATAATGCAGATTTATTATTAAATCTCTACACAAAATAGAAAAAAAGAATTTGCTACATAATAAAAACTTCCGTGTTTTTTATAACATACAGCAATGCTCCTGTTTGTATCTTCAAGTTAACGGCGCATTTTCAGCAGTTATTGCAGTATAATCTCTTACTAGATGACTTAATATCTCATAGCTCGATATCACATCTTATTTTGATTTTATAAGTATATTTCCGGATATTAGCATATTTCTACTTCTCTGTTTTTTCCAGGACGCCCTGTACTTTAATGGAACACCCACGAACTTTAATGCCACCGTTATTGGTAACACATATTCAATAAACTAATAAAAACCAACTTTTGTACAATTGGAACTTACTTACATTTTCAATATCAGATTATACCGGTCTACCACACGTCTCTAAACACTAATGTACTGCTGCTACTCGTGACCTGCGCTGCACTAAGCGGCCTACTTGCCCTAGGCCTATAGTTACTGTACATTTAAGAGAAGCCATGTGGAAAAATGAATTAAATAGGCGCGTGAATTGGTCGTCCATACATAGTATTGTAATTTGTCATAATTTCTCTTGTGTACTCTTTGTTTCTTACAAGTAAACGGAACACTAAATTTTTCCAAATGTTGTTTGAGCTCAAGTCACACTATCGTCGTAATCTCCCCGATTCGTCCAGATTTTGAATTGAACTAACAATTTATCATTTCCTTTCCGATTGCAGTCAAATTGAAAAGAACGAAACCTTATTTCACTGCAGCATAAAATGTGTATTTCATTAATGCCCAAATAGGCTTAAAAAGGAGTACGTCCTCCTTGTTTTTAGAGTTCCTCTAGTTGTTATTGAGTTGGTTGATTGATTGGTTCGAAGGTCGGTTGGTTGTTTCGATGGTTGGTTAGTTAATTGGCTGTAAGCTGTAAACTACATTGCATTAACATGTACACCAATGTGTGACAGCTTGCAAAGTGCTACGTAAGTGATTTGTACAGGACGTACTGTAGCGCATTGTTTCGCACTTATAACTGGAAATGCTACTATAGCTAATGGGTGCATTTTTGTCCGTGTAACATTGCTTAACTCATCGATCATGCGTTGCCTTCCCATTGCCATCCCTCTTCTTTGCTCTTTTCTTACCTCCGACATTACCTTTGTCTTTCTATTTTCAAAAGTGGTCTTGTGTTTTTAGGCAGTATCGCCGTGGTCTCGTCAATGTAATGTGCTATTTTTTCACACTATAATTGGCTATTTTTTACCTTTTGATTGTTTATGTTAAGTGTATATACTGTGTAGTAATAAATAAACTTGAACTTTGGAGATGGTTGGTTAGCTGGTAGGTTGGTTGGTTGATTGTCGTTTGGTTGGCTAGCTGGCTGGCTGGCTGGTTTATTTATTTTTGTTTGTTTATTAAAAATATTGCATTTACAAGCTGACCGTATATTACACAGGAAAAATTGCGTTAAAATTTAATTTCACAAAAGATTCAAAGTTGGCAGTTATTGCATTAAAATTACAGAATATGATTTTCATATGCTTGAAATTGGTCTCCAATTGATGCCCAGGCTAAAACTCCTCCCTCTGGATTTAATATTTCTCCCCTGGAAGCCAAGTGCATCCCGTTTGTAAGTAATTGGGTTTGAAGGCGCACGTTCACGATTTGTGCATCGTTGTGTCCACGTAAACTCCCACCAATAACTAAAATAAACTTCATAGCAATTATCATCGTGTGATTTCCAAAACCAGGATTTAATTTGAGCAACTCATCCAACTATTCAACTTTGTCACGCAGTAGAATTATTAGAAACTTTTAAAACAATAAAAGGTACAGTAAGGAATCCGTCAGACAATTTGTTGGGCAGTGAACGCTTCGTTTACCTTATTGATCATTCGAAGACACAACGGGGAGGTTGTTTTTCATGAAAAGACAAAGCGTTGTCATCTGTTTTTGCAGATACTCATTCCCATAAAGTTTTATTCCAATGATCCAGAAATGTTTCAATGGACGACATGTGAAATAAGCCTGCCTGGGAGAAGTAAGGCCCTACTAAACTAGCAGTAGGAATGTTGGCAACCAGCCGCCGTGATGATAGGCTTGGGGAGTAACTGATGGTAAAGAAAGACAGAAAAATTTACTGTACAATGTGATGTAATATACAGGTAATGCATTTGCTGTCCATCTGGAAGCCTAAAAAGTTGTGGGTTCGATATTGGGTTGCACAGTCAATTAGTCAGTTAGCAAAACGTACAGTTATTCATTAATTTTAATAATTATGACGTTCGTTGGACGGGCGTATATATGGACACCACATCATCACAAAGGGATGATGATCGAAGCTGAAAGAGTTACATAACAGCAAAATGAAGCTCTAACCGCAAACTCTAACAGGTCGGGGAGTTGTATCTTGTTCGAAATAAACCTTTTAATCAATTCAAATCAATTAACCATTAGCTAGCAAGCCAATAAGCCACAACTAGCTCGCCAGTCAGTCAGTAATTTAGTCAGTATTCAGCTCAGCCAGATAATAGTTGATCAATTTGTGTCATCCAGTGAATCATTCACTTGTGGTAACCAACTGTGTTTGTTACCAAACATTACTTGATGAGATTAATGCACATACACACTTACATCGACCGACCCTCAACACAGTTGCGGGTCATTTGCTTCAGGATGATAATGTTGGTAGTGTTGGGCGACACTGCAGATTTCAAGTATCATGACTAGTAATTACTTTTTGTCACGTATTGGCATCTGATTCCCAGGGAAGCTTCCAGTTAAAACTCACTGGAAGTGGAGCTATATTCGCGATTTGTCCACGTAGAAAACTGGAAAATTAATTCAAAGGCATTTTGCACTTTTTGCTTTTCAAATTATAATTATAAACTCATTAATACAAAAGTAATCGCTTAGTGTTCGATTACTTAGTGAAATAGTGGATACCAGAAATGCGCGCGTAGGTAGTCGAAGTAATTGATTAATTTTTATTAGTTATATGTACAGTGTCGTCGATTGCGCCCGACCGCTGCAACCAAAATGTCTGGTCCTTGTAAATGCTTATAGTTCTATCAAGTTTGTCCATATTGCACACTATGGCAGCTCCCTGTGTCCCATGAGACGTACCTATAAGTTCTAATGTAACGGTAGATGCTTTCGGGTAACCTTGTTTTAAAATTATTCATTTTCGGTAGTATTGTGTTAAATCTCTGCCTTCTAATATAAATAACGTTTTGATCTGTTGTAGTTGATTCGAAGCTGTCTGATTTTATTTGAGTTTGATGGATGGCATATAAATTTGACGAAATATTAAGTTGATTTAGAAAAACCTAAGTAAATGAATATGATTTAGAAGCTCATTTCAACCCGTTACGGTAGTGTTTTTCAAGAATTAGTTTGCAGAATTCTGGCAGCTCGTCCACCACTAATTAACGCAATTTTAGCAATTCATACTGTAAGTGTTCGTTAGGCTACGTCATGCATGCAAACGAGCGAAATATGACGCCTTGCGCCACCTTGTCTCTATAAATCTTCATTAAACTATACTGCATTTATTATGTTAATATTACTAACTCCAAAGAGACAAATAAATTGAAATTGAATTGAATTAAAATGCACATTTTCGCAGAATTTCGCAGTCCGCGAAATGTGGACCCATGCTATTGCTAGCGTACTTTATTCAAAGTCAGTAGAATGAAACGGACGAGTAGGAACAATCTTGTTTCATATTTATGGAGTAAACACATACAGATATTAGTGCAAAACAATAGTTTACAAAGTCATTTACATACACCCAAAATTATTTATCGATTTCCAACCATGTAAAGACATACGTGCAATAATGTGAGCACGGAATATAACTTACTATGTACAGTATCCTTTCAGTTACTAGTTGCGAACAATTTATATTTAATTAAATTCATGATCGATTGCTAATACATTTTACATAGTTATACCCTATGGTTAAAATGTTGACATCATTAGTCTCAAATAGAAAAATCAATTTATCTTCATTAAGCATATCAGGAAATCGGGACAAAAATAAGTAATATATGCAAACATATTTTGTCTTCTATGTTCAAAATATTTATGGCAGACAAGGATCACATGTAATCCGTTGTATCCATAGTCCGTTATAACGAAGTTTCAAATAATTGTAATAAATAAAGTAACAGCAAAAGTTCTCATTCATCAGAAGCGAATTAAATAACTTGTGTGCTTGCAAACCAAAAACGTCCATAGTTCAGCAAAGTTAAAACTATGTTATAATGCTTCCAAGTAGAATGCACCAAAAATTTGGTCAAATGTCGATTTTTGGTTTTTTTTATCAAAACAAATGCTAAATATATTGAACTTTTATATTATAGCATCAAATTATCAAGAAAAAGTTCAAACAACACTAAATCTAATTTTGTAACCCTCTACCTTTTTTCTGGCTAGAAACTAGTAATGCAATTGTAAGAAAAACTTTTCAAACTCAAATGTAGCTCATGGAAGCAGCCATTTTGCTTTGCATTTTTTCTGTTGACAAGACCAGATCTTCATCAGGAAGAGCCATCTAGTTGATTTAAACGTAACTTCATTTACCCTTGTAAAATCCATAGCAACAACACTTTTCATATGGTTGCTAAGTGTTTTGTAGAGTGGTAACTTTAACAGCGTTTTTCTCAAGATTACGTTTTTCAGTGTGTAACCTGCACCTCAACTTCAAAGTGGATTATGTCAACTTAGAAATAACATAGAGTGATGAACTTGGTATCAAAATGACCTTTATGAAACGTAGATTCAGGATATGTGAATGACTAGAAAAGTTTTATTGTCGACTTATAGACGATTTTGCTGTGCAAGCATACATTTGAAAAAACAATGTTTTTATGAATTTAGAGGCCGATGTAACCTCGGCAGACATTGAAGCTTTTTGTAACGCATTATTATGATTACACAAAGAATTTTTAGTTATTATTAAACAAAGAGACTTATTAATTGAATAACTTATCTTTTTCTGATGAATTTCGAACTCGTAAATTTCCGTAATGATCGCCGCGTTTCGCGTATTCGGCGCAAGTGAGTGAGAACGACGTACGATGTTTGTGTACCGATCTTTGGAGACCTCGTGACTGTACTCTGAATGTCATTCGTCTCACACAACGAAAAATGGCAGTCCTTCAACACAACTCTTTAAATTTAGTACTGTTAAAAATGAAATGATAAAAAAATGAAAAGAAACAAGTTTTACAGTAAGCTTATAATAAAATAAATTGAATATTCATAAGAGAGTAGGATTATTAGTTGTAAACGGTTATGTTATAGTGACTGTTTAGTTTGACTTTAATGTGAGCAGTGCATCATTAGATTTACAACAGTTATTAATTGCTTGCTTTCTTTTTTTGAGTAATTACAGTGTATAATCAAGTAATTATTTGTCGTGCAGATAGATTGAACATGTTTGGAACAACACGCAGAGTTGGAAATGCTGGCTATAGTCTTTGTCAGTTTGCTTCAAATATAGAGAGGTAAGTGCTTTGCTATCAGTATCTTTAAACGACTAGGCAGTTCTAATTTTTTAGCTACGATGTATGCAAGTGTGTTTTATAATTTTCATAAATTTGTAATATTATTTTGGAAGTCTTTTTTTGTTATGCCGTATCGGAAGCTGTTTCAAAAAGACATGATCTTTCTGACAAAAATGTCTTGATGAATGAAATTTTGTTTCAATGTTTTTGCCGTATATATTTTAACACAATTATTACTGCAAGAGCAAATCTGATAAAAATTCTAATTTCAAATTTACCGCTATGCTCAAGCATGAGCTGTCAAACATGTGTAGTTTGTCACAAACTAACACATCCAAACTGAGAGGTACAGCACCTGTTTTTTGTGCAATGTGTTTCAGAAATGCAGGTGCTACTGTCCGTCTAACTAGCAAATGGCAAAATGCATGTGACAGCGAAGAACTAGTAGTGCGAACTCGAAACTGTATTTGTGTGGTAATAATTCTTTGAAAAAAAATGTTATATTTTCTTTCAATATTTTAAAGAGTAGATTGTTTTGACTTACAATTTAAGATTGGGTACGGTTGCTTTTAGTCAGTCATGTAGCCAGGCGCACTTTATAAAGTTCATGGAGAAGATAAATGAGATTGAAACGAATCTTTGTTGATTCTTATAAAAAAATCAAAGTAATTTTTTGAAATCACAATCTTTGTGAAATTTGTTTGCTAGTTTAACAGAAGTTTTACGACAATCCTGTTTTATTTGCTGAAACGTGTTATTTTGATTTCAGAGCTTCCGCTAAGGGCGTAGCATCTAGGAAAGCTATGTCTGGAAACCCAGTTACAAAAACGAACCCTTTCTATGACAAGTATGCCGATAAAATTGAGCGTGTCAGACGTGAAAATCCTGAAAAATTTAAAGGGAGAGCCTCAGCAGACACATCAGACTTAGATTCTACAGTTGGTAAATTTGTTTTACAGTGAATTTGTGGAGGGTTTTCTTTATACTCCTTTTGTACCAGATCTTAGGGGATGATGAGACCACCGAACAAGGTTGCCGCGGCTGCATTAATGGACTTTTTAATAGCCCAGTTTTTATTTTGTAAATTTTAATGTTTTAAGCTGCTTTAAATTGAATTTAAATTTTAGGCTTCTGTGAACGTTTACTTAATTTGCTATTGGACAAATTTGTGATGTGTTTGTTCTGTTAGGTCGAGTGGCCGCCGTCTGTGCAATGCTTTACCATATGAAATCAGGTTTTGCGAAAATTTTGAAAAGTTTACACACCTTTTAAGAATGCATTTTTATTCATGCAAGCATACAACTTGAATACATTTTGGGGTCTATACGTAGTGTTGCTCCGCATACACTTTTTTGCCGGATAAGGAATACCGAATATCATCGAATATTTCCTCAAATTGACTTCCGGATTTGTTAGCTAAATTCGGATCGAGTATGCGGATCGGTATGGTAATGAAAAATTAGTAAATGTTTGCAAACTTTAGCATTTTCATTTAGTCTGTCAAAAAAAGACTGTCATGTTAAAGGACTCTGCCACAAGATAAACTGTATTATTGCACACAAACGAAAAAAGATATATGTAAAATTTTCGTCTTGAAAACACAAACAATCTCTAAGTTTTTTGGTAATATTTTATTTAGTTATTTTCGGCTGTTAAATTATTCGAAAACCGTTTTCAATTGCACATTACAAAAACTGGACAGCGAATATTTTCGAATACCAAATTTTTATATCCAAACTACGGGATAATATCGGACACGAATATTTGTAGAATTTCGCGAATGTAATTAATATAATAATTTCTCCTATAATTAATATTCTTATTGTAATTTTACTATTTTTTGTATGAAAATATGTATTATTTAGCTGTTTTAAATAGTCATTGTAGTATTAGTTTTATGTATTTTTTCTGCACAGCATTCAAAAACATATTTATATGGATTTTACGCTATACAAAAATAAATAAACTTAATGGCAATCTGTATGTACCAATAAAAACTTTCTCATGCCACTTCTGTTTATTAATCTTCTTTAATATTTGTGTAGACTATAGTCTATAGATGGTGCTAGGGTCGCTGAACTCGCTTAAAAATAAACATTATGAAACTAGGAGATATTATAAGTGCATAGAAAATAGGATTGTAATTTGCATTTTGCTTGTTTATAGAAAACTCTGTGTCTTCAGCAAGACCATCGCAGAAACCAGTACAGACAAATTCTGGAGGTGCAGCATTTACCAAACGAAAAACTCTTGATGCTGTGATGAAATTGGATCAGATCGCTGATAAAAGCAGTGCAGAAATTTCCTACATTTGGTTAGAGTACCACAAGAATGTTAGTGACAACACTTTATCAGCTGTTATCCCGACTGAACTGTATGAAAAAATCCGGGAACTGTCAACAAACTGTCCCGTGTTCGTATACTGCCTTCCTCGCTCCAGCGGTTTTGAATTCTTCCTAGGGCAGTTTTCCAATGATGAGTGCTACTTCACTCCCATGGTCTCATATCATGCGTACAAAGAAGAAGCGCCCCCTTGTCTGTCGTTGATGCACTACACGGATTTGTCACTTGACAAGGGTATTGTGCTGTTACGCGGAGAATTCGACAAGCAGGTTATGAATGCATCCGAAGCTCAGTGTCTAGTCAATCAACTGCAGCTGTATTATGGACAGAGCGATGCCGAGTGTGTACATTTGGTTAAAAAATTCAATCATAGTCCGGACCAATTTGACCACATGGCATTAGTGCAACGTTTGGATAATATTGGCAGCATGGTGAATACAAAGTAATATCTGAACAACATTGACAGCATGATAAATGCTGACTACTGTCTGAACAACATTGACAGCATCATAAATGCTGACTAGTGTCTGAACAACATTGACAGCATGGTAAATGCTGACTAGTGTCTGAACAACAGTAGTAGCGTGATAAATTCTCAGTAATGTTATTTGTGTTATGATACTTGAGAATATTTCACGTTAACAATAAAAGGAAAATGTATTAATCAGTCTGTAAATTTGGTACCTTTGGATTATAGTATATGAGCACTTCTGAGAAATGAAGGAGTTTCTTGGCCATCCTTATTCAAACACCTTGGAAAGCCCTTTAAATGCACTATTTATATAATGCCAGAAGCCTTCTCGTCTGGAAATAGGATATACAACCACATTTGTTCATTTAAAAGTCTAACCAGTAACCAGTTTTTATTCGAACAAGTTATTGACAGTGTCTTAGTGCAATTTAATAAGCACACTCAACTTTCAACTTTCATTCAACTTTTTGGCTGATGTACATTTGGGAAGTTGAATCGATGGGCTGTACATTTTAGTCACATGTGCACTTGACAGTTATTATGTGGATTCTAGATTATGGCCTCGGATTTTGCAGTCCTTTGGTCTTTGGGCATTTAAGCTGTTACGACCCAAACCTAATGATTTCTAAGCGTTCTAGTCAGCTTCAGTTTAATGTTGAAGTATAAATTTTTGGGATTAGGGGAGGACACTCGTAAACAGAACAGTGCTCACAACGTTTATATGATGATCAGTTTAAATCACAGATACCTGTCTGATAATGGGTGAGCATTCTTTACCAGATAGTAAATTTGAATCAAATTTGTGACCTTCAAACCATATCTCAGTATTTCGAATCTGAATCAAATTTGAATTGAGTGAAAGATTTTCGAATAAGTTTTTGAAAACACTTGTAAAAACTGGGCTTACACATATACATATTATCTGATTTTGTTCTGCAGTAAAACCACTATTTGTCTGTTAAAAATTTTGCACAGAAACTGCGGTTAAACTCTGCTGATGTTTCAAACATTGAAATGATAAAGAACAAATTTGGCTTGAAGTAACGAATTATTCAAATTTATAATTTTCGGTTCGAACCAGATTCGAACTAAAAAACTCATTCCTTCTTGTCTGAAATATGATTGGTTTGTGAAAAAATTTCAGCTGTATGACGATGGTAACAATATTGTGTTCTAATTAGACACAGGACTGACAAGATTTTAATGATTTGCTTTGCAATAGGGGTAGAGAAATATGTACAGTTTTCTTCAAGATTTTATAATTTCATAAATTTAATTCTAATACAGATTTTTAGCAACAATATTGTCTATGAAACAACCAGCACAGTAAGTTTTATTATTTTGAAAAAGTTACTAGCAAGAGTTCAAGAGTAGTTTGAAAGAGCCACTGGCCAACTGTAATAGCTCCAACCTAACCGCTAGCAGGGTCGGTCGTACGAATCAGCGCAATCATGTCAACTGGTTGTTTATCATCACTGCTAAGAGTTCCCATATTATACTTGGACAATATCGCGCTCAGTCAACGTGTGTACCTTGTCTAAACCCTAAAGATTATGTAGCAAGTTTTATTATTTGTGTGCTTGCATAGCAGAATCGTCCGTAAATTGGCAAGTAACCTTTTCTAGTTATTCACATATACTGAATGTCCATTTCATGAGGATCATTTTGATACCAAGCTCATCGCTGTATGTCATTTCTAAACTGAGATATCCACGCTGAAGTTGAGGTGCAGGCTACGCACTGAAAACGTAACCTTGAGAAAATCCATGTTAAAGTTAGCCATTGTTTTTTGTCACATGTCTGCAAAACACTTAGCAACCGCACAAATGCTGTTTGCTATGGATTTGGCAAGAACACATTGATGTTGTGTTTAAATCAAGTAGATGGCTCTTTCTAACGAAAATCTGGGCTTGGCAGCAGAAAAAACCCGAATATTTTTTAAACATTTTCTTGATCATTTGTTGCTAGAATGTAAAAGTCCAATATATTCAGCATTTGTTTTTATAAAAGCAAAATATTGACATTTGACCAAATTTTTTGGTGCATTTTACTTTGAAGCATCATAACGTAGTTTTGCTATGCCGGCTTAGGTTTGCAAGCACACATTTGATGAAACATCTCAGTAGTGCCCTGCCAGTGTACTTACATAAAACAGCTGGGTGCTAAGCTCATGAGTGACTCGTTGTTTTTATACAGCTAGTAGAGAAGATGACCTTTTGACACGACATGTTAACAACTCTGCTTGCTGCATACCCAGCAGCTTTATGCACCCCTAGAATGAATGTAAAGTAGGCCTTTGCAATAGAAAGTAATAAATAATTTGTATTCAGGCAATGGGCCTGACAAAAGTTCACATTATGCAGTAATCAAGTACACTGTATTCAAAGCTGAATATTAGTGAAATGAATGATGAAAGTTCGTTCTTTTTTATTAGTTCACATTACAGATGTGTATGCAATAAACCTTGTTCGCTGTACTAGTGTTATACAATGCTAATAATAAAATAAACTAGATCGCTAAGTCAGTAATTAAAATCTGGATCATAAATTATGTCCTTGGGGACACTCAAGCACAAATCCACTGATTATTATTATTCGAAGAGCTCCATTTCTAATTTTGAGTAGGGTCTTAATCGATTGACAATACAATAGTGCACTCATATCTCGATTTCCCGGACCTTGCTTTTACAGATATCGGAAAAATTGGACAAAATCTGGACTGTTAAAAAGTGCCGCATAATACAGACATGGTCTGTTGTTTCATGAGCTGACCACTAGTTGGCAGGCAGGCACTTTGTTTGCATAATTACATCAGTGCAACCAAGCATCTTGTAACGACAAGTATGTAGCTTGTATGTCAGGAGTGTGCTAGACGTTTTTGAGACAATTAAATGATTGATTCTGCATTACCGTGAGTTTAATATACGACGCCTACTGTGTTAGGTTAGTATGGGTAAATACGGACAGCCAGCAAATTCAGACGGGTGTCTCCCCACTTTTGTCCGGCAAACTGAGAAGTGAGTGTATCTCTAAAGCCATTCACCCTCTTCTTTGCCATTACTGTCAGGCATGGCTGAATGCTTTGGATCTACCATATTAAAATAATACCTTACAGATGTTATCAGAAGTTATTCCAAAACTTAGAATTGTAAAATTATTATGCAAACTGAAAGTTAATTTGTGTTACTGGAAACTGTATGTACATATATTTACTGTCTCGTTAGTTCAGGAAATAGGATTAGGCTTCATAGTTGTAGTGCTAAATTGAAACCTAAATGCTTTCAATTCAATAACTGGCTGATGTTGTTCAGTTTTGAAATTTGCATTTCAGATTGGTAGTTGAAGCACATGAACAACATCAAGCTTTAATCACCACCGTCATATTTGTATTGCCGCTAGTGTGACGACATTTCATTATGGCTGCCACTAAAGAAGAATTAAACAGACAGAAGCAAGTTAATAGCGCAATTGAGAAAGAACTACGGAGAACGAAAAAATTTGCGAGGCGAGAGATCAAGTTGTTGCTTTTAGGTGCCGGTGAAAGCGGTAAAAGTACATTTATCAAACAGATGAGGATTATATATGGTGCAGGATATTCAGTTGACGAGAGACAGAGTTTTATGCCGGTGATCTATCAAAACATTTACACTTCAATGCAGTGTCTAATTCGAGCCATGAATCTACTCAACATTCCATATCAGAAACAGGTCAACGAGGAGTTTGCTTCCATGATTACGGCTGTGGATGTGGATTCTGTAACCACTTTGGATCCAGCTCATGTGGAAGCAATTTATGAGCTCTGGCACGATTTTGGAATGCAAAAGTGCTACAAGAGGAAGCAAGAGTTTTATCTTGCTGACTCTGCCATGTACTATCTCTCAGACATTCGCAGAATTGGACAGGCAGATTACACACCAACTTTGCAAGATATACTGCGTGTACGCATTGCTACAACTGGTATTATTGAGTACTTGTTTGATGTATCTGATGACAGTGGAGGAACAACGCCCCTTTGTAACGTGCTCAGTCGGTTGTGCTCAAACAATGGGAACAATGAACGCCGAATTCCAATGAAAATCGTTGATGTTGGTGGTCAGCGGTCTGCACGTCGGAAGTGGATCAAGTGCTTTGACAACGTCACATCTATTATATTTATAGCGTGTCTGAGTGAGTACGATCAAGTTTTAGTCGAAACCGACACCGGCGACAACCGCATGGAGGAAAGCCTGAAACTGTTTCGAGTCACGATCTCTTACCCGTGGTTTGAAAACACGTCCGTCATATTGTTTCTCAACAAAAAAGATATTTTTGAAGAAAAAATACTGCACTCTGACCTGGCTGATTATTTTCCACGGTATCAAGGTCCTAAGGGAAGTGCAAATAAAGCAAAAGAGTTTATTAAAGAGATGTACGAAGGCCTTAATCCAGAGCCACAAAAAAAGACAATATACACTCATTATACATGTGCTACAGACACTGATAATATCAAAGTCATATTTGCCGGTGTAAAAGACATTATATTGCAGTCTCACCTAAAAGAGCTTGTTCTCACATGATTCTGAGCTTACATACCTCATGGCTACTTTTCTTGCCTACCTGACATTTTGTACATGAAACTTTCTGCTGCGATGATGATGTTTTTGTTACAGATAGTAAAACTCTAGTAGATCCTAGGTAGTTAGAAATGCTGAAGAATCCGATTCTGCCGGCTTATTTCTTTAGTATAGTTTAGAAAATATCCACTTGCTTTCACTTCGGAGTCTTTGGTTATGACAGCTGACAACCCACAAGGTGCCACAATGAATCTATGAAACCAATAATGTGAGGCTTTATAATATGCCAATAAAAGCTTACATTTGAGAAAATAGCCTATTCTTTTTTGGCTCAGTTGAAATGCTACATTCTGGTGGGTCACTATTTAAAGCAATTTAAAATACAGCAGTAATACAGTTCCTACTTACAGTGGCAACTTACAACTACACATCCAACTGCATAGTATTAGTCTTTTCTCCACTATTTTGTGGATGAATGATATTATTGTTCATGGAACTACGTTATAAAATTAATTTGTGCACATGGCATTTCGATTTACTTTGCCCAGTGGTGCCGCAAACAATATTTGTTGCAAAGTGTTTGATTTCCGTATGACTGCTGCAGTTACAACGTGTTAAGTTTCAAGAAGCTTTTTTTGGTTGATGAGGTTCAGGAGCCCGTACCCGTACTCCTCTGCTCAAAAATACTTTTTATATTTTGTCACTGTACACATAGCTCACAATACTTCACACAGACCAGCTGCATATGACTGCTTATTTGAAAAAAAAATTCTGACAGTCTACTTATCATTACCAGTGGATATTAGTGTCAGATCTGGCGCAAAGTTTTTCATTCGATGGTGAGCATGGTAGCACTTCATCTGTTTATTTATCTGTGTTGTTCTTTTGTTGACTTCTTTTTATAGGAATTGCACTCTTATACTTGAAGCTCATTTTTACAATTTTTGTAATGAATTAGCTTTCTTTACTTTGCTGCCAATGGGTATTGCAGGGTTGAAGCTTTTAAACTCTTCTTGCCTCCATCGCTTCTTCTACTTTGTTTGTGTTGGACCAAAAACTGTGTTTTAATTATCATATCGATTTGAATTTGTGTCTAAGTAACTGCCAAGTTATCACTGTTACTGTGTATGGCACAATCCAGGCCATTTATACATGAAAATGCTTGGGCTACATCTGTATATAATAAATTGAGGTGGTTGACTTGATTGTGTCAACAGAAGATCTATGCTTTGCAGAAGTTTTAAGTGACAGCATTGTGGTAATTATCAGATAATTGTTCAGTGATTCTTGTCTGCTAGAAATGTTCTTTCTTCTCCACAAATCAAGAATCTGTAAATGTCTTTAGGAAAATTGTCCAATATTGTTGAGGTTTGTTCAGCATTCTGAGAGACGTCAACAATACAAACATTTGGGATGTTGTGGGTGGCAAACCGGAATGCAGCAAAGTTACAAGAAGCAAGAGTTATGTCTGATATTTAGTGTCTCATCAAATGGCACAATTGATTTCATTGATTTAAAACAAATGGGGAAATATGTATAGACAGTATAGGCAGTAGATTTCAGTGAAAAATAAACCACCCAGTAAATTTCATTTTTTTTCAGCTCTGCAATCTTGTTTCTTCCCTATTTTTATAATGCAAAATTTCGACTTCTCTGCATAGTGCCTAGTTAAAACTTTGAATTTTTGTTCAGAATACTGCAACAACACTATGGTTAGTTAGGTTTATTTTACATTGTTACAAGCATAAAATTTTTTGTACCAGTTAACTCATACCTTTGCAACTAAATGCTGCACATAGCCAGAATATTGTTTAACAAAATGTATAGATTGTCTGATCACTATGTTGGTAGGCAATTGACAGATATAATAAAATCTATATAAATAGTTAAATATGTCATATTTACACATTAGCTGGCTTACGTTGTGAGTGATATATATATATAGTTCAAATTTTTTGTACAAAAAAAAAGTCTAATGAACCTCAGAGCTAGTTGTTTTTTCATAAATGGCATATTCTGACTGTATATATTCTCAATTAGCTATGTTGATTGGCTGTAAGTTAACTTTGACATTTTCAAAAGTCTCGTGGATTTGTGGACCAGTACTTTAACATGCACTATGTGGATTTGTGGACCAGTATTTTAACATGCACTATGTGAATTTGTGGACCAGTATTTTAACATGCACTATGTGAATTTGTGGACCAGTATTTTAACATGCACTATGTGGATTTGTGGACCAGTATTTTAACATGCACTACGTGGATTTGTGGACCAGTATTTTAGCATGCACAATGTGGATTTGTGGACCAGTACTTTAGCAGGCACTATGTGATGTCTAGCAACGTTTGTAAAAATTGTAATTTTTAAGTGTTTTTTACGTTTTAGCTATTTGTGATTGTGCCAATTTCTTGCCATTGGAGGGAGGAATTTTTGTTTTTGTCTAATTGACATTTGGGACCACAGCCAAGTTCATTTGTCAATGTATAATATAATGATTATGATCCAGAGTATTTTTATAGTAAACATTTTTACATGAAATAGTCATTTGTGAGAAATAAACTATACTATAAAGGTCTCTTTTTGTATACGTCGATTTATAATTTGATTACCAATATACCAACCAGTTGGACATTGCACGTAAAAATTTTATTGACTAAATACTGTATTAAATACATAGACAAACAAATACTACATTGTAGTATTAACCTGTGTTACAGTGTATTATCAATTATCTCAGAGTTAGTTTATGTTCAATAATTAATAATGATACAACAACAACAGCCAAAAGTATAAGTTTTGATTGTCTAAAGTATTGCAAGAGATATAAATATACACATAATTATAGCTAGCCAGATCATTTTGGTAAAGCTGTCTGCATTTTCTTTGAAAGCAATGTAGACCTAGGGCCCAACGACATATGAAGTGGTTACTATACTGTTGCGGGGCAGAGCTTTGCTCTGTTTTGCGTTCAAAATTTTTTACTCACTCAAAGACACAGATATGCGGCCTGTATGTTATTTCAAGTCGTGTTAAAGTAACACACTCCTATAAATTATAAATGTACTAGTTTTACCTGAATGGAATTCACAAACCCCGTGTTCTAATTGGCTCTAAACTTGAATACTCACCTGTAAGTCTATAAGTACAAATGCCATATCCTATTTCTTTGAGTTCCGTGGTTGCTGGTGTTTTTAAAGCTAAACAGGACAGGCCTGCACCCGTCTTCCCAGGCATTGGCGTATGGGGCGGGGGGCAGATTGCCCCCCAAATTTTCGCATTTCAAAAAATTCGGACAGAACTGCCCTTTATATTTTCAGAAAATAGTTTTTTCAACCTCTAAATTGATATTTTTTTCAGATTTCATTCGTCATCACCTTATTTTTTCCTGAATTCAAATATGGCCTGAATCTTGAGAGAGTAATATTGATGCCATGCACCTGGATGCCCGAATCTTGATCTCACAGGAGGCGTCGTCCGCGAAAATTCCCGGTCCCGGACCGGCAGTGAGAGTGGTCTGGAAACAATTTGCATTCGCAAAATTGAAAATATACTAGTCGCTGGGTTCTCTTCAAGTCGCCGATTGTTTATAAAACTTATCGCTTCCTGTCTTCGGTGCGCGCGCATTGATCTCTACTCTTTACCGGTCCATTGCTCTCATCTCAGTCACTCAATGTTCACTGGAAGTAACTTTATTTAACAGTAACAATCTAGTTTTTAGAAAATAGCAGGTTAGCTAAGTTTGTCGTCGGGCCTTGTACCACTCTTTTTAAGCTGGTGAATGTCTCCCAGTTACTTGCTTTGTTAGTTCTGTTTCAGAATGTCGATTTCGAACGGAAGCCTATCTCCCACCGATAGTGCTGGTTCAAACCATCCAGGGGTAATTGCTAAGACCCTGGCGGCGAGAACCCGACAGAGCAACAATACTTATACTTATTACTTTCAAAGGTTTGGTTATTTTGCTTTGTTAACTTTTCATGCAGAGTTAAATTGTCCACGTGTGACTGTAAAAGCTATGATGTGCATTAATTAATGATTGTCAATATAGTGCAGCTTTCATTGCACTTGCAAAGTTTTCAATTTTCATGCTTGCATGTGTCAAAGAATACTTTTGATGTGAAAAATATTAATAATTTAAAGAGAGCAATATGTGCTGGTTTGAAAACTTGAAAAGCACTTCTCTGTATCTACCAGTATACAATCACAAGTCAAAATTGTATGACATATAGTTACCATGAAGAATTACTTCTCTATAGCTTAATTTCAACTAGCATGATTGTTTCTAGATTGAAGAAATATAACAATGGAAAAAGTTTTTTATCTTTCATGGTGGAATATTAATTTTCTGACTTAGTTCAAAGCAAAAATCAAACATTTTTTGCAAATAATCAGTTCAATGTGTGTTTAATTTGTTATCAGTACTTTAAGTACCATAACTGTGTTGATTTGATTTTGATAATCACAATTTGGCTCTATGCTGTTGTAGCTGTTTATGATGCTAGTGTGTGTTAGACATAATGAGTTAGACGCAAAAGTAAACGAAGCCTCAAGAACCTCACTGAGCGCTTGAAGGCCCACGAACTACACTTGCCATGACGTCATTGAAGCAGCTAGTCCTAGCTCGAAAGACCAGCGACCCATAATCCTTTGCGTAAAATACGAAACATGCCCACAAACCTGTGCGCTCATGTTTTTAAAGATTTCTGTTATTGTAAGAGTAAGTTTAGCAGAAATTGCGGTGGCTGTCACTGTAAAGTAGGTTAGTCAGCAAGTTGAGCCTTGTTATCTATTATTTTTATCTTGTCATATTTCATTTGCGTATTTGACTGTTTTTTGAAAGAATTAGATTTGTGATTGATAGGGTGGTGGTTTCTCTCACCCCTCTCCACTTGTAGGGGCAAACGGTATAATCGATTGCAGGGGTTCTTCAACACTGTAGCACCTTTATTCTTCTTCAAAATTTACTCCACCAACTTCCTTCAAAATGCTTTTCCTACAAAACAAACAATCATTGACATATTTGGGTGCTTTCAACAAATTTTCACTACAACAGCTTTTATAGTTTTACTTTTAACATCTATTAAGACTTCACCTAGATTTTCTCTAATCCTTTTATATTTGCTACAAGTAAATAAATGTTCTGTTGTGTCTAATTCACTATCGCACATGGGACATATTAAATTTCTTATAAATGAACCCTTAAGATTTGCTTTTACTTTGACCACATTGAGTCTTAAATCCAAAATATTTTTAACTTCTGCATGGTGATTCGTATTTAAATGTACTAACATCTTCACTAATATTGAAGTCTGAAGCTAAAGAAATTTGATGTCTCTATATAAAAAGTCAGAAAGTATTATTATTATTATTATTAAAAATATGCAGCAATTACCTTGAATTTACACTACATGTTAATAATGTGAAGCGGCTACAACAGATTCGATAATGCATAATGTATAGTGGGAATATTTTACTTTTCCAGCTTATGTGTTATGATTGTTTCTTGCCGTTATGTGCATTGCTAGATTATAAGCTTTGATGGAAAAACAAAATTGATATCCCAAAACTAATTCTTGCAATCTGTTTTTTACAGTTTGAAGTGCAAAATGTTCAAGAGAGTCCTACCTACCTGCTGCAAGTTAACATGCAGGTTTCTCAGCAAATCTGTGTTTTTTGGCAACTTCAATAGAGGTTGGTTGTCACTGCTTGAGGTCCATTACTCCACGTTTTCTTACTGTGCAGCAGAGCAGCCTTCAGTGTCTTGGCTGTCTCATCGTCAGCTGTCCTCCGCTCGGCCTGAACATAAATTTAGCGGTATTCAGGATCACATCTCGGCCCTGGACACAAAGCGACCGAAAAAGAAGAGGCCAGTTCGTGAAGAGGAGAAGCGGCCAGGAACAGCTCCCTTGGTATTTTGTTAATGAAATGCTCTTGTAGACTAAATAAGTAACCATAGTGATTGCAGTAAATAATAACAGTTTCCTAATGATAACATATAAAGGACAGTGGCGTAGCTAATGGAGGAGCAAGGGGAGCAACTGCTCCACCTACAGTGGCCGCTCGTAGCTAAAATTAATGGGTTCTGCTTCAGAAAATTTTTAGCCATTGTTTTAATACTGTATAAAACGAAAGTTTATATATGTTTCGTTTTGTTTTCATTTTACATTTAAAATTTTCTAACCATTCTCTAATATGATCAGTGTGCAAATTATGATAATAATGTAAAAAATATTGTTGTTAACAAATGACAATGCAAGAAAAATATTACAGTGAACAGGAAGTTGACCATCATTGTTTTGCTAGCCTGTTGTCTCTTCCCAATCCCAACTCCACTCGTAGAGGGCAGCACTTTCCATACGAATATGGCAGCAACAGTCTGATATCTTTAATTTATGCCTTTTTATATTCTTGTCAATTATTTCATCTGCAATTTGACATTGATAGCGTCATAAAGTGCAGTTGATAAAAATTTTTGTCACTTTTTGATGTTTTGATTTTAAAATTTGCAGCACTTAGTGATTATTAGACTTAAACATATCCAGTCAGTTGTTTAATAATACTTACGACAAAAGGATTTTGTTGTACCAAACTGAAAATTGTGTTGCATAATTTTGTAACAACAGCATAAAGGTATGACTCCGTGTGTGCCTAATGCGTATACTTCAGTTCATATTTAAACACGTAGAAGTGTTTCCATGTGTAGGCAATGCGTTATCCGTAATGTGTGATGTGTGATACGTATTCACTCGAATGTGATGGCTATCATCTGAATACACAATGCACATTACGGATCATGCATTACACACACATGGAGTCGTAGCTCAATGGAAAAATATCTTTCCCGTACTGCTAGACTGATGAATTTCTGTCTTAATGCTTTAGGAACAGTTTATGGTAACAGCATTTGCAACTGCGGAGGAATACAACTTGGACAGGCTTGCATCTGCTTTACAAAAACAAGGATTGTACAAACTGTCCACGATGCCTGAAGGTGTGTGAAAATTTCTTCTTCTTCTTCCTGTGTTTCTCTTGACACAGTGTGTAATTTACGTCATTAACACCTTTGCATTTTTCCAAATTTTGTTACAGAATGATACAGAAAATTTCAGTTAAGCAAATCTGGTGTTGCATTAAATATGAACCGAGTACAAAGATTTATAAAGTTGAGCTTTTAATGGCTTACTTAATTATAATTTTCAACTTACTTTACGCTTTGGGTGATGTATGCTTAGACTTTTGTTCTTACTGTTTTCACAGTTCAAAAAAATTTAAGCCTTACGGCACCATATGGCTGGCGAGTTTTCTCACAAGCGAGTTCAGTAATCTCCAACACTGTCCTGTTCCCTAATCTCTGAACTGACAGTCAGTGTTCTGTTCCCTGCGAAAAATGTCGAGAGCAACTCGCCGAGGCGTTCACACTGGACACTGGACAGCAAATCAACATCGCAGCAACTGTTGGAGAGTTTTGCAATCTCTTGCCAAAAGAAACTTGCAAAGCAGTTCACACTTATTTAAACTCAAGATAGAAAATTCGCTGGTCTGAATGCACCGTAGAAGTGCTCCTGAGATGATATTAATAATAGCATAATTTTACCCAGCATAACACCATTGAGAGACGTAGCTAGTCGGTTTTGCTAGTAAACTCTATTACTATCAATTTTGTTCTTAGCATACACTTAGCACTACCTGATGAAAAAATACATTATGTAAATTGTATTGCATGTTTTCCAGCTTAGTGTTTCATCTCAAATGACTGCTGCAGATGATAAACTAGATGCTGGTTCCGCCACAGCCATCAGCATTAGTGTGCTGTGTGATGAACTGCATGAAAAGTTTAAGCATTAGTACTTGCTAATGAATTCGTTGTTATGTTGCAGACATGCACGACGTGCTGCACGTGACTGCAAACTATCCCGTAAGCGACGAATCAAGAGAGATTTACTTCTTTCAAGAGGGTGCGGTCGTATTCTGGAATGTTCCAGAATTGGAGGTTGGTAGAACATTCGTTTACGCCTGCAGTTATTTAAAATTGAAGTTATCAATCAGTATTAATCAAAACTGAAACATTTTACGTGAAATTAGTGTTTGGAGCCAGACTAATAGCCAAAAATGCAATTGAAGCAGGCAAAAGGTCAAAATGTCATTTGAAGCAGGAAAAAGGTCAAAAGGTCATTTGAAGCAGACAAAAGATCAAAAGGTCATTTAAAGCAGACAAAAGACCAAAAGGTCATTTAAAGCAGGCAAAAGATCAAAAGGTCATTTAAAGCAGGCAAAAGTTCAAAAGGTCATTAAAGCAGGCAAAAGATTGAAAGGTCATTGGAAGCAGACAAAAGGTGAAAGACTATTTGAAGCAGGCAAAAAATCAAAAGGTCATTTAAAGCAGGCAAAAGGTTGAAAGGTCATTGGAAGCAGGCAAAAGATCAGAAGGTATTTGAAGCAGGCAAAAGATCGAAAGGTCGTTGGGAGCAGGCAAAAGATCAAAAGGTCATTTGAAGCAGACAAAAGGTGAAAGACTATTTGAAGCAGGCAAAAGATCAAAAGGTCATTTAAAGCAGGCAAAAGATTGAAAGGTCATTGGAAGCAGGCAAAAGATGAGAAGGTATTTGAAGCAGGCAAAAGGTTGAAGGTTTTTGGAAACAGGCAAAGGGTGAAAGGCCATTTGAAGCAGACAAAACATTGAAGGGTCATTGGAAGCAGACAAAAGGCTGGAAGGTCATTTGAAGAAGACAAAACATTGAAGGGTCATTGGAAGCAGACAAAAGGCTGGAAGGTCATTTGAAGAAGACAAAACATTGAAGGGTCATTGGAAGCAGACAAAAGGTCGAAATTGTTGCCCGAAAGATGAGGATTTTCAACCAGAATTTACAGACATTTTCTTGAGAGCTTCTTGTCTCATCACCTCTTAAAAAATAAGTTTTTGTTGTAACTTTGATGCTGAAGCCGCATTTTGTTTTAATACATGATTCTATTGTAAGTTACTTTTTCTTAGACTTTTCTCCTACGTATTCTGAGATTAAACTCTAAACTAAGTTGTATTTCAGAGGAACACAGTTAGAAAATTCCTCCGCGATTTTGAAGAGTCTTCTTATGAAGAAGCGATGGTCGATAAGGAAGTGGAAGAGATCAGTTATCACTACACTGAGTATGTAAGTTTTTCTTCTTGTGACGTAAATTGGTTATAAATTCGGTTTGTCAGTATATGGATAGCATGCCACGTACAATGAGCAGGGGTGTATTTACCAATAGGCTATCTAGACTGTAGCTTAGGTTGTCAATTTTTAGTGGGCCACCCCAATGTTACAAAATTTTTTTTCTTGGAAAATGTGTATTCTCTCATGTTTATATCAAATGTTTATTTTATAGCATACCATTGGTATTTGCTGAATCCAATTTTATATGTGCTATATAACAAAGAACTACTGTTATTACATGAAAGGTACTACACCACAAGCAATTATGCAGTTCCTGCATATATAAGGGCTACGCAAATACACCACAAGTCATTAGATGTTGGTTTTCAAATATAAACAATCATAAATCCACAATTGAGATGTGTGGGACTGAATTACCAGCCTAGGGTGCCGTAATGTCCTGACACACCCTTCACAAGGAGGTGATATCCATGTTAGCTTATTAGTTAAGGTCAATACATATTTCTTCTAGGTGGAGGAACCGTCAGGAGTATCCCATAAGATGACAATGCCCAGTATATGTGCATGCGTAGACACTTATTTATGTACAGCTCGTGTCACCACTTTGTTCGAACCATTGCTTTCGTTTTAGCTCAGATGATATTCATTTTTCTCCTAGATTTTTTAAAAAAATTTTACGATATTATTCAGCTCTGGATCTAAATTAGCCAGTGGCAAAATCTTGTTGAACAACCAAGGGTCACATCAGCTGGACAAGTACGCTTTCTCCAATGCTTTAGTTCTCTCAGGTATGTAGAAAACATTCACTAGTATTAAAACTGAACACAAGTTTGTACGGTATGCAAAAATTTGAAGACCATATAATATTTCAAGTAAGTCACATTTGTTGCATGTTTTGTTTTATTCGCTTTCACTTTTAGAGTTGCTTACAACCTATAGCTATATACTTGTGATTCTTTTTAATTAGGCCTACTATTTATCATATGTGTGCTTGCATAGCAAAATCGTCCATAAGTCGGCAGTTAAGCTTTTCTAGTTATTCACATATCCTCAATCTCCATTTCATGAGGATCATTTTGATGCCAATCTCATCACTCTATGTTATTTCTAAGCTGAGATAATCTACATTGAAGTTTGTGTACAGTAAGTTCGTACAGTGCAGGAACAATAAAATGTTATACTACACAATACTTGATGACCTTGTTTGTTTGTCACCATAAAACCCAAACAGTTCCTGTGCTGTTTATTTGCGGTGATTTATTTTCTTGTGTGTATTTATAGTGAAACTGGCCATTTGGGAAGCTTCGCTCGATCGTTATGTTGAATCCATCAAGTTTGTCACGGAAGACATGAAACTTGGTAGAAAAATACGAATAGATCACAAAGATATCCTACGCAAAACCGGAGAGCTGTTCGCTCTTAGGTAGATATGATGAAGCCCATAGAAAAGTAACGTGCAAAATGGGTAGGCTAGGTAGGAAGAAAATATTTGACGTTAATTAACACAGAAGGCATGAATGCGGAACCTAGTGCAGTTAATTAAGTGTGTGAATGGTTTTCTGACTTTTGCATGCCGAACAGTGTGCTAATTGTCTTGACAGGTGTGGGTTACACTGAACTGTGTTGTCTCTTGTTTTTGACGTTCTACTATTTTACCTTTATTTTTTATATATGTGGCTATATGCTATTAGCTTAATCCTCGACCACCGAAAAAGGGCTGCAAAAACACCGCAAACATGTCTGCTCGGTTTTATCATTTTGCCATGAAACTGCTAGTACCTGTCCTCTTCTGTGTTTAGTTTATTATCTGTTCATCATTGGCAGATGTCATTTGATCTCGTGCATTACACTTACTTTCATCATAATATTAATTATTCCCCCCTGCATCGGTAGTGCCTTTCTCTGTTATTATTATTAAGTAAACAAAGGTAAATATTTTTATAGTGTATGTTAGTTGTCTGTGAGCCTTACGTTTGACGTTGTCTGGAAAAATGGCCTATGTTAGGCCTTGGAGGCCCAACTAAGTAAAGGAACATAATTTCACTAGGTAGAAACATGCTTTCTGACGATTTCTTTTTAGAATTTTTCATGTTTAAACTTAATACAGGATACAGCATAGGTGTGAAAAGTATGACGTAAGTTTAGTGACTATCAGAAGCTGTACAGTAGTGTTTCTTCCATATTTATGCTCGGGTGCAATTACACCCCATTGCCGGTAATCACGTAACCATGAAATATATCCGGTAGCTGAAGGTTAAGCAGTAGCGTAATGCGCATCTTCTGTGACGGTTCCCAATAATCGTATGTTGTTGACTTTAGCAAAAGAGCTGTATTGTTACTGAATATTATTTTTTTGTAATTTGGTTTAAACTGTATTTATTAGTACACAGAAAATTGGAACAGTACATACATGAACAGATAAAGTGGTATAATGGTACTAAGTGATTGGCTAACAGGTCTATAAAATACCTATAAAAAGGCCTCTGACGTGAAGACAGTCACAGTATTAAAAATCTTTAAGAAATAGGATATAACTTCATAGATTTGTCGTAAAACAGGAAGTAAAATGTGTAAGGAAAAAATTGCGAAAATTACAATCTCTCTTTGTAATTTTTCTTTCTTAACATTTTTGTGTGATTAGAGGTCATTCAGCAGTCGATAAAATCTTTATAAAATCTATGCATTGATTTTTAATCTCATTGTAAAATCATTTTTTAGTTGTTTTAAAATTTTTAGTGTTACTTGTGATTTATACATTTTGAAACCACTACGACTACCATCACTACTACACGTACAGCTACAACGTGCTACTAAGTTGTGTGACTCTGTTTTAGGCATTTGATTAACTTGAGCTCAGACCTGCTTGATACACCCGACTTTTACTGGGACCGTGAAAATTTAGAGGCAATTTACGACAAGATGTCAATACATCTAAACATCACCAGAAGAACACGGGTTAGTCTTTTTTTTCATTTTGTTGTCGTATGAAACTGTGTTAACATTGTATTTGTCTGTAAAGCAGCTATGTTTTTGCTTGTCTCCCTCTTCTCTCTCTCTCTCCCTCCCCCTCTCTCTCTCTCTCTCTCTCTCTTTCTCTGTCATAATAAATAACCAGCATGTTAAACAAGTACTAACAACAATCAACAAATAGTAACAGAATAAATGGCAATTTATAGACTCCGTTTTCATCATGTTCAAATTGTTCAGCATCCATGTTTGTTAATTCTTGACGGTGTTTTTTATCTGTAGGTGATGAACGAGAAATTAAACCACTGTTGTGAACTTGCTGATCTGCTCAAGGAACATTTGAGTGACAAACGACATGTCAGACTGGAGTGGATAATCATTCTTCTCATTGCGGTCGAGGTAAATTATATTTGCACATTAGTCAAGGACCTTTAGGAAGACATCTACTGTACGAGTCAAACATTCACTAGTACTTAAATAGTTTTGCTGAGATGTTCAAAGATTACTTAATAGAAAAAATACAGATGCATATATGAATAAGGTTCTAAATTGATGAATCTTAATCACTTATACCGATTTTTTGCAAAGAAGAAACATTAATGGTTTCTTTCTTATTTTCACAACAACAGCTTGCCAAAATAACTTATGCTGCCCTCTGTCGAAGAAATCATGAATCCTGGTGCTCTAGTTTCAGGCGCTACATCTAGATTTCTTTGCACAGTTGACTAAAGTTTGTACTACTTAAAATTATACTACATTAAGAACTAAGTGCACCTTCTTTGGTTAGATAATTTTGCCACAACTACCCATATAAAGTAGGTCCTGATGAGTGAGTGCTGGATTCCACCTCACAGAGTGCCAAATGTGTAAAAACATTTTTTGTTTTGCTGTAGTCATTGGTAAGAAACTTCTCAATAAACTTGTTAAATTTCCTCTAGGTTGCGATAGAGCTAAGCAAATGGATTCCGCATTGAGAGGGAAACCTGCTCTTTTGTTTTTCCTGTGATCTGAGCTCATCACTTCCACTAATTGAATGTGATTAGATTTTTTTCTATTTTAAAAGTGTCCATTTGTGTTTTAAAGAATTTTTGTACGGTAAAAGTGTTAACGACATTGTTGCTAAATGAAGTCATATTTAGTGCTTATGCTAAGTTGGTGCAGTGAATGGTGATGGTATCTTAACTGATGGTGATGTGTAAATAGTTTAACAGATTAAGTGATTTAAATTTTATAGATGTGCAAAATGCCATTTAAACTTCCATTTCTAAATCTTAGTCACATTCTAGGTTGCACATTAATTCTTTGTTTATGTAAATTGCCAATGTACCACTGGTCTTTATGTCCAGTATACTGGTGTGTTCCTTAAGACATATAAGTTGATAAAGTAAAATATGGGCGCCGATTTGGTACAAATTTTTGTTCCATATACAGTAAGTCCTCTTTTAGCGACGCTAATGCATTCCAGCAAATTGTGACGTTAAGTGAAACATCGTTAAGCGAATCATCGTTATACGGAACCAAAACTTCGATAGTAACTGTAAAAGAATTCAGATACGTTCCAGAGGTAAAAAGCAACACTGCAGAAATCATAGAAATTAAACGTTTTATGAGTTGCCTTATGGTTTCTACTGATTAATTTTTTTCTGCTTGTTTGAAACCAACTATCTTTCTTACCAATATGTACCTAGTTAGATGTTTCTCTTTCATTGAAGTTTAAGTCTAGGCAGCCGTTATACAATGAACACTGCAGAGTGAAAGCCAAGCGCTGCATGAAGCGACCTTGGAAATCTTATCATACCAGAGCTCTGTATCATTTACTACATAGTCTGGTTGCTATAGGAACAGGTTGCAGGTAGAACTCTTTTCAAAGTTTGTTCATGGGTCTCGTTTGATAGAAACGGCAGTAGTATAGTCGTCAGTCGGGAAGCAAAAACATGTATAGTAATTATACTGTTTAAGTTACTAATGCACTTAAAACAGAATAACGCAATACGCGACTATACGCAATACGCGCCATGTTAATGCTTCAAATTAAGTAAAAAACTTGTTGAATGAAAATTGGCTTTCAGCAAAGTAAAAAAATCATCGTTAAAATGAAACATGCATCGCTAAGCGAAAAAAAGGTTTCAAATGTTCAGCGTCGTTAAAACTAAACGTGGGCTAAACGGGGAGTCATTAAGCGAGTACTTACTGTATTGGATTATTTAATATATGTCCATATATTTTAGACATGCTAAGCTTCCATAAGAAATTTAATAAGTCCATTAACAAGGGACCATTACTATTGCTGCCGACACACTCGCAGTAGAGGTTTCATATATCAATAATTTGCATCACCTTTATAACCAAATTAATTAATTCTTATGTTTTTAATGTTTTTTATGTATTTTAATAAATTGAACTCAGGTAATGTTAGTTACTGTAAGGTTTTCTTTCCAAACTTTCGATAACGGTTGTGTTTAGTTTAGAATTTGAACTGTAATTGTACTCATTATTAATTTTGCCACTTGTGTTCTAATATTATTAGCATAAATCCTCTCCATAGTATTATGTTGTTACATTAATTTTATTGCAATAATGAATGTAGCTAATTTTTTTAAAAGTTTAGGGTGTTTGTGCATTTTGAATCTTAGAAAAGAATTAGTCGTACATGTTGCGGTAGATTATGTTGTTAGAACCATTTAATTACCAATGAGTTAAAATTAAAATACGTTCAGCTTAAGCTGTCACAGACTGCTAATTATTGTAGCCAGTCTATGGCATATCTAAATTTGTGATCTGGTTTTTCTCCAGACTTCGTCTTGGAATGGAGATCCTACTGCAAAACGTACCTCTTGTTTTTAGCTGAAATTTTGCGTATTTAGCCATGTCACCTGTCATTGTAACTATTGTCATGGCTGTTCTTAGAATTAACAAACTTTGTTACTATTATAATTTTATAGAACGTTTCATTAGCATCAGCATACATTTTCCTGATACATTAACAGAATGGTCACTCTATAAACAAGTACAAAATTTTTCTTTTTGTTTAGGCTTTTTATCATTGTTGTGATCAACTGATGATATCTATGGAATGTTAACATTTTTGCAGCCCTGGCGTTGGTTGGTCATACTAAGTTTCAGCCTGTTAGTGTGGAAATTTAACTACTGCTGACTAGTGCCCCCTTTATTATGATATGTCATTTAAATCAGGGTTTCCCAATACCTTTTGACATGACTTATTAGTATTAAGTATCCTAGTTATTCCTAGATTAGAAAGATTTGGACGAACAGTGTGGAGCTGATTTTTAGCACTTTTGCTCACGAATATGGAAACGTGGATGCCTCGCCGTTTGTCCAACATACACATCCTGCTGCACATTCATGTTTCGCGTTAATAGAATGCGAACTAACTTAGTACAGTTTTAATGAGGTGTTTTATTAATTTTATATTTTTATAAAAACTTAGCTAGTGTGTTGAATGAAAATTACACTTCCATAATGTTATTTAATTTTAATTTTGGGAAATATAGGTACCATAATTGTAATCATGTTATAAAAAAATTCTAAAGTTATAATAGAAATTATTAACATAGTTGTTGTATTTTTGTGTAAAAGAATGTCCATTGACAATAATTTATCAAATTCTGTTTTAATTAGTGATTAAATTAAACAATAGAACGTACATACATTACATGAGAAAATTAGAATATTTTAAAATGCCTTAAGTCTACAAGTGACACATGACTTGCACTGTTTTTCAAAGTAACTTATTAATCATAGTAAAAATCTGCTCATAGTGAAATGTACTAATTATGATTTTATTGCAATTTAATTAACGAAAACCTGTGTTTGATCCACCATTTTTATTTCCTTCAAGCATTACATGCAACACAGTTCAAATTATTTATAGATTTAGTAGTCTAATTATTTGAACATCGGGAACATCGGAAATAATAATAAAGATGATTTTAGTCATGAAGTGAATCCAAGTAACACATTACAACATCAGGGACTTGCCAGTGTACATGTATGGTAAAGCAGACTCGTTTCATACATGTTTTAGGGGATACCAAGTTGCAAACGATTATGTGTTGGGGATATGATCAGAGAGTAAAAAGATTTTTGTTAAAAGGTATAATAAATTTTGGCCAGATCTTGTAGCTAACCAAGCACTGAGAAGGATGCGCTAACAGCATTTTATGTGCTAGTGCAACTTTTGAAGTAAGATGGATATTATTATACAAAGTTTTGTTGTTGGTGCGTTATAGTGTTAATGAGGCAGAAAGCAAAATTTAATGTTTATTTATCCTTTTCAGAGGATGTATAATAACAATATAAATATAATTGCTAATTATTATAGTAACTCTAATACTAACTACGAACATACAATTAAAATAGTGATAGATTTATTCCGTGATGAGTTTATTGATGACACAACCGAGATTGATCTTATTTGAATATTGATGAAATCATTTCGCCATTCACTTTATATTTTACATAATAGTAATAGTGGAACTGATATTTGATGCTTACATATTACTGTTTTCTGTTTTTGTGCACCAAAGAATAAACATGACCTAAGCTTATCAGGGAACAATGAACACAATGCACGTGTACAAATTTGTGTGTCGTGTAAAGGAGGCGTAACAATAAATAGCTTGAGATTTGGCGAACTGCTAGATTTCCCGTATTGGCAATTTGGTAACTTGCTAATTAGTACTAGTGCGTACGATAAAAATACGTTTATTTCTAAATTTTCTGGGTATTTATTAAGGAAAAGTTTATAACCTTATAAAATATTCGTTCCTTGTTCTGTTTTTGATCGCTGTTTTCCCCATAAATAGGCTTAAACTTTATTTTTCTATGTAATTATTAAATATTATTATAGTCAGTAGTACTACTACTAGTAGTAGTAGTTCCAGGATTAATAACTTGAGTACAGTAAGAGCGTAGTAAAAACGTTTATTTTGTTGTCGAATGTTATACAAAGCCTAAGGGAAACGTTAGCTCTAGGAACACCAGTGGAAATTCAGAATTTTTCAACTTTCTAATCTAGTGTTGTTTTCATAGGATACTTGATAGGATTGCAGTTTATGTAATAACTGATATTGTATCATTTATCAGAGAATGATAACTGCTATTAATAAGTTTAACGGCACCCAAAGGGATATAACTTATCACATTTCCAAATACAAAAACTGTGTTAATAGTGCTCAACACTGTACCTAGGATAACATAATTGACTCATTTAAAAAATGATTTATAAAGTGTGCAATGTGAGTAATTGAGAAGTCTCTTGACTCATCCTGTTCAGTCCCTGATAGTGTAATACTGTAACTGAATGTTTGTTGCTAAGGTAACATTGTGGTTAGATGAAATGGAACTGTTGTTGTTCTCATTTACGAATAAAAATGAATTCAATTCCTTCGTTGCCACTGAATCTTAACAATCAGGTACCCGATGGTTATAAGGAAAAGGGTACATGGGTCTGAATTTTGCTACCCTTCTAAACACTATTCTTGATATGTAATGTATTCAGGAATAGTAAGGGTCATTTTATGTACTGGGGGTTTTAATGTTAAATGCTTTCCCAACTACAAGAACCTATGCAATATGATCATTGTGAACTAATGTTAGAAAACCACATAGTCTGCTAGTCATCAGACTGTTGCAACCAGCTTATTTCAAAGGATTTTGTCACAGTGAAATGGATTCCTTTAAGAAAGTGTTGACACCCAGTAATATATTTTATAATTTTTGTCATTTTGAATGCCCTAGAAGTGCCACTCAATAGACACCATAAGAAATAGGGTTTCCCAGAAGTGTGAAAAATGTTTGTTTTGCTTTTGATATTCAGCAAATTTATTAATCTAGAGCATGTACGTGTATATCTAAAAATGTTTGGACGCAAAAATTTTAATATTAGGACGTGAGACCAAGTTTTGTTCCAGGCATGCCACTATTTGCAAACATAAGTTCGTTATCAGCATTCATTATATGGGTTCACCATTGAATAAGTAGAAAATGACATTGTTAGTAAATGTTTTAATGAACAATGGAGTTAAGTGACCATTCACATTCTGCTTGCATGTGAACATACTTGGCATAATTCCAGACTACCATTATTTTCGATTTCAAAGATGATACTTGATTATTAATATTTAATAGACTAGTTCGTCAGATACATGGCGTTTGTTCCTTACGGCTTAAGCTGTAAAGTGCTACTCATGACAGCATTTAAAAACTACTTTTTTTATTACAGACACCAGTTACTGTAGACTTTCATTATGGCTTCATACATATATTGCTTTTTAGCCACTTACTTGGTTTTTTAATTCGCTGTACTAGTGATTTCTTCGACACTAGTTTGATCTAATCATTATTAATTATATACAATGTGTTATAAGTTTTACAGGAGGACAAACTGTGGTGAAAATTCAAGTCTGGTAAAATCAGTAACGTGTTCTCGTGAACAGTAAGTTTTACAGGCAGTGGTACCAAGATGTCTGAAAGAAAAGTACTCAACGTGAGTAACTACAGTTTTGATTTAGTTTCCTCACTACAAATCACCCAATGAACTTCATTCTGCCATTTAAAGTCCTAAATACTTAAAGCATTTGTGAAATATTGTTTGGTGTCATTTCTTGATAATGTTATCTGACCCCTTATATGTGTCCTTATCATGCAAATTGCGAATGTAAAAATTATACATTGACAATTAGTCAATGCTTGCTTTTTGAGAGACCCTATCACACCCTTCCAGAAATGCCTTTTACTGTGCTCCCCACTTCCAAAATCATTCTCACAAAATGCTTAGTTCCTAGTAATTTTCTGAGCTGCCGATCTGACAAACAAAATTCACTGTTTGGAAAGCAAATGTGTAAAAGCCCTAACTAGTAAATCTCTTTGTAAACAAATACAGTGGGTGCCTCTTAATAGACTCACTTTGGGACCGAAATGTTTTGACCCAATTGACCGACTGAACCTGTTAACTGATGGGTGTAGTATTACTGGTATAGAAGTTTGAGTCAGCAGTTTCGTATGCACTGCTAAGAGTTTTAATGAATTTTAGAAACAAAGTAATTCCAAAATTCCTTTGTGCATTTCAAAATTTTTGGAGAAAAAGTTCTTTGGGAAATTTGCTGCTGTACACCTCTGTCCCATCTTTTGAAGTTTATTGTACTGCTCTAAAATTTTCATTTTCTCCTTAACTGTTAGGTCTTTACACTTATGCTCTATTTTTCAAACTTCTTAATTCTATGCTCTTAACTGCCGTGTGATGTTTACTCTTGTAAGACACAAGAAATACCGGCTGATTACTGTACCTGCATCTTTGACTGTTAACTGATTAAGCCTGAAAGCATAGAATGAGAGCTTCAAAAGGAGCGCGCTATACAAGCGATTAAATGTTTAGCTTCCAGAAATTCTTGGGTAACTTTCAAAGCAAAACTGCTAAGCTAGCATTAATTAGCGCATGATAAATGTACCTGCTTACAAACAAAATGGTACTTAACCTGAGCTTGTTTCTACATATATTATAGTGCACAAAAGTGAAGTAAAGATAGTGAAATAAAAGTAGGAAAGGCTCTTTGAGCACATACACATGTCTTATTTTAAGTATGTGAAGGAAAATTATTACGCGGAGTTATGTGAGTCACTTACAGAGAGTTTTTGAGTACATTTGAATACAGGCGTCCCATATTAGGCCTTTTTGAGTCCAACTAAGCTGTTGAGTCTATTTAGCATAAGTCTATTAAGTGGCGCCTACTGTAAAATAAATTGGAAAATAAAATGTAGTATTTGTATTAATTTATAAACTTTCTTTGTGGCATTTTTCCTGGTCTTTTAGAGGAATGCAAAAGAAAAGCTCTTCCTTTTTAGCTCAGAAAATTAACATGGTAAATTTCCTGACTTTTCAAACGATAAATGTTTTCATTTAGTATTTTAGGAACAGAGAGACGATTAATTTTTGACCAGTTTGAATAACTTGTATCTTGCACTTTCAGAAATACTATCCTCCGGATTTCGATCCGACGAGACTACCGAAGTTGAAGCTAGCGAAAGATCGGCAATATGTTATTCGCACGATGGCACCATTCAACATGCGGTGAGTATCCCCCGTAGTACGTAGTATCTCGTACTCTGTGTCTCTATATAAATTTAATAGCTGCAATTTTGATTAGCCAAAGTTTCTAATGTCTGGTTTTCTGACATACCGAGCATAGTGTGTATATTTCTTTTTACATGTAAATCAGTTGGCTCTAAAACACGAAAATTTATTCAATTGGAGGTAGAATGTTTCTTATTATGTGGAGGACACCGAGTATCTTATTTGAACGAATGCTTCGCCTTTATTGAAGCGTGGTGCAAAGTTATGATTGGTGTACACTTTGAAGTGTTCTGTACATGTGAACAGAGCGAATCATGTGAATGAGCAGAAGCAGAAACAACAACAGAGCATTGATGAAAGTAAAAATACATACTAAGTTCGTCTGTTTTGTTTTGCCTGCTAATTACGTTGATTTGAAAACAACTTGAAATACACTCATATCTCGGTTTGCTGGACCTCGTTTTTATGGATATCGGAAGAATCGGACAAAATCTGGACCGCTAAAAGTCCTGCATACTATGGACACAGTCCATTGTTTCGCGAACTGACTGCTAGTTGGCGGGCCGTCACTTTGTTTACGTCATTACATTAGTGTTATAACCACATGTATATCTCTCTATATAAAAATATAGAATCAATTATGCGGAGTTATTTGAGTCATTTGCCAACAGTTTTTCTATACTCTTGCATAGGAGCATCCCGTGCTAGACATTTTTGAGACAATTAGGCGATTAATCCTACATTACCGTGAATCTAATACACAGCGCCTACTGTATTAGCTTAGTATGGGTAAAAACGGACAATCAACAAATTTGGACCGACGTCTCCCCGCTTTTGTCCAGCAAACCGAGATGAGTGTAATTTAAAAAAGCAACAGATATTTGAAACAAGACTTACATATAAATCGAAACACGTAGAGCAAAATGTCCTTCCAAAATGAGTGTAAATTCATGAACAGGTTTTTGTAAGGTCATTTTCTGATTAACTGCAACACTGTGAGTCATTGATAGCTAACGATCGTTTTCATTTAGTTGCAAGACGTGCGGAGAGTACATCTACAAGGGGAAGAAGTTTAATGCCAGAAAGGAAACTGTACAGAATGAAGACTACCTCGGTCTCCGAATATTCAGATTCTACATAAAATGTCCACGCTGCTTAGCTGAGATAACTTTCAAGGTATTTGTTATACTAATTAATCTTCTTTATTGAAACATTTAACATGTATTTAAATGTGAATTTTTTGTGTAAAAATAAAAATTGAGCACTGATATGTACGTGATACAAAACACGCTACAATCAATCAGTCTGAAGAGTGGTAATTGGTAACAGCGATTCTTTTAATCATGCAAAACTTTATAGGGGAAGAAAAGTTCAATTTAAAAATTTTAGACACAAAGTTATATTACTTGGCATTATGGCTACCTGTCTGAAGGACTTGTGTTGACTAAAAAACAAAATTGTTAGTGACTGAAACAATATTTAAACGAAAATTTAAAATATTCGTGACAACTGGTAAAATGTCACTGACTGATCTTCCCAGTGTGCATGACTGACTCACCAAAAAACATCTTACTAATGTTATTTTGAGAGATCTTTAAATTTTCAAGTTTTATACAGTGTTACTACTAACACAATCTCTGTGTGCATTAAGGCAGTATGTAGGTGACACAAAGTTTGAAGACAATTTTTTTAGCTTCATGCAAATAATGTTTGCTAGTCCTTTAAAGCAGCCTTTTCTAATTTGGAGGAAATTTAGTCATGTTTGTACTTTCTAGACGGATCCAGCAACGACAGATTACGTCTGTGAGCACGGAGCAACACGTAACTTCGAAGCCGAAAGGACAGCCAGGTTAGCGGAAGAGAAGGCTTTAAAAGAGAAGGAGGAGGAGGAAGCGGATAACCCGATGCTGGTATGCTCTCTTGTTCTGCATTCTCGTCGTATTTTGTTGAGTGTCGAAATGCAAGAAGTCTTTAATCAAATCATGCTGACAAGTGCAACACAAATTTCTATAACGTTGAATAGTTAAACAAAATTATTGCAAAAACGGATCTTAGCTAGCTACTTTTTCAGCAATATGCTTCACATATCGCAGAATATTTTCATATGTTAAGCTAATTTCGTTTATTAAAAGCTGAGCATGTATAGTATCTGACATATGTTTACATTCACAGTGCATTATAGACTGGTCCATAGTGTACTTCTGTTTTACATTCACAGTGCATTATAGACTGGTCCATAGTGTATTTCTGTTCATAAATGTATATATATATATATATATATATGAAATATATATATACTTATATATATATGTTATATATATATATATACTTTATACTGTATATATATACAGAATTTATATATATATTTGGGATGCGATGTCCTAAACAGCATGTCATATTCATTCTCATCCACACCATTTCACTAACGTAATCTTACTAATTCCCATCTTTTGCATTCTCCATTGTCATTCTGTCACTTTTTTTTTACCTTTCCTTTTTGACACCCTAACGCCTACATCATTAATTGCGTTATGGTCTCACGAGTAATGCTTCTGACTATAACGAAAGTGAATTTATATAGATATCATGTCCTGTCTATTTTATTAACACATTAATGTGATTAGATAATCCTTTGTATATTATGTCATCATTTCGTGTTTTGTAATATGTGTGCTTGCAAACCAAAACCGTCCATTAGTCAGCATGACTCCATCCGCAGCTCGTGGAAGCGGTCATTTTGCTTCCGCTTTTTCTGTTAACAAGCTCAGATCTTTGTCAGGAAGAGCCATCTACTGGATTTAAACATAACTTCAGTGTGCTCGTGCCAAATCTGTAGCAACCAACATCTGTGTGATTGCTAAGTGTTTTGTAGAAACGCGACAAAAAACAATGGCTAACTGTGTTTGTCAATACGTAGCCTGCACCTCAACTTCAACGTGGATTATCTCAGCTCAGAAATAACATAGAGTGATGAACTTGGTATCAAAATGATCCTCATGAAATGCAGATTCAGGTTATATGAATAACTAGAAAAGCTTAATTGCCGACTTTTGGATGAATTTGCTATACAAGCACATATGTTGTGTTATTGTTTGGTGTTATTGTAATAAAGTAAAAAAATATAGCCATTATTATGCAAAGTTTAAACATTGTCACTAGTGTTTAGTTAACACAGTATGTTTAGTAGAGACAGTACTTTGTTTTAGTTATTGGAGAAGCGGACGAGGGATTCGAGGCTGGAAATGGAACGTCTAGAGCAGCTGGAGGAGTTACGTGACATGAACATGCGGCACGCCAACGTAGCACACGACGACATGATCGCGTTTCACTTGGAGTATGAGAAACAGCTAGAGAGGTTACAAGATGAGGAAGACGAAAAATTCGTGCAGTAAGTAGCGACACTTTCAAAAAACTTTGCAAATTCTGGTTGGTGCTTAATTTAATGGCAGAAAAGGTGATTTTGAATTTAAATTCATTTCCAAGCTGTTGTGCTTTGCATAATCTGATTTAAATAAACTCGTTGAAACTGCCTCTTTAAATTTAAGTTTTACGAAATTAATTATTAGAAAAAATGTGCTCCATCATCATGTTGCACTCTACAAAATTAGCAATAGAGCCTTTTTAACAAGAAGAGAATTTTGTACATTTGCCCAACCATTAAAAATGTACAATACGAAAAAAGTAATCTTGAAATAATTTGAAAGAAGTTTAGATGTATCATTCTCCAACACAAGCGGTACATTTTCATCATTAAATTTAAATTACTGCTTAAATGGCACGATACTACAGACACCAAATGGACTTGCATGATAGAATTTTGGTTTGTAGCAAAAAATAATGTCGAGTTACCATAAAAACAAGGTTTTTCATAGGGCATCTTAAGTGCATATTTATTATTGTTACAATTATTATTATTATTTTGTTTGGCGTAGTGCGCGTTGGTGCCCAGCATTATTACAGTAAGGTTGTGGCAGTACTGGATTGTAGCGCATTGTCAAAGATATCATCCAAGAAGAAATACTAAAGCAGCAGATGTGTTTTAGCCGTGCATAGACACTTTCTTATCCCCAAAGAAATCGGTAGTTTTGAGGCCCCAAAAGTAATATTCGTGGCTGTCAATTATCCGTTTATTAATGAAGTCCAGTGTTGCTGAACTTTAGCTTACGTGCAAGTCGGTTACTCCCATTGTCTTAAATATATTTCACAGGCTGAATTCTGTTTTAAATGATGTAATTTTATGCTTTGTGTTTATGCAGGTCTGTATTTGGGAAGAAGGATACTGAAGCCAACGGCGTGGTAATAAAACGGCTAAAGGATGACAGCTCTGACGAAGAAGAAGTTTTACCTTCAAGCAAGAAACTTGCCGTTGCAAAACCTCCGCCAAGCAAACCTACGGACATTCTAGCACAGGTAGGTGTCTCAGCCACTCCGAAATTGTAGCGTTGATTTCGATATTATATACGGAATGTATAATGCTATTGCGTAAACATAGTCGAGTGCGGGACTTCAAAACGTCTTGTGAATTCAACTTGCTGTATATCAAAAACCTTTATTTTGAGTTTTGTTTTTGTGAAAACTTTGCGGGAATTTCTTTTTAGTTTTCAGAGACATTTTAAGTTAAGCAACCTTGTAGTCACTCCATATTATAGCACTTTTATGACACCAAAATACAAAACTAGGATTTTGTTACCTATTTCTATGTCAAAATATTAATGCATACCAGTGTGTGAATTAGGACAACATAATACTAATTTTGTAAAAGCATTATAAAGTCCTCGCTTTTATAACTCACCAGTTAGCGACATTTCGTTTTAACGATGCTGACCTTTCCACACCTTTTTCAGCTTAACGATGCACGTTTCACTTTAACGACGACTTTTTTACTTTGCTCAAGAAAATTTTTTATTTCATCAACAAGATTTTTACCTGATTTGATGCATTGAAACGGCACATGTTGCATTATTCTGTTCAAAAAATGTGCTAATAACGTAAACAGTGTAATCATTATGTATTTTTTTTTTCTTCCCGGCATGCTGACTAAATACTTGCCGTTTATATCAAGTGAACTTTGTAAGTTCAACCTGCTGCTACAGCAAGACTAAGTAGCTAGATAAAATTCCCAAGGTTGTCCAGGGTTTGGCTTTGACTCTGCAGTGTTTATTGTTTAACTGCTACCTAGGCTTAAACACTAACGAAAGAGAATCTGCAATAGCCAGGTAATGGTAACTGAGATATACATGTATAGGTGGTTCTTTTACATTACTTCTATGGAGGTCTTGGCTTCGTTTAACATTGCAATTTGGCTTAATGCATTAACGTTGTTAAATGAGGGCTTACTGTATTTTGTAGTCAACTTTTATAATCTATCTGGTACATGTGTATTCTAACTTAGCATTCCATCATCAATTCTACCTTTTCTACCTTGCTGTAAAAGTGAAGTGGACAATCATTTTTGTACCTGTTCATTCCTGAAGAAAGTGTATTCATGTAAAAGTCATTAGCCGTTGCAGAAATTTGAATTTTTATATAAAAAGATTGAATATTTCAGGGTGAAACAAAGGAGGCGACATCTTCAAAGTCATGGCAGAAAAGCATCGGTTCGTTAGGTAATTCGTCTAACCTCGTTAAAGCCAAAAAATCATCGTTAGCGCAACTTGTGAAACCTAAATCGACTTCTGTGCATTCGGACAAAAACTCAGTGGACCACATCACACAGTCTACTGTTTTGCAATCTCCTAATACTGGTGCAGCTGTGAGCAAGGGCTTAACAGAGACAAAGCCAAGTGGACTTGGGCTGTTGGGCAGTTATTCTGATAGTGACAGCAGTAACTCCGATGATTAGTTTTCATTTTTTGCTCAAGTTTAGCGTGAACTGTAACTGGACATGGATGTGACATAAGTCTATAGACTATACACTTATCATGCTTGAGCTACTGACCTTCCATAGTAAAAATGCGACTGTGCCATTACAACGCGTACCCCAATGCCCCGGCCCCCAGCCGAATGCAACGACCATGAAGTCATTTCATTTCAACTGCTAATTGAGGCATGAGTTTTGGAAACTTGATCTGTTGTCTGATTAAATTTTGTTGAATGACATCCTTTTGTTTCATTTGTTTGTCAGTCACCAAAGTTAAACTCCCCATATAAATTAACCACACAAATGGAATGCCACCAATTGTGAGACTGATGTGTAAATGTAGTATTAGTAAAAGCTAATAAGGAATAGTAAAAGCTTTTTTTAACAACGGCCAAATCACGTGGAAAACACCGGTTCTCGTCTGATCACCGAAGTTAAGCTACGGAGAGCCTGGTTAGTACTTAGATGGGTGACCGCCTAGGAATACCAGGTGCTGTAGGCTTGTGGGATCCCCACACTGTATCTCGACACTAGGCGAAGGAGCTGCACAAGCAGCCAACGGCTAAAGGGCGGAGGAGGTCAAGTGACCCAACGGCCATGTGTAGAGAGGAGTGAAGGTGGACCAATGCAGCATGCTCACTGACTCTGGCAGCTCCAGCAGCCAACCTGGTGCCAAACGTATCGCTCTGATTGCCTTTGGACTACACCAGCGAGGAAGAGAGGGGGTTCCTGTTGTCTGGGTAACTCAGGATCTCTATACACCTCGCCCAGGCGTGCGCCTTGGAGACATTCAAGGATCGCACTGCTCAGCCACAGTCGACGCTGTAGCTCCACCAATGTGATCAATAACTGGCTCTCTTGGCGCACACTCCATTGTCTTCTGAGACAGAAGGATGCCAATCAAGAATGTAGTTTTAAATACTTGAAATCGATTCCTTGTGGACATGTGGCTTTGCAGAAAGTATAAACCGAGTTATTTTACCAATAATGGTAATAATGACGTTGTTATTATTATTATCGTTGTCGTCGTTCTTTGGCGCAGTATTGGTTTTCGCGTCTAGTGTTCCTTTGCTACTTTGCGGTTTGTTTATTGCGGACTCGCTGTTTTGCAGGTTTTCAAAAATATTAATGTAAAATATTTATCGTGGTATTTTTGCTGTTTCGCGGTTTTTACGGTACTCCGTCTAAAGTATTTTCGCACATGCATAGTACGTATTGTACAGTAATGTATAGATTTGAAGAATTTTGCATAAAAAAAATCACGATTGGTTGATTGATGGAAACGATGTATTGATGGATTGATAGTTTATGTATAAAGTGTGGGGAGGGTTTACAAAGACTTAAAATAATGTATAACTACTAAAATAAGTATAGCGTCCCTACTTCACGGAAATTCACTTATCGCGGGTGGGCCTGGAACGGAACACCCGCGATATGTGAGGGAACACTGTATATAGCCTTTCTGTTTTTAAATCTTCTCTTTTCTCCTTTTCCATTTCTTCTAGAGGTGGCCTTCAATTTATGCTGCTGTATTGCCATTTTAGGTCTCCTCAGCCACACGACTTTATTATTTGTAATTTACAGTCTTAAATTATTACAGAAAACACAATCTGCATGTGCTCCTGTTGTTGGTTAAATAAATAAATCTTGAATAAACCATTATTTGTGATTTAAAACAACCTAAGTAATTCTTAAATGACAATAAGAACGCAAATGAAATAACAAAGTTTTATTTATGATCAAAACAATTACTGAATGCATACAAATGTGTTTTTAACAATACCAGCGCATAGTTTACGCAAACGTAATATTCATGATAATTATAGAATGCCTGCATTATCGTCTTCAAGTTATGATCCCACGATTATAAGAGCAGATAAGATAAAACTGTTTGATGAGATAAACGCTAATTTTGTTAGAAAATGTGACCCCGGCACTGGCACGTTTCTCAGCAGCATCAGTGTTAAACTTGCCTATGGAAGATGCTGCAAAGCGTGAAAAAAATTAACGCTGATCGCATGAGTTACGCAGTAGACAGTTTCGCAGTCGCCGATAATTTTTTCAACTGTTCTATGCTGTTCTTAATGGCATCTTTCTCCTGGAAAAAACAAACAATATGAATGTTTTACAGCTTACGGTTGCATTTTTGAATGAAAACAGTAAAATTTTTGTCTAAAGTGTATAAAAATAAATGGCTATCGAAAATGTATAATTGGGCAAGTGCATACTTCGCAGTCATCACTACTCGAGATAAAATAAGTTGTAGTAAAGATTATGGACGATACTCCTACAAGGCTAAGAATTTGAAATACCGTTTATATAAGAGAGAAGCCACGATATGACTTAAAGTCTGATGTATCAGTTGGCTAGAAATCTTAAAGTCGTTGGAGATCTTTAACCACAAACAAAGTTCAGTTAATTTTTAATTTTTTAACATTTACAATATTAAAAAGAGCACTTACAAATGCAAATTTCGTCAATTAAATGTGCTTTACTTGCAAAACTCTGTGGTAAACAAAGGCTCTATGATAAACAAAGCCAATAAAATTCTTGGAGCCATCAAACACACATAAACAGTGAAATGATTGTTCAGATAATCAAAACTCTTATTAGACGACTCCTAGAATATGCAAATGTTGTTTGGGGACCAAGGTTTATAGGAGATGCTGAACTCATAGAAAATGGGCAACGAAGGGCTGCCAGCTGGTTCCATCATCTGTGACTTGAATTACACGGAAAGACTAAGAAAATTAAGCATTCCATCTTTACAATACAGACTTTACAATACATCTTTACAAGATGCCAAGAAAGTGACATGATTCACGTTTTTAGAATTATCAATGGAATCGATGTTTTGGACAAGTCATCGTTCTTTTTAAGGAATTCAGCATTTACAAGCGGACATCCTTATAAACTCAGAGCCAAACTGGACGTAAGCAAGTACATCTTCAGCAACCGAGTATTAAACAGTTGGAACAGTTTAAGCAGCAAAACTATAGCATCTAAATCAATAAATGAATTTAAACGATATGAGTGGAATCAAAAAAAAATTTGTACCATACACATACTAATGCCAGCAGAGAACAGGCATTACAGGTGATCTACTATCTACCTCTAGCCTTAACATTGGATATGAATATGGATACGGATTGGGCAATTTGATGAATTTACATATGTGATTCTGCTGAACACGCCTTTGTCAAGGACCTGTGCAACGCAAGTTCGCAAACCATTTTCACTTATTAACGCCATTTAAAGTGCTACAGTGTACTTCTTAAAACAGAAATTTACTTGCGTAATCTTGGCTGTTTTTATTGACTGTGACTGCTTAGCTAAATATTAATCAATTAATCATGATTACAATGACATATACATCGACGAATGCACGGTAATACAATTAATTGACAGCAAAATGTGAGCGTTACACACTGACTAAAATGTGTTATTTTAGTACAAATGAATTGAATCTTTGCACTTTTTCTTCATTTTTCTCGCTTTACACAAATGCGCACAATCACGAACAACAGTGTTGCAAACTGGGAGTTTAAACTTCATTGTCATGTGACCCGTGGGTGTGTGTGATTGAAGTGATGTGCTCATACAGTAGTTAACAAAAAAGCGGTATGTGTCTAAGAAATAGCGTGGGAGTACAAAAATGGCAGACAGAAATGAAAGCTGTGAAGAGGTTACAGGTTATGTTTCACTGCAGTAGCAATGAAATGTAGCTAACACTAAAAATCGTCGCAAAAGATTAATCGTGACATCGAATTATAAGAACAGGATTATGACTAGATTACAAAATTTCAGAATTGTTCGTGCAAACCTGCTGAATAGTAATGGACGACAACACATTAGTTATAATCCAGTTGACCATGTGCCGCTGTTGCATTCGTAACGTCGAGTTCTGTACATCTAGCTGGTAATCTAGTCTATTCTTCACCTCTTGGTAAGCAGTGAACAAACGTTCTCTGTAAGCTGCTTCTATCTGTAGAGCTACGTTCTCCTGAATAGAAAAACTCACAAAATCAAATTACAGCTTTTGATGAAATGGAAGAGAAAAAGTCAGAAGTCTTCTAACTGACTGCTTTCTTTCTAAACAGTTAAACCTCTTTATACCACTTACTTTAAGAGTGCAAAAAAGATGGCATTGAGTTTGGCATTAAGGGAGGCTGGCATTACAAAGGGAAACATTACAACGAGGTTTGACTGTAATTGGATTTGCAGCATCACGAAATGCTCCATTTTCTAAGGTTTCTTCAGTAAGGAATGCAAGATCCCCAGTGCTGCAGTAAAGCTTTAAGTGGACAAGTGAAGTTTGATATGACTTAAGGTCGGTGTATCAGTTAGCAAGAAATTTAATGTAACTAGATTTATCTCAAACGAACCCTCGGGCAAATAATAATAGAAAACGGAAAAAGAAATTACATCTAACCAGTGAAAGAAAGGCAGCTAATACTGGTTACTGATTCAAATCCTCTTTGAACTGCAAATACATTCTTTCATTCTTATCTTGCTCTGATCATTAGGGGTGAGAATCGAGCGTTCGAATTCAACTGGAACGAGTTTTTTAAATTCGAATTTGATTCGAACCTAAAATTATAGATTCGAATAATTCAGCACTTCAGCCACATACGTTCTTTATCATTAAAATGTTTGAAACAGCAGGCAAACAGAACAATTTAGCTGCAGTTTCTGTGCAAAATTTTAACAAACTAATAATGGTTTTACTTCAAAACAAAATAAAGTAATATGCATGATCACAGTAAGACCACTTTTTACTAGTAGTTCGGAAACTGGTTCGAAAATCTTTCAAACTCGATTCGAATTCGAAATACTAAAGCTCGGTTCGACACGAAAGTCGCAAATTCGATGCTTATTCGTTTCTGGTAGAGAATGCTCACCCTACTGATCATGCAGTGATTCGGTTTCAATACTCTTTAGGTCGTTTACTATGATTAATGCAAGTCTGAACAAACGCGAGCATACTGCTTGCATAAGTAGCCTATTACACGTTAGCATAACTACGTTATTCCAACCAAATAGTTTGTAGTAATCTAGTTAACTTACTCTTTTGGCGTCAAAGAGGTACTTCTCTCCGTCTGCTTGCCACTGAGCCGTTTCCTCATTTTTTATATTCTGTTTCAAACCATCTATGGCAGTGTTTCTAAATGCTTTGTAGTTGTCTTCCACTTTCTGAAAACCAGCCGATGAATGTTATTACTGCAAAATACAGCGTGTGCAGACTGCATTACTAACTGATCAGAGGAGTCTAGTAAACTCTGCATAATTTAAATCCAACCGGACCAAAAAAAGTTGGAGTTAGGCTATGCTGACAGTTTACAGCATAGAAACTCTTAGCTCCTCCTTAGACAGAGGCAGTGAATTCGAACAAAAAATGTCAATAGAGTGATTGTTTTCACGTGGCCGATTGACACTTTCCCAGAAAGATCGATCCCAGAGCAAATAATCGGGGACCTGTAAGACATCAGAATTTTCCTGGAAGACAATACTGTTTTTGACATGTATGAAACTTTTTATTTCTCTAGGGTATGAATTGCATTTTTGAGTTAGGCGAAAAAATTACATGTACTTTGATTAAACGGACCATTTTTTTTTGAGTTAGACGAAATTTTGAGTTAAGCGATGTTTTTTTGTTCCAAAAACGAAGAATGTTATCCGTTTTGCTGAAATTCTTTGAGCTAGACAAAAATTTGAGTTATGAATTTATGGTATTAGCCAAGTGGTCACAATGTTTGCTTAGCGAAAGAAGTTGAGCAATACCGAGGCAGGTTTATAAATGCATAGGTGACCGAACTAAAATGTTCAACATGGAGGACAGCATTGTACAAATAAATTTTGTACATTCTGTGCTCGTTTGCTCATCCTTAATAACGAGACTATGTACCAGTCTTGCCGCAAAGATCCAACACGTCGTTGAATGTGTAAAGCTGCATTAGAGAAAATACAAAATGAAAAATAAAGAAATGGTTTTTCCTGTTTTCATCTTTAGGTTTCTAGTTATTCTGCTTTTTTCCCTGACAATGCTCTTTCATACGTGATATTTCCATCGACTGTGTTCACGTTACGAAATCCCCCAAAAATCGTATTTAGTCATTGTATGTAGTTTTTTTACCTAAAAATAATCACGAGAATATGTCTCACCGGAAACGTTGTGTTTTTGCTTTATTGTGGAAAATTTTTACTAACTGCATCAATTTCTGTCACGAAGAATTGTCTCTTTATCGCACTAATTTTGTTACTATTTAATAGAACCAATAACGAACAAGTAACAAATTTCTTGATACCAAAAAAATTCCCCAAAAAACAGCAATTTGAGTCATCTTTTTTTCTTTGCAGTACAGAATATGTACCTCGATTTCCTTGTCCAAGTATTTGGCCGTTGCCGGTCCCCACTTTTTAACAGCATAAATAATCATGATGGCGATTGAGATGCCAGTGTACAGCTCATGTTCAAGCACATAGATCTCCTTCGATAAGAGAAAAGATATGAAGCCGATGCCAAATAGGTATGGTCCTAGAAAACACAAACTAAATGGTTATACATATGCGACAATATAGTCAACACACACGTGCATTTAACATAACTTGTGTGCTTGCATAGCAAAATCGTCAACAAGTTAACAATTGAGTTTCTCTAGTTATTCACATATCCTGAATCTCCATTTCACGAGGATCATTTTGATACCAAGCTCATCGCTCTGTATTGTTTCTAGGCTGAGATAATCCACATTGAAGTCGAGGTGCAGGCTGCACACAGGAAAACATAACCCTGAGAAAACCGCTGTTAAAGTTAGCCATTGTTTTTATCACAGTTCTACAAAACACTTAGCAACCACACAAATGTTGGTTGCTACAGACTTTATAAAAACTCAGTAGATGACTCTTCCAAGCGAAGATCTGGGCTTGACAACAGAAAAAACCAAAAGTAAAATGATTTCTTCCATGAGCTAATACCGGAGATTGAAAATACAAGTTTTTCTCAATTGTAATACTAGTTTCTAGACAGAAATGTGAGCTTCAGGTTATAAAATTAGATTTTTAAACATATTCTTGACAATTTGGTGCTGGAATTTTAAAGTCCAATATATTCAGCATTTGTTTTTATAAAAAAAAACAAAAAAATTTGGTGTATTCTACTTTGAAGCATCAGAACGTAGTTTTATCAACTATGCCGACTTACGGACGATGTTGGTGTGCAAGCACACATTTGTACAAAAGACAAGATCACAGAGTTGTTATCGAATATGTCAGTATAGGTTTTACTCTATAATTCGAAAACACGCGCAGTGCATAAAAAACATAATACAAATTCTGATTTGTGGTTGTGCGGTTCTAATAACGGCTGAGCATTCTCTACCAGAAAGTGAATTCGAATCGAAACTAATTTGTGATGAATCGAAACGAAATTTCAAGATTTCAAATCTGACTTCGAATTTAGTTTTAAAATATTCAAATAAATTTTTGAATCACAAATGAAAATTGTTCTTACAAAGATCATGAATATTACTTGACATTGCTCTATAGCAAAAACACCAATTTGTTTAAAAATTGTAAACAGAAACTGCCGCTAAACTGAGCCAAATGCATGATGTTTCAAACGTTTTACTGATAAAGGATGCATGTAGTTAAACTGCTGAATTTCTCGAATCTATAATTTTAGGTCCAAATGATCTTGAACTAAAAAACTCGTTTGAATTGAATTCGAACATTCGATGCCCACACTTAGTTCTAACCCAATTCAATTTGAAAAACAAATTTCATGGACAGTTGTACAACAATCAAAAACAAAATGCCGTACCAGTGACACCAGTCTTTTCATAAAAAAACTGAAACCACTCCTCTGGAATAAATCCGAATCTAACTTTTCCAGGATCAACCAGGCGAACAGGTCTGGCAAACTTCACAACATCGGTGCTCTCATCCTTCTTTTGCGTAACATCTGTTGAAGCACTGGCTCTCGAGCTGCTCAACACGACAATGCGAGGTTTGGCCAAAACAGTTAAAGTTGTAGCTACAAAGAGAATATGCAAAAATGCTGAAAAATAAATTAAAGGGAGCACACAAAAATTTAGGTACTAAATGTAGTTAATTAGTGACAGATATTCCAGTAATGTCTATTATTGTACTATAAGCCTATTATTATACCATGTATGGTTCAGAGATACTGCTAGTCTGCATTTGAACAGGGCGCCCCATCTACACTCGCTCCAAAAAAATTTAAAAATGTGTATAGTTCTCACAATTAAATAAATTTTATCTTTTTCATCTAGTTTGTTCACCAATCCGTCAAAATTATCCCGAAGCTATACCGTATACGCTTCCTGTAGAACCTTAGGTTTTGCTTTTTACTTTAGGAGCGAAATTAGGCCGCAGTTAGGGCGTACACGGGCTTATGCGTTACGTTAATTACGAGGCATTACTTGAGCACGGATATACTAAAAATGATTTACTTTGCCATTGTGTACCCACACATTAACTATTGTATCTTATCGTGGGGCACAGCAAAAAAATCTGTTTTGAAACCACTTACAGCAGCACATAACAAAATTATCAAAACAATGACTTTTGCTGGGTTCCGAGATCATGCTACCCCCTCCTATTATGCTTTGCAATTATTAAAAATTAATGAAATTTATAAGCTTGAGTTAGCGAAATTCATGTTCAACTATAAAAAGGGCATTCTACCTAAATTATACGGCAATTATTTCAAAAAGATTAGTGACGTTCACCAGTATTCTACGAGAGCAGCTACCAAACAAAACTATTTTCAGGAAAGATTTAACACAACAAAAGGTTTACAAACTTTAAAACATAATGGTACAGTTCTATGGAATACTCTTTCAGATGATCTTAAGCAATCAACTAGTATCTGTCACTTAAGTAAATTATATAAATGTCAACTCTTGCAAACTTATTACTGAACAACTTTTATTCCTTTTGCAAGAGCAGTTACTGTTATAGCAGGATCAATTAACTTCCATATTTAATTGTTTATTGTCCAACTTCTGTAGATCATTTTCAAAGTCTGGACTCCAATTGTCAATCTCCTCATGCAGTCATACAGGTAATTTTTTGTGCTCTAACTATCTGCCAATTTATTTTACATCAGAACATCAAAAATCGCTCTGTATTTTTTTACATTATGCTTGCGTTATAAAGTAAATTTCAGTTGCCATTGTTATTATGTTCCTGATGTCAGATTTTTATTTCAGTTATTGTTTCAGTCCTTATTTCAGTTATCTTCAGTTTGATTTTTTTATTATTATTATTATGCACTTATTATTACTGTGTATGAATTGTACTAACACGTTATAAGCATATCATTATCAATTTTATGTCATTCCTAACAATTTAGTTTTTATTATAAGCAGTACTAACACTATTACACTGTAGCATAGCGCCTTTAAAAAATGTTCATCACTAACCAAAGGGCAGCTGACTAGATGACCAATTGGTCTTTCGCTGCCCTTTCTTCGCATTTTTGTTGCTAAATTAATTGTATTGTAACTGTGTGTGTTAAAAGATAAATAAAAGATTATTATTATTATTATTATTATTACCGACTACCCCCTAACATCTTAACTACTGTATGAAGTTTATAAAGCTTAATAAGTTTACTACTGCTATGAAATTGACAAGTTGTGCTACATCAGTTGATAGTTTCAAAAGGCATTTGAGAGAGGACCGTTTACAGATATAGCCATCTAGGTCCTTATTTCTCTGGATAAGGTATTATTGATAACATTTTAAAAATTTAATTTAAGAAGTTAATTACCTGGTCGTAACCGAAGCGCCAACCGAGAAATCATCATTTCTCGAACATAAACTCGAGTTTTACGTATAAAATTCTACATACAGTCATACAGCACACCGGCTCACGAACCAAAATGGCTACCTATTCACCTTGATGATGACCACGAGCCGTTTGATAATCGAAAGCAATCCATAGATAAATGTTACTTCATATCTATGGATCAGAATTCAGAGTCTCGGTCTCAAAATTGTTTCAACAATATAATTATACACTATTTCTGCTGTTTTTGTCAAATGATTTACAAAACGATATAGTGTATAAAACTCCAATTCAGGCGCGTTACTTTAACTTGCAAATAAACAATTTCAAAAACCATTTCAGAACTTTTATAGTTTTTAAAACAACATTCCTGAGACTTTACACTGAAATTATTTATGAAGATGTTTCTCAAAATGTTGCGAAAATGTGTGTTCACGGGCCACATCTACAACAGTTCTGGTGTGACCATCCAGGCAAATATTTTCAATTTAAATATAAATTATTTTGATCTTTTCTTTCAATCTAAGTCCATGTTGAATTCGGTTCAGCCTACTGTTTCAAATGTAGCAGTTCTAAATTAAAAACTCTGAAAAGTTTTGCATGTAAACAATGCAAGGACTCGAAACGAAAACCTTCTGTTTCCTGGACAGCTATGCTACCATTATACTACAGATACAGTCTGATTCTTCAGACCCTGAAATTTGCACTATAAGCCACTAGTTGATCTATCAACAAAGATGTCTACTCTATAACCCACTCAAGATAGTATTAAATCAATCATATAAAATACAAAAGCAAATTTGTTTCCCTATGCAGTTTAACTCTACATGTTCGAAAATAAAATAACGTTGATAATTCTCGTTTGGAAAACTGCTGACATAAAGCCATTGTTTGTGACGTCATCAAATTATATTTTACCCATAGACTTTGTTTACATGAATAAGCAAATGCTGACCGCAAGATAAGTCCACTAGATTTAGTCTATTATCATCATTTTAAGTAGCAATAACACTAGTGAAAGCTACGCAGAACCCTTTATAAAGACGATATGGAATAGCTGAATATAATATACCACACCACATCTCACCGGACAACGGCGATACCACCAACAACAACGATGCGCAAAAATTTTGACAGACATTTGGACACAGGTTGATTCGCCTTCAACACAAAACTTTAGACACAGACAGATGTCATTTGACCATAAAGTACTAATGGACACATGGGTTATTTAGATGCACAAAAATTTGAACGCAGCACTTTCAACACAAAGCACTTGGACACATCATTTAGCTACATACATAGATTGGACACAAGGTATTTTGGAGGCGGATAAGGACTATTTTGACACATTTATAGGTAATTTGGGCACAAGGTGATTTGGACGCATTGGCCATTTGGATACAAAGGCCCTTTGGGCTGTTATCGGCGTTTTGGCGTTATAGGATACTTGGACATTAGGTGTTTTTGGACGGTGCACGGTAAAAGTGTCACAGGAAAAATGGCACAAATGGAAAAGTAGGAAAAATGGTACATATGTTATTTTGATGTAATTGATTTCTATAATAAAACTAGAATGCGCTCAGGTCTTTGCCAAAGCCGAACAATCCTAAACTTATTCGTCTGATTTTTTTTATTCAAAAAATAACACAAAGATAAACAAGCAAACATACAAAAATGTGTATGTATTGATAAAATATAGACTAGCAAAGGATTGATTTAAATAGATTTAGAATCAATGATGCACGAATGTTTCACATAGTGTTTATCTATCCTTTTAACCATTAATTTTGGCGATGGTAATGGACTGACAAATATATACATATTTATATACCAAGTCACCGTATAAGGCTAAAAACATTAATAATAAGCATTACACAGTTTTACAAGCGAATTTTTTTCGAAATGGAACTGGAAACTAGCTCGTAGTTGTTTGTCCAGGTGGAGATAACGACAAGGAAGTACTAAACACTCCGTCTGGGACCTCCAAGAAGTGCTTCACGCACGTTTTTTTTGTACGTGGTGGTTTGGTAAAATTTTGCGAAATAAGAACCAGCAGAAAGATTCCCATTTTGGCGCCTTATACCCGTCTTTCTAGACAAAGTTCCTTGGAAATCTGTTACTCAGTAATTGCGTAATAGGCTTACTGCCATAACAGACAAGAACAACCAAACAAACAGACAAAAAACTTTATTGAAACATAACTTCATTCGCAGAGGTAAAAAGAAGTAAAATAATTATTCTCCAGTGTAACCCTAAGCCTTAACACATTTTACTATGTGCGCCATATTTACCTGTGCCACTTTTACCTACTTTTCCATTTGTGCAATTTTTTCCTGTGCCATTTTTACCTACATTCGTTTAGAACACAACCGTAACCCTTCGCCATTTGCCAGGGTTACACTACAGTGGGGCGTTTCACTGCTGTAGCGGATAGCCCTATAGGCTGAAGCCTAAGGCCCGGGATCCAAAGGGGCCCGGCAAAATAAAACGAAAAAAAATTTAGTAAGAAACTAAAGTTACTTTCAGAGTTTCTGATTGGCTTATTTTAGTTGACATCTAACCCAGAAACTCACCAAGCTGTAATCGTGTTTATATGGTCCTAGTCCACAACTCAAGGATCAAGAAGATATAATTTTTATCACAATCGGTGGGCAAAAACTCACAAAATTAAACAAACTTACAAACGACGAGAGCTCCACAAAAACACGTCAGCTCAGCAGTGTAGCAACATTTAAAAGGCCCGTTCCAAGCTCGAGCCTAAGGCCCATAAAATCATAATCCGCCGCCGCGTTTGTCGTTGTAGTTGATGGTATGGTCGTTGACATACTGTGCAGTGTGATGTAGTCGGTTGGTGTGGAGGTGTCGTGTGGTGTGGTGCATTAGTGCAATGTAATGTGGTGTGCCATCGGTAGCTGTTTTGATGTGGTGCAGCTGGATTGCTGTGGGCTTTCGTACAAAATTGTTTTTGTGGGGTTTAGCTAGAAGAATTCTTCAAGATAATATCTTCGTTAACGACGTTGTCATCATCGTGTAATCTGGGTTAGATTGTTTTGTAATGGGTGAGTGTGGTATGTAGAGTAGCATGGAGGATGTAGTGTAGTGTGGTGTGGTGTGGATGGTGATCTGGGTGTAGTGTAAGGTGGTGTAGAATGTTGTTGACTTGTGTTTGTGAATTTTTATTGCGTGTGGGTGGTGTATGACGGTGGCTTTAGGCCCAAAATTTTTTAGGCTAAAATTATTGAATTCTTTAAGATCATTACCTAATACATTTTTAAATTACCTAAAAATATAAGCAGGGTTTTGTGCCTAGGAGACCCCACATCGACTTTATTCTGGCGTTGTGTGTTGTTGTGATCATAACAAATTAAATAATATTATTGAAATGTCAGGATATAACCATTATAAGCAAAAATTAGAAATATATAAAAAGAATAATAAAAGTGACATGGAGAATTATGAAGGAAAAAATGAATAAAAGTAAAGTGCAAAACCAAATTAAACTATATCAATGACAACTTCTATTCAAATAACAAATTAATTACTGATATATTCAAAGAGTTTTTTTGCCAAAGTTGGACTATCACTTGCTGAGAAGATTATCGTGTCGAATCATCAATTTAAACAACACTTAAAAAGGTAACTAATATAACATAACTTGTTCTTTTTTAATCAAGTTCCTCCTAATGACGTTCTTAATGTATCCAAACAATTAAAATAATACCAACAAGAAATACGGAATTGACAACTAGATACTTAGGATATATCGCACACATATTTTCTCACAATCTTGATACTTATAACTCATATTTTAAATAAATCTCTTAATAATGTCACAAAATGAAACAAGCACTTATAGAGCTCCTCCATAAGCCTGGCGACAACACTAATTTAAAAAACTAACGACTAAAATCCATGTTATCCTTTTTTATTAACATACTTGAAAAATGTGTATACAATCATGTTTACAAATGTTTAATCAAAAATAATATGCTTGACAACAGCCAATTTGGATTCAGATCAGGACTAGCTATTGAGCTAGTTTTAAATAAAGTTCGTGAACAAATTGCTAACACTATAAAAACAATTCAATCGCTGTTGGCATTTTTTGTGACTTATCTAAAGACGTTGACACCATTGACCACAATATATATATATATATATATATACAAATTAAAAAACTTTTTCATAATTGTGTTCGAGAAATTCAAAAATGTGGGGTTTAACAACTATCTCTGTGTAAGAAGCCACGTAGTTAGATACAGTCAATGTCTATCCAATACTAAATCCACGAAAGGTGGTGTACCACAAGGCTCTATTCTTGAGCCACTATTATTTTTAACATATGTAAACGACTTATCTCATGCCCTAACCAACAATGACTTATTTCAGTTTGTAGGTGACAAGACATCACTTTTTTTCCATTATTAATATTCTTATTTTGTAATCTGAAATGAATAATAAACTTCCACTAATAGCTGATCGATTGGTTCAAAGCGAACAAATTATCACAAAATTTAAATCAAAGAACAACAAGAATACCTTATATTTCACTCTTAAAATAAAGGCTTCTGAACGACATTAACCAGTAGATTGAGGGACAAGAAATTGAAAGATCGAGTTCCAACATAAGTTTCTTAGGTCATGTAATTAAGGAAAAATTTGATTGGAAAACACCTATTAAGTGTAAAAAATACTAAAAATCTTGGAATAATTAAGTTCTTTGAAGACAAACTAGACGAATCTCATCTTATAACACTCTGTTACTTACTAATACTATTATAGTTACCTAACTTAATGCTTCGCTTATATATTGTACGTTTTATACATCCAGTTTAACAACATTATATTTAGGCATCAAACAAAGTTTATAAGAATCGGCCAACATTTTTTCTGGCATCAAAGAACGTTATATCTCCACCTAAACAGCTAATCTAAACGTACCACTATTGAAAGACGTACGTCTTTATTTATGACGAATGTGGCATATTAATTCTAGAAGACTTGATAACATGATTTATCATTTATCTACTTATATGTACAAGACGTACTACAATTTGTTTCTCAGTTTTTTACAAATCCAATAACTGAGAACACAAAATACCGTTTTACAAAGTTCAAACACCATCATGTCCTTATTGTTGCACAAATGTTGTCAAGCACTTTATTAAATTCAACGCCCCCCCCCGCCCCCCAATAACCGGAAAAACTAGGTGCCCAGGTAAAAATATACGAAACTCTCTACAGTTTCAAAAAGTATTTGAAATGAACCGTTCTAGATTCGTACTTATAATATAATCTTTGATATTTCTCACAGTCGCAATGGCTGGCTTTTCATTGTTTAGTCAAAAATCATTTATTTTCACACAATATATTTATAATACTATTTGAATATAACTTTATGTAATTTAAAACATACACTGGTTCTTTTGTTTTTCCTTTCCTTCTTCTTATCACTAATCTTACTATTTTTGCTTCATTATATCATGTGAGCTATCCCTAACCTTTCTTCATTCACTCATTCATGGCGTCTTAAGCGCCTTTTCAAGGTGTCATGCAGCAATTATTTTATTCGGTTAATACGATTTCATCTATAATTAATTTTTTTTCTTATATTGTTTAGTCGATTTATCTTGTATGTTGGTGTATATGTAACTAATGCTGAAAATAAATTGATTTGATTTGATGCTGTCCTGTTAAGTCTGTGCCCTCCCTGATTTCTTTAGAGTGTAACCTTCCCAAAATGTACCCGTGGTTGCACTCTTCACATGTAAAGATGAAAAACTGCGCCGCAAATAATTATAACAAAACAATTCTTAATGTAAAATCACCATTTTATTCAAGTATTAACACGCAGTCATTTCAGTTTTATACAATATTATGGTAGGTAATTTCTATCAGCTGCTTTCAGATCGTACTAAAAATTCCACAATTATTACTGTTATATTAATATAAAAATCACCAACGATTATATAATAGCGGGGTAGGTTATAATATCTTCACAGCCCTGTTCATTAAGTTACGTTATCTAAAGTAAAAATCTCTTATCTACAATTATTATGTATGTAAATGGCACCAGGTATGCAAAAAGGAATGTTATGAACGTATTTTTGTATGCTAAAATCTACAGCCAACATCATTCTTAGGTTAAATATTGCTATAAAATCCGAAGACTGGTTCATACGTTATTTGTTTTTCATGAAAATCAACCCGTTCAGGAGACAACTGCGTTACATGTATTAGGTTCAATCGTGAAGCGAACATCAAAGTCTTCACATGAACAACAGGTGTAAAAACACGTCTTGTGTAAATACTTAAAGGAAAACCGGACGATTGTGTCAACATTAGTTCAGAATAAAGAATGCTCTAAAATATTGAAAACTACAATAGCTTTTTTAAATCAAAGCTTACATTAAATAATAATTACCTCGGATACTCAAATTTTGTTAAACTTTCAAAGCTACGCGCGGCTCAGTGAATCTACTAAGATTGGCAATGGCACCTTTTTGTCACGCGCACGTGGCCGACAAATAGAAGGCGGTACCGTGATAAACATGATCATGAACTGCAGTGTTAGTTTCTGACGCCATATGACGTAGAGCGCGTTCAAGCAGTAACACTTATGCAAACGTGCTTGACGGGCGAGGGAAGATGTCTGCCATTGCACAAACTGTTGTTAGTTTCTGACGTAAGCAATAGCTGTGTTCGGTTGCCATTAATTAAACTAATTTAACTATCTAAGCTAAGCCAATTATTCAAATATAAGAAATGAGTAACAGAAGTAATAAGTAACGTGAGTAACAATATAAGAGAAGAGAACATAAGTAAGCAATGGTAGAAACAATTGCTAACTTTTATAGGCAAGAAAATGTATATTTTGGACAGTAAATTAAAATAAGATTGAGTCTAAACAATCGTCCAGTTTTCTTTTAAAAACCACTACTTAGATATTGAAGCTGCACACAGATCTAACTTACAGATGTAATTGCTTAACTATGTGATGCCACTGTTTGGTTCTGCTATTCCACTTTTACATAAAACAATCACAAAAGCAAGATTAGAACTGCTAGAAAGTACGAATAGTGCAGGGTAACGGAAAATAAACTACAACAAAATTTCTTTACAATTGAAAAACACTCAAAAAAGTAATGAAGTTTGATTTAACAAAACCAAAGTCAAATTGTCTCTCACATTCTTCATAAATGTGTTACAAAGTAGCTGTTTTGCAAATACAAATAAATTTCTCATAACTTTTATATCTGTGAAACATACAATACGTTTCATGTGAAATGCTTTGAGGCAGTTTCCAGACATCACACCCAAAAGTAACTAAAAACGCTACATACTCAACAGTAATAATAATATCAACTTGCTTTTATCAAACCTGCATTTTATTCAGTATTGCGGAAAGTTCTTAGTTGAAGCAAAATTTACGTTGTTGACACAAATAAAAAAGTTAACAAGAACAAGCAAACATGATAAAAACTTATATTGTCAAAGACTCGTTTTAAAAAATGATGACATAACATTCCACATCATTCTACCAGATATGCGTTTTCAAAATAAGACAACCAATTATTAATAATCATTTTGTCAGGATGAAATGTGTCCAGTTTATAGTCAATAGATGTTGCTATGATTTTGCTTAATGTCAGAGAAAAAGCATGGCAGCAGCACCGGCCTATGTCATCATTCATAACATCAGTAAGCTAACTAATGCAAATTAATATTACTTTGTCGTTTGCTTTGCATGTCCTTGAGAGATCAGATGTAGCTTTTCTATTGTTTGTTATTATTTTCTCATTACACATTTCTTGGTGGTGGTAAAAATTTTAGGGTTACTTGTTTCGCCATGATGCTGTTCTTGTTCTCGTTGCTCATGTAATAAGTTTGAGCCAGACATCACAATATCTGTATTCCAAATTTTTACTATAAAACAGATTCCATAGAAATGATAAACAGTGTTTTAAAGCCAAGCTCAGGTCGACCAGTGACGCGATGCAACTGGCCTCAAAATGACAGAAACCAGTCGTAGACATGCTCAGGTCGACAGCGACTGATTTACAGCAACTAGGAAGAAACAAGTTCTCATGTGTTACAACACTGCTTAAGCTGATAATTGCGCATACGTGAATGACAAAAAATCTTTGAGCAGACCACATGAAGAAACCACAATCATCGTCGAACTATGCTCAGGTAAAAATTGCGTACATATGACACTTGTAGAACATGAGCAACTTGCTGCCAGTTGTGTTATATCCCAAGGTCGACCTAAGCCTGCCTTTAATGGCACGCTCAGCAACAAATTCCAGACAATGAAACAACATTCTAAATGACATATCCCCCGGTAGTTAGAAAGACTAAAAACTCAATAAGTAAACCAGTACTTTGCATTTGTAATGTGCGATAATGAAGGCTGGTTATTTAGTCTAGTTATGTCTTCTGAAATTTTTGACAACTTACGACGTTATTTATCCTGAGCACTGAACCCTTTGCAACCAAAAATGGGATTTTCAATTTTAGCAGATCTGATGACTTGACCTAGCTATGTGACCTTGCTTACAAAAGCCATCCACAGTGCTTTGAAATTAAAACTCTATTGCAGGGTAAAGTAACTTCAAATTATTAATTTTATAAACTGTCATTTTTTACTTTTTTATGAGCAGTTAGATAATTATGCGGGTCCAGAAATGACATTTTTAGAAACCAATTTCACGATTTTCCAATTTTTACTTTTTGCGTACAGTGTTACAGATACATACAATAGCTTGGCTTGAAAATAAGGAAGGAAGAAAAACTTGGCAGCAAACTAGTCAGCAAAGCAAGGACATAGAGGCCATGAGCTCATTGAAAAATCATTGGGTTAGTACTACACACAGTTTTAATAAGCAAGGCCCAATAAATCTATAAACATGATTAGAACAAGTGACACACATTTATATATCTCTGAAAATGTAAATCATTTCGACTACAAATTTGTTTACAGTCTAATGCTGCCGTCAAGATGAAACATCCGATTTTCATATATCACCTGACACCTGTTCAACAGGTAAGCTAACGCACGAATAAAATGTCATTAAGTAATCGTAGATAAAACTTCGAAGGTAACCAAATTAAGAAACACCTATGAAACTAATAACTCCATATAACTGAGTATCTACTTCCCACGGGAAAACTAAAGACATGTACATTACATGAAATCCTAACTTACTGCAGATATTATAAACACATAATAACATTAACATTTGCAAAACCCCATTATCTCAAAGCAACCTGCCCACAGAGTAACTTCTTAAACTAACAGATCTCGATAACAATACACATAAGTTTCACGAACTTAATATAAAAGCAAAATTTAACAATTATTTTAAGAATGTAACATTTTCTTTTATTCTTTTCTAAGAAAAGGTTCGTTTTAGCATCGTATTCGGCTACAAAATTATAATCAACTTTGGGTTTCTATGAATACATGATTTTCTTAAAAACCCAATTGTTTCGCATACAATCAAAAGCAAATTTCTAAACTCATGATCCAGCTATTAAATTTTGCAGTTTATAAAAGGAACGCAACTGTTATTTATGACAGTTTTTTCCAAAGAGATAGAATCGTTTAGACTACCATCCACATGTTTTCGGTTATTTCCGTTACTTTCAGGACTACCACTTACTTCTCATTAACAAATATTTTCTTGTTGTCAAGTTTCAGCATTTCAGTTTCAATTCAAAACACCGTCACCATTACCGTGTCTCGTCACGAGACTTCTATATTCACAAAATCACGCAGCACACGGATTCATGAATTTGCACCTGTAATTGTTCTCAATCACACGCACATTTGCTGACAATTTTCAGCACACTTCTAGTGCTCGAAAGCGTTTTCGGAGAAGCAGGTTCGTCGTCTCAACACGATTCCGCAAAGCCACATCAGAAACGTTTCATACGGGAAGCGTAGGCAACAAAGCTGTACAGTCCGGGCAGAGAATTGCTTAATCACAGTATTGGCATTGTATGAGCTCTTATAAGAGATTATCCCATCGCTAGTAAACCCAGCTCACTGGCACCCACTGCGGCGTTGTGCATATATCGTTCATTGCTTTCTCTAGAGATTTTATGGTCTCTTCGATATCGTTGTTTACTATAGTCAAATCGAAAAAATGTCCGTAGGCGTGTTTCAGCATGTCAGATTCTCGCGCCAACCGCTGTAAACTCCCGTCGTGCTGAAAAAGCAAAGAAGAAACAGATGAGCAAATAACGAATAAGTCGGCTGCTGGGAACCAGGTTGTATTCAACACAATGCAGATGGATAGGAGCGTGATACTGAACTCTACACTGCAAACATTTAACTAGCATAGCCCGGCAGATGCTTTCATAGTTTTCATCAATCTGTCAAACAGATCTCTCAAATTTAAGTTTCCATAATTTAACAAAAGACCAGTCAAATTGAATGTGAGAAAAATCATCGATGAAAAATTTCCAGTCTTTTTTACACTTTTTTGTAAAAAATCTCAATTCTGCTGCTGTCTCAAGGTTGAGAAGTTTGTGCCAATACCATGGCATCAGATCTCTTTCTTCAAATGCAAAGTCAAATCCCTGGAAATCGCGCAAACCTATCTACTAAATTGGGATGATGCATGGCTAGCAAGATATGCACATCCGTTTAAAGTATTGTTTTTTTGATCCATCAATCAAGTTGTTACTAACATTCACAGACATTCAGACACTTGTACGTGGCAGAAAAATTCACATGTAACCAAGTGCCAAAAATTTTTGGATCACATCGAGAGCAAAGTGTTGCACACATACATGTACGAAAGTTCACATCTGCTAGCTTAAGCTTTAACTTTTGTTTTTAGTATAAACCACTGAAACATAGATTTACTAACAGGCCTACAAAAGTACAAGACAGTGTACTTACATCTCCGCAGACGTCGGTGAGGTTAGATAAGGCAGGAGCAGCTATGAACACAACAAACGGTGCAAATTCCGCCGTTCGTAAAACTTTTAATGCCTGAAATCAGGTAAGAAAAACTAAAGATAAGTAACCCAAACTACAACAGGTGCCACACCTTTTAACAACATATTACCAGCATTTGCCTAAAGACATATTTTCAGGAGGTTCCATATCAACACGCATGTTCCCAACTTACTTGTGGTTCCACATCTAAAATGGCTATCCGCCCCTCTAAATGAATCTTGCGAATTGTCTCCAGTTTGGTACCGTACATTGCATCTTCGTGGGTGCCGTATTCAAGGTACTCGTTAGCCGCAATGTCCTTCATCATCTGATCGTGGGTGACAAACCAGTAATTTTTGCCAGTTTCCTCGCCCTTCCTAGATGGTCTTGTGGTATCTGTCAGGGTAAAATGAACGTTTACAGATAAAAATGCAGCGATTCTTTTTGCGTATTATTTGTGCGTGTAGTATTGGCAGACTGTAGCTGTTGTGCCTCAGTAGCTGCACGCACTTTCCTTATTTTCAACCTAGAATAAAGCTAGTCACTTATGGCGGACTGTCATTCTCATCCGACGTCCTCTATTGTGGAATAAAACAAAATACGGCAGTGTCTATAGATAGAGTCACTATCTATTTTTAAAAGAAGCCTCAAAATTTTTTTATTCCAAAATGCTTTTAACCTTTAATTACATAACGTTTCCCATTTGTTTGGCTTTTTTTAATTTATACCTATTTTTCTTTGTATTGTTATTGGGATGAAAAATAAATGATTTGATTTGATTCGATATAATAAAATAAATTTAATTGGATTTACAATACGTCTTAAATTTATTTGTAAAATTGTATTGTATGTATTATTTGACCGAGCTGCTACTTTTATTGTAATGTATATTTTAAGTCCATTAATAATGTATTTGACCGACTGAGCAAACAGTGGCGCTTTATTAGTGTCCGTATGCATATGTACAGGTAGTCGTCAACTTACGACCACAGTCGGTTCCTGTGAATTGCCCCAGTAAGGCAAATTGGACTCAAGTGGGGGACCCATATATTCAATTGGTGCACCCTTACCAGTAAGATGTTGTGTTACCATAGTTGTTATAGTTGGTTTTGTATAATTAATTAATTAAGTTGCTGTCGGGACGTAAAGTCGAACAGTCGCAAGTCGCTTAGGTCGTGAGTCGACGACTACCTGTACATCTTCCCACAACAAGGTAAACAGCCAGAATCAGTATGGTGAATGAATCTTCCCAAAGCGAGTATTGAACCTTTCTGGTTGTACGGAAATGGTTATACAGAAAAGGAAACAAAGCCATTGCGGCAGCTTCAAAAATACATGGAATACATGACTGAGCTGGCAGCCTCAGTATTATAAATTAGTATATTGCACGCAAGCCCACTTTAAATACAGTAATTAAGATTGCAACATTAAGTACAACTACAAAATTACTAATTTTGCATTATCCCTTCAGTGTGGTGGATTTTATCATTTATATTTTACAATAAATTTCTCAATTTTAGTCTTGCAAGCTGCATGACACTACAAATAAATTGTAGCAGGCACACGAGTATTTCCCAAGATCCACAATTAAGCTTAACATCAACTTACAACAAATAAGCTGTAACAGCACCGAGATTTGCATTCAATAGAAGCTTTGCGCACTGAGGAGACTACATGAGCAACAGCTACAGCAGAACCTTGAGAGTTAGCTGATATAAAGACTACACAGACAACACCATACAAGCCACGTACATTCAAAAGAATTTAAAGGAAAAGTCAAGCTTTTTGGGAAGTTACTTTTATTTCAATTTGTGCAAAAATGTTAGAAGGATTTAGACATAAAAGTGTGATAAACGTCTCGTGTCATTAGTAAAATCACTTTAGAATCGTGATCACAGAGCACTTTGAGTGCTCCCATTTTTAAAGTATTTTCTTCCACCAATAATATCGTTCATCAGCTGTCAATTTCCGCCAAAGGCACAATACATTTATACAAAGAATTAGATATTTTTGCATGAATGATAGTTAAGCTGCAAATGACGTTTAAATTAGTTTAAGCAACGCGCTCTTTACAGAAAGCCACGATGTGCTTACGAAAATCATGAAGTCCACCAGTTACGTCACAATTTTTAAGTCAATGGTGGCTACTATTGTGCTTGAAAGTTTCTATACAGCGGTAGTAAAAATTAAATTTATGACTCATGGACACTTTTTTGCATATTTGTTTGTTACATTTTTTAAGTTTAATGGATAATAGTAAAAAAACACTCAACGTGCCAAGTGACTTGTCCTTTCCTTTAAAAAGCTCAACTCGCTTATGGGACATTTTAGATATAACTAACAGGACTCACGTGGAATGGGGTATGCATATTTTCCTGGATGATTTGTTATTAACGTGTTCTTTATATGTCGACGACCAACACCATGTGCTCCTAGACAGAGATAAAATAATCTTTATTTATCGTTAAGCAAAACGAAAGTAACAAATGATTCCAATGGACCACATATTAATTGTTGTTGTCAAATCAACAATGACATATATAAAGTTGAATCATAACAAAGGGGAAATTTCACTAAAAATGATGTAAACAATCTGTAGATAGCTTTTCAATCAGCCTTCAGTAAGAAAGAAACTCAGAGGATGATGTTACATCATTACTCTGTTCTGCACAAAGCAATATAAAATTTCCCACAGTCTGACAGATGATAAAGTTTCACAAGCAAAACAAACTGAGATTCTCATCTATCAATTTCCGATATTATAGTTGGTTATGGATATAAAAGACATACGACAGATGCACGGTTTACGTTAACAAATTGCTCTACTGGCAAGCAGATGAACATAAAACATAAAAATGTATTGTTTCTACGCATGGGCGCCACCAGAGTTTAAAAAAATTGACACACAAGCAATTAGGGGGTCTGGGGGAGCCACCAACACATTTTCCTGTATTTAAGCACAATTTTGGAGGCCTCAAATGAGATCTAAATTCTGGTACATAGACATCCTCAAACTTGAAAAATTCTGCTTTGATAAATACATTTTACCTACATTTACCTAGATAATATTCATTGTATTCAATTGTAGTAGTCATATATGTTAGCAGTAAGTTCGTAATGCACTGCAATGCGGATGACCCATTACTTAAGCTTAATTTATTTAGTGTCAAGGTTATCTATCCAGCAAAATGTGGACAGTCAAACGTAAAACTGATTTGAGACTGTTAAGTTTACAGCCCACGCACTATTCATACAATATTTAATAAGTTTGCGTTCGTGCTAATTTTTCCCACTGGATACTGCTAAACAGCAGAGCGTCTCGGCCAACATGCATTTTACACCATTCTGAGGTGGCTAGAAGCTTCCCCCCCAAACAAGTTTACTAGTTTAAAACTCATTCTTGCCCCGACAAACAAGGGTTGATGTGCTTCTTGGTTTACTGCTAAAAAAACTTTATTTGGCCATAAAAAATTTTTAATTCAAGAAATTTTGTGGACACACGTGCGTCAGTGCGTCCACCTGCCGGCGCCCGTGCTTCTACATATCAATATGATCTTAAGAAATAATTCTGATCTGCTTTGGTGACACATAACAATGAGACAAAAAATAGTGACAGGATTCTTAGAGGAAACATATTTAAACTGTTGCTAAAAATGCCCAATTTTAACCCTCGGCCACCAGAAGCATTTCATGATCATGTAAATACCGGCAATGGGGTGTAACTGCACTGCGTGCATAAATACAGAAAAAACACTACTGGACTGTTTCCGTTAGTCACTAAACCAAACTCTCATCTTTGAATACTTTACTGTGTTGGTGTATGCTGCATTAAGTTTATGCATGACAATATTGTCGGAAGACGGGCTTTTATTTAGTGAATACGTTACTTTAAACCTAATTAGGCCTGCAAAGTCTCATGTAGGTCTAATGTAGGTCCAAAGTCCAATGTAATGGGTGCTGCTGAAGACCATTTTCCACAATAACTGTAAATTTCAAAGCCAGCTAACATGCACCACGAAAATATTTAGCTTTTGCTAAATCCCAGCTTTAGCTACTATCTCACTTTTGCTAATACCAAATAATGGAGACGTCAATACGACAGCAATACCGACCGTGAAAATCACACCCACACTGAGTTATAATTAATACCATAATCAAAGTGCCTATACCATGATCATTAATACCATAATGCGCAAGAGGTCAAAAGTGCCTATAGTAGACAAATTATTACTTAAGCACGGAAGAGAACAGGTAATGGCAACTTCGTTAAGAAAACGATGTAACCAAGTAAACATGCTTGGAGTGTCTTGTATTCATTTCTGGTAGTCGAGGATTTATGTGCAATGATGCATTACATTGTTAAAATGTTTTATCAAATAAATTTTGAAAGCAAGAAATGTAAGCATTACGATTAACAGTTTCCTCAGAAGAAACTAACATGTTACTACTACTAACAAAGTCTAGTTCAGTACGACTAAGAATGTTACATTACGCACCTAATAACACAAGCGTTTTTCTCATAAATGCAGGCAATCGCACCACTTCTTCATACGTCACCAGATCCAGCTGATCGAATACTGCGTTGTGCTTGGCCAAATATTTATCCCTGTACTGTTTTTTCTTCTTTCCAAACCACGAACAGTTTACTGAAAAGCAAAACCGGAAACTATGAAAATGCTGTTCGTTCATTTCGAGTAATCATGCGTGTAAAGTTTGCAGGTTTTGCATGTAAAACAAAGTTCATGAGATCAAATTTAAACCCATCGAAGGATAGAAAGAACATCTCTTTTATGCAAACAGATGGCACTACTATCGAAACACAAGGCACTTTTAACATGGTGTCTTAAATATTGTGTGGTATCATGTTGCGTATTGATAAGAGAATTTTCTTAAGCTAAATACTGTTACATTAGACACAGTTTAATAGTTTGGACAATAAATGGCGTCATCTGCGTATAGACAGAAGAATTTTCATAATTGAATAACAAGGTCTACACTTTTGCATTAGACAATGGTTAATATCTTAACATAGTGTCTCAGCCACTAATGACATGTGGCACCAGCTGCACACTGACAGAAGAATTTTGAATGGCAACACCTCCACTTTTACACTTACAGTGACGGAATACCTTACTCCAAACGGTATTCTGCCTCGTGAACAGCAATTTATCAGCTGTTCACCAGCAACTCAAGCAATCATAATAACTTATATAAATTCTCTCTCACCACTTCTAACTAATCTAATTATTATGCCGATTTACTAGAATTACTACACACCTGCTTGGTCCTGCTTTGCTCTCTCCATGGCTAAACATGCTGTCCGCCATTCTTGAAGCTCAGGTGATGGAATTAAGCCGGCAGTAATTCCGATGCCATCTTGAGGAAAAAAAATTTAACGATGTAGCATTTATTTAATTCAAAGAGTAAGCGGGAGAAGTTTGTTTGACTACTGCCACAAACTAGGGCAATTAGGAAAATATTGAAAAGCTTATAAACAAAAATTACTGAAAACAATTGAACTATAAGAATGTAACAAGGTATGAAAAAAGAATAATTAATAATGAAGAAAAGCATACATATATATATATATCTATCATAAAATACTGTAATACTGTAAAGCGTTACATGCTTACAGAGCGCGTGCATCACTAACACTGCATGCTAACAAAAAACGTAAACATAACATCATAACTCGCAATCGTAAAAAAGTGGCCATTTTGACGCCTACATAATTTCGCTGTTTTCTACTCGGGCAAATATATCTTCACACACATTTTTAACTCACTTTGGGAAATTTCTGACAAGTGTCACTGTGTCAGGAAAAGATGTGAACTGAAAATTTGGCTCTAGATAACATTACGTAATGATAAAAGCAGATTTTTTTAAAAACTATTCAACACCTATATTAAATTTACAGCAATAATTGTACAAACTAAGTGGTTTCATATTTTTCTCAATCTTATCAACGTAACTGCATAAGGCAACAGGCATGTGAGCCTATCAGCCAGCATGCAATGCCTCTCCATTACAGTAAGTAAAATTCTGAGAAGCCCCTGGATAAAACAAGCCAGTTAAAAAACGATGTTTTTTTGAAGGATTTTTTGAGACAAGGTCAATCAGTATCAGTTCTTGAAATGTGGATTTTGTGGACAAAATTTATTCAGATGATCCTCTTGCTCAACGTATCATCTGCTTCGTCTGGGGCAAAATCTAAATGACAAATTTTTTTTTGAGGAATACGAGGTGGAATTATTAATCAAACAATAAGAGGAAGAAAGATCGATGTTTTGCAAGGCAGTAAACACTCAAGACACAAACTTACCAATTGCACATTTCAAGAAAATGTCAATGGCTTCTTTTTGAATTAAAATGACTAGTTTCAAAGCCAAGTGGTAACTACAATATGAGGTAGGAGTATTCCCAGAAAAACAAGTAATCTATTTTAAAAATGATAAAAAAGTGTTTTATGTAGAGCTAAAGAGAATTCAGCAAAAGACTCAAACCAATAAGAATATTCAATTAACCAGCCTATCTACGTGCTAAACCACTATCAACTGTTGTAAAATGCAAAAACTCTAAAAAATCAAAATCACGAGTAGTAGCATGCAGTGTAGTATGAAACCCACGCTCACCTGTCTGATCGGACTTTGTCTCACCTGTCGTCGTTTCCTGCTGCTGGCTCCACTTTCGCACCTGCCACCAGTTGTGGTCGTCTTTGCTGATGATTTGCAAGATGTCGCCTCGTGTAAAAGAAATGCCCGCTTGGGGGCAGGGTATGAGCTCGTCATCGTCAGGGTCGTAGTCAAATTGCGCCCGCACGTAGATCTGAAATAGGGTGGTAATGAATGCATAGCTATGCTGCATTAAAATTAAATTTAGAATAATTTTCAAAAATGATAGAAAACTGGTAACTAGCAACAAAGCTAAAAAATTTGCATCAAAATTTTTTGAGTCTTTTAAATTATTACTTTATAACAGTAAAGGCCCAAACCTAAACCCCTGAGGGAAACCAGCTACTGGTTGTACTAATGTAAATTGCACTTTAGATAGGAATTCTCTGCTGATTTGCAAAATCTAGTAAATAAGAGGATTGGAGGGATATTTGATTTACCAAAACTACTCTATCAAAATAAGATTGGTGTTAGAAAGTCTCTCGTGATATGTTATTTCTAGTACAAAAGCAACCTCGAGGTAACTATTTTTGATTAAAAAACGCTAAATGTCATTTATAAAAATGCTGTTCAGAAAATAAAGTTTTTCAATAAAGTTAATTTTAACAATGCTCAATGAAAGTTCCGTGCAAGACAAGACTACACGTTACAATTTTACAACAAAACTAGTGAGATCCTTTGTTTACCAGAGTAACAGTTTTTAACTTCCACCCAAGAGTTTGCATTTGTAACTTGTAAGAAAGAAACAGACAAACAAATTGCAGTTTCGATGTGCAGATACATGCACAATACATTTATTGCAAAGCCGCAATATTCGTGCCCAAGATTAGGAGAAGGTCTTCCAGTGTCATGACAATGAAACTACGAGTTATTTTGTGAAAAGCGTTAACAAGATTAAGAAATACCAAAGCAAAATAAAAAGTCAGAAAAGCAAATGGCAGCAACTCAAGAAATAATAATAAAAGGGAACATGCACCAGTACAGCATGTTTTTACCACCCTATAACAGTACGTGCATTATGGAGAGAAGGTTGCATAGATTCGGCTATACAGCAAACTGCCGAGCTCTAAATAAACTGCGGTCGGCACAAACAAATAAAAAATGCATTCAAAAAATGCAGGCAACATGCAGCTGTTGTGAGGAACGTGACAGTTAAGCTAAACAGCACTTAAAACTTTTTGTAACTAAATGCCCTGCGAGTTTGACTCAGTGAGTTATATATGAGAAATAGTAGTAAAACTAACATCAATTGTCACAATTTGATCATCAATTTTTTTTATAGATATCTTTTATCCAAACATTGATATGAAAGATAAGGTTAAGTTATGACAATTTTCAAAACACGCATTTATCACTTTTTACAGCCCAGCCAGCCATGATTGCTGGTACCATACATTGAAGTTCACAGAAATATTTATGTCTGATTGTAACTGGTATTATCATACTTTTAGTGTGATTGTAGTTGCACGACACAAAGCATTCAAGCTACCTAATAATTTTACGATGATTTTGTAAAATCTATAGACAAGAGTGAGGTCACTGTGTTGCACTCAGGATTTGAACTAGATGATGAAAACAAACTTCAGGTGATCATGACACAATGTTACTCAACTCAAGAGTTACAAAGTGATGTTTGTGTCAGCGTACTCAAATGCTTAGAAAACACAATTGTTATACTGTATATAGGGTATACTGTCTAGATATTGTTTGCACAGCACTGGTTTATTTGAGCCGGTCTTACTTGTTTTAATGCACCATCACCGTAACAAATTATGCAATACTAACCAGAAGTTTATTAAACAAAAAACAAATCAACGGAAACAAAATTAAGAAATCAACTAAAGCAAAATGTAAGAACCAAATGGACAGTTATGTTTTAGTAATGTTCGTGCAAAATCAAACTTTATATGCAAACAAAAAAGTTGATAAATCAGCATATTAAAAGCAATGTATGACTAACTGATATTAATTAAGAACTACAACATTTTTGATTTAGGCTTATTATGCTTAACAAGATTGATTTATACTAAGGATATATCTAGAAAACAAGTTAACTAATTTTAAATCACCATATTATAATGACAACACAACTAATCATCAGTAATTTTAACCAATATCTCACACACAGAAAAGACAACAAAACTGTTAACAGAAAAACTTTTTCTACAGCAGTTTTCAAAGCTCGGAAACAGCTAATTCCTAAATCCTAAAAACAAAATGCACTTTTCCTGTTGTTAAAAGGCCACTTTGTTTTCTTACCAAACCATGTGGTTCAAACTGAGTTTAAAGAAGCTTACTAAACTATGTGACAGTACCAATAAAGTAATTTGAACAAGTACATACAATATCAGTATTAATCATAGTTCAGTACTAACGAATTGGCTAACAGGTATATAGTAAACCTATGCTAAACTCTTTCATACAAAACAACAAGTAAATTTTTGATCGCAAGCATAATTTCTTCGATTGCTCAATGCATTATTAGTGAAATAATAACTGACAGAACGTACTACACAATATCAACACCCTTCTCAGTTGTAAGTTTATTCAAGGAAGAAGAATCAGGTAAGGCGATCATGTCATAATTGATATTCTGATAGCAGCGCATATTGTCACTAACCTCGCACGGTGGCGGTGCACTCCGGTAACTTGGCACTATCTTGAAGGTAACACTGCCTCTCGCTTCACGCTGAAATGAATTTAGCAGTAATTAAAATGCGGGAACTACTGTAAAATAAACTTTTTCTTATATTGCAACACAACAGGGTATAAGATGCAACAGTTAAACACAATTTTCCATTCATACCAGTAGTATAATTTAAAGTACAGAAGAAAACGAATTGCATAAAGTAAATACTTGAACAACTGCTGAAAATGGTGCACTATACGTTTATTTGGAAGCAGAATCAATGAAAGTTTTGAAAACGACATCATATGATCCTTAGTTTCACAGGAGTAAAAAACGGTAAAAAAACAAAGACAATCAGAAAGCTTATCATACAATAGAAACAAACTTAAGTCAGTATTTTTTAATCTGGGCTTTAAAATTTTTATGTATTGAGCAATGATAAGAAGTTGGCCCTTCACAAGCACTAATACACAAACACAAATGATTTTGGTGATAAAAATCAGTTTCCTAAGTATATCAACAAGTAGTTTGATAGAACAGTTCTTTCAAGTATGAAAAGAAGTTTAGGATTTTAGTACTTAATGTATGAACAACCCTATGAATGATACCGTCTGAAATTCTCACATGTCCAATTTTCTATTCCCACTTCCTTACTAGAGTTACAGTAAATAAGTATAACCTTAACAGCTTTGTATCGAACATTTCCCGAACAAAATAATTGGATGCGTTCATTCCATTACTAAGTTAAGTACCTACAAACGTAAATTTCTCACATTCTTTCCCACAACACCTGATGCCGAAACAGCACCTGCGAAATAAACTAATAAAAGAACGACGGCATTCGAATACTCGAGGGTGCAATAACGTCGCGCGCTTCAGCAATGTGCAACTTCCAGGAAAACAGCTGCGAAGTATTTTACGTAAACTACGAGGCTACCCCGATGTTCTGTTGCTGAAACTATAGGACGAACTCAAGCATACTACGCGTTTATTATTGAAATAGTAAAACCAAACACGAGAGCAAAACACGCCAATGACAGGAGGGGGCCTCCGTTTGATTGACTAATGTTTATCATTTTAGGCCATGTACATTGTACAGTGCGACTCAACAGAAAAACGGAAATTCGATTAAAAGCTTTGCAATTCTATAGGCCCAGGCCTACAATTATTTAGAGATCATGTATATTCACTACATTAATCTATTATACATAAAAGTTTTATTTAATTAAACTATTAGAAATAAAATGTTTCGAGAGTACATACATGATACACATCTTGGAGTTATGCAAAGTACATCATTAACAAAAAATGCAATTGAAATTTTTGCAAGAGTGTACACACTTTATGTATATTTTTTGGGCTATGCAAAGGGATTGATCATAAATAAAGATCTGATTCGAGTATTTGTGTGAGTATACGCACTTTATACTTGACACTATTAGCCTAGTCACCCACACATGTAACCAAAAATTTGCACCTCCGAATAGAATTCGTTAAACTGTGATTCAGTTCCTGGTAATCCCTCTGGTTTTTTATGCTGATCTAAAATAATTAACGTCACAACTTCCGGAGTCGATTAAACACAAAGCCCTCAAACGTTAGAAATCACAGTCAGAGTTTGGAAGCAGTTTACAATTCCCCACACAATTTAAATACCCTAAACCTAAACCTAACCCTAATCCGACCATAACTCTAACCCTAACCATGACCCAACCCTAACCCTAATCCTAGCCATAATCCGTTTTACAAACTGATTTCTTGTGTGTGAGGAATTGTAAACTTTAGCCCAAGATTTTTTCATTCTATTTAGAAAGTCATAAGATATCATGTGATCACACTTGATCCTCAATCAACAGTTTCAAGGAAATGCACAGTGAATTTCTTCTATGACGAATTTCAGGACTTAACTGCAATTTTGTAAAGTGCATCAAGTTAATCTGGGGAAACATATTAGTTCTTATAATCCCACACTGAAGTCAGGAGCATTAAAGTTCTTAAGGCCGCCCTATTTATTCAGTCCCTCCCACTACTATTATGGATTTATTGTCGTTTCTATATGAAGCGGTGGGCACAATTACTTGTGGTGTATTAGTAGCATTACCTAATACTATAAGTAGTTTTAATTATTTTAATTACATGTATTTGTATTAGCTTCTACACCTCAGCATGCTGGGGAACTACTTGTGGTGTAGTATAGGTTTTACATGTCAAATGTAGACCGATGTTAAGTCAAATGTACATTTAGGTAATTCAAATGTGTCTTGGTAACTGAAATGTAGACTTAGGTAGTTGAAATGTGCTAACAATGGTTTTCAACGAAATCTTAAGCGTTTTTGGTAAGTCAGATGTGACATTGGTATCTCAAATGCGCATAGGTGGTAAAGCTTAAGGATGTTAAATTTAATCTCCTTTGATCTTAATTTAATAATTGCTCTTGTTACTGTGAAAATAATAACCTTATAAGTCTACTAATAGTTCACTAATTTTCTGTAAACTTTACATACCATTGGAACTATTAGAGAAAACAATACATTCTTAAAATAAACAATGCTTCCTCAGAGAAACCAATTCATTAATGCAGTGCTAATGCATTACTTAAAAAACTAATTAGTGATTCACTGTTCATTGGGAAGTGGGAACCAATTTATTATTTTCTACCGACGTTATGGTTTATCAAAGAATATAGTTTGAGGATAAACAATGCATTTTTCATGGTGAAGGTGATGTAAGAGGTGGTGACTATCTTTGGTTTATCTTTTTGTAATTTGCCCTTAAATGAGTTAATTACCGATGTATTCAAAGTACCGCATCTACATTTGACTTACCTAAGTCACATTTGAGTTACCAAAACACATTTGAAATTCTTATGTCTACATTTGACTTACCTAAGTCACATTTGAACTTTCCTGTGTCTACATTTGACGTGTAAAACCTATACTCTTAATGCAAAATTGCGCTTATTTCAGTTATTTGGTATATGGCGCTTTATGTAACTGTTTGTGGTGTGATATAAAGCAGGCACGTTATTTGAATATGAAAAGAAAGGCACTTTCCAAGAAGAATAAAAATTTTTTAACACTGGCCCCTAAAATCTAATGCCCTAGGCTTCAGCCTAGTTACCCTGTTGGTAATTTTGCTCCCACTTATAGAGCAGAATGTTACCTTAATTAAGAACACCTACAAGCAACAAAGCGCATTTTCAATTAATGCAACATGGTATAACACTCTAATAAGACTTTTATGTAGAGCTTTAACGAACCATGAAACTTACTAGCATTTTCTGTAACTGCTCGGCGGACTGATTTGCGACGCTGATCCCGTTTATCTCTCGGATCTCATCACCCACGTGCAGAGTGGCTGCAAAAGGTAATAAAAATAAACCCAGTTTGAATGAAAGCAAACAAACGTGCCCGCAAACATGAGCGCATTATCGGCCGAATGATGCCAATATGTTTTAATCAAGGTTGAGAAAACGGGCCACGAGAATTTCGGCAAGAGTCGGCAGAGGAGAAGAAGCGGTAAATACGTGATAAAATAAGACATAAAAGTGTTACGACCAACGAACTGTTAAACATTATTATTGTATTTAGGCAATTTGGCTGTCGTACAACATTATTGGACTTTCAGAATGCGCAAATAACACTTAGTGATTTCATCAGCTTGAGTGGCAAGGCAAATAGCAAAAAATCGGCTTCAAAAATTCGGTTCATACTTTTCAAATTTTCCAGTGTTAAAGCACAAGCAGAAAAAGACCTTTCACTAAGCTTAAAACAGTGTTTTGAAATTTTATACCACTTGCATGCTGCCTTATTGCACACAGAGCTTGTGTTAGTAGTAAATATGTATAAAACATGAAAATCTAAACTCCAAGGGTGACCGTCAGGTGCAACCATTTTAATGGTAAGTCATCTGAAACAAGTTTAGATAACATTGTGTAAAGTTTGAAAAAATAATCAGAGCATTCGTAGCACGCATTTCACTAACTAAATAAAATTGAAAATTGCTGTGTATAAAATTAAAATAAGTTTTTTATCGAGTTGGTGGTGCACACTGGGAAGGTGAGCCAACGACATTTATCACTTACTGCAAATGTTTTAAATTAGGAATTCTAGTTACACAAGTCTTTCAAGCAGGTAAGAGAAATACTAAGTAATATAACTTCGGAAAGTTGTTTTTTAGGATACAGTTTAACATTTCCCTTTCATCTCCTGATTTACAATGTGCATAGGTGACGTCATGTAATGACACAGTTGGAACAGTATAGCGGGAGTATTTAAAATGAAAACAAACAAAATCCCTTTTAACTTGAGAACGATATATGCGTACAACTTGTATAAACTGATGCAATTTTAAAGGCGATTTTTCTGAAACCTACTTCAGGAACCCCTTTTCTTGTCCTTGTAACTTTTGAGGCGATCTTTATGAAACCTACTTCAGGAACCCCTTTTCTTGTCCTTCAAATTCCACTAGAAAGCTTTTTTTAAATGAGAAGGGGTGTAGAAGCATATGTATGTATTCCGTTTAAGGGGAAGAAAAGGTGAAAATTTTTAAACTATATCCCAAAAAACTTTCCACATAAAGTTATACAACTTGGCATTGCACTTACCTGCTTGAAAGACTTATGTAACTAGAAAAATAAAATATGTAAGAATTTGAAATGTTTGTGCCAACTGGTAAATGTCACTGACTCACCTCACAGTGTGCATAACAGATTCACCAAAAAAGTATTTTAATCATATTGACAAGCTACAGTAATTTACACATTTTCACTTACTTAGTGAAGGTGCTCTATGAATGCTGTAATTGTTTTTTCAAACTTTAAACGCAATGTTATCTAAATTTGTTTCAGAGACTTTTACAGTCAGAATGGCTTCACATAACGGTCATCACGGGAGTTCAAATTTTCGAGTTTTGCACAGCATTGCTAAGTTCTGTGCGTAAGGACGCAGTAGGTAGGTAATACAAAATTTCAAGATGAAGATGTATGAAGTAAAGGGTTTCCTCGTGCTTTGAACTCGATGGCAAATAATATAAATGTGGGCTTTTCTCATTTAATAGATGCTTTTAGTGCATAAAATTACTCACCTTGCCGGTGAATCATACCACCATGCATGATACGTGCTACGATACATTTATTCTCCTCGTTCACTTTCAACGTTATACCCTAAAACAGACAACAAATGCATAACAGAGTCACAGCATGAGTGAGAGCGTAACGGAACCAAACAAAGCGGCATGTTGCAGACATGCAAAAGCTTGTGATTAACAAACAGTGCTATAAAATACTATAATCCACTATTCATTTAATCAGGCTTACCGTTGCACCAGTTAAGTCACATGACACTCCAAATAAGGAGCTAGAGCTTGTACTGGATACTATTAGTCCTGTGTTCCAACAGGAAAATTTCTACCATATTCAAGTAACTAAAGGTTTCTGACTATCACTTAGTCCTGTGTTCCAACAGGAAAATTTCTATCATATTCAAGTAACTAAAGGTTTCTGACTATCACTTAGTCCTGTGTTCCAACAGGAAAATTTCTATCATAGTCAAGTAACTAAAGGTTTCTGACTATCACTTAGTCCTGTGTTCCAACAGGAAAATTTCTATCATATTCAAGTAACTAAAGGTTTCTGACTATCACTTAGTCCTGTGTTCCAACAGGAAAATTTCTATCATATTCAAGTAACTAAAGGTTTCTGACTATCACTTAGTCCTGTGTTCTAACAGGAAAATTGCTGTCATATTCAAGTAACTAAAGGTTTCTGACTATCACTTAGTCCTGTGTTCCAAAAGGAAAATTGCTGCCATATTCAAGTAACTAAAGGTTTCTGACTATCACTTAGTCCTGTGTTCCAACAGGAAAATTGCTATCATATTCAAGTAGCTAAAGGTTTCTGACTATCACTTAGTCCTGTGTTCCAAAAGGAAAATTTTTATCATAGTCAAGTAACTAAAGGTTTCTGACTATCACTTAGTCCTGTGTTCCAAAAGGAAAATTGCTGTCAAATTCAAGTAACTAAAGGTTTCTGACTATCACTTAGTCCTGTGTTCTAACAGGAAAATTGCTATCATATTCAAGTAGCTATAACTTTCTGATTATCTCACTTTACATTTTGTGCCCGGTAAACTGCAAATCAAACAAATGAATATGCTCTTGAAATGAGATGAATTATTGCTACCCTACAGATTACAGTGCAACAAGCAAAAAACTTCTCCTGTTGTAAATAACTGAACTTATGATTTACTTTGCAATGTTAAACAGCAATAAATCATCTGCATTCTTATAGAGACGCCATTGGCTGAGCGATTTCACACGTTTCTTACCATTGGCTCATCCGTGTTCTTTTGGAATTGCACCAGTCGAACTCGTGTCACGTTTTCCATCTCATCTAGGTCCTCGGTGGCGCCATCGTAGTCGTCCTCATTGCCGTTCAGGTATGGCGACATCGGCGGGGGCGTCACTCGTATTGCTTCCTCTCCGTACACCTCGTGCGCTACCACATCGTGTGCCTGCAGCAAGGCCTGAAAACAACAAAAACAAGATGGGAAATCACTCAAGTTATAACACGGCCAGGAATATGACACACATTTTATTCTAACTCAGTCAACTCCAGACTTGGATAGTTAAGTGTCAACACTTTCTTGCTTCAGTGTAATTCTTGTTGAAGACAATTATATTATTGTACCTTAATTAGAAGAGTATAATAAACGAGGATGCTCATCAAGCTTTCAATCAAACTCTATTTTCATTGTTTTACGCTGTAAACACCAAATCAAACAAATATGGCTCCTTTTTTAGGTGAGAAAACAAATTTTGATAAATGATATAAAAAACAATGTGCAGATTTAAATTAAATTTTCCATTTGATGTTTTTTTTGCAATATTAGGTGACATCATTCTTTGCAGTACGACGACACATTCATTGGTAGAAGAGCCTGCAAAAATTGGTTACTGAGTGTGCTAAGCAACCAAACAATATTGCTAAAAAACACATGAAATGGGCGCTTTAATTTAAGTCTATACGCTGCCTTTTAAACTGTTCGTTAAAATGCTTCCTTTCACCTAAAAAGGAGGCTATGTTTGAAATTTCAGGGATGGGTTGGATTAAAGCAAAAGCATGACTCGAATGCACCTCTACCGGGTGTATCAGAAACACTAACAGGGCAATGTATGAAACCTTGCAAGTTCAGCAGAAAAACACCCGAGCAGTGAGCGGAGCCAGTGTTGTTTAATCCCAAAACCAGTAAAACACATCAAGATTACATAGAACGAATAGACAAATATAGCAAGTTGCAATTCCCTGAGGATTTCTCCATCATTTAAAAACTAAAAGCCGAGCCATCACAACATGTCACCACTAGTGAAATGCTGATCGTTTTACCCACTAATAATGAGATTTAAAGATTCTCCCTGGGGTCCAGGGAAAAGTCCATGGCTTCAACTATCAAGAATACTGTAAATCTTGCAGTAGAAGCCATGCATTTCATATGAAAGACTAGCTTAACAAGTGAACTCATGAGTGTACAAACACAAATGTTTAACACAGCACTCACAACCGCTTATGATTATTACTAAGCATTCGATTTTGTGCTATGAAAGGTTTAATGTGCAGCGCTAGAGAATGCTTATCTGGTGAACGTTTAGCAGCAATACTGAAGTCAACCTAACCAACACTGAAGCTAGATGGGTTAGTCTAGTAGTAACGCGTCGCCTTTCCATCTAGCAGAGAGTGAGTTCGATACTGCGGGCCATACCAAGGACTTTAAAAATGGTACCTGCAGTTGCCCTGCCTGGCACGTGGTATTTAGGGTAAAAGTGGGGTAATAATAGTATCTGTTATGTAGTTGTAGATTGTTATTTACAATTGGTCCAAAAGCTCTTTAGAGCTTATGTTAATTGTTCATCCAAACGAACTTTAAATAAAGATTATTATTATTATTATATTATTATAACACAGATGTCAATCTAACGAAATGAAAAAGATTAGCGCCTTCACAGACGCAAATGCGGACAATGTTGTCATTTCATTTCACGAAACATCAGGAAACAACTGTTGACAAGTTGATATGGCAAAATGAAGTCAGCACGTTGAGTATTTTTTAAATTAATGAAAGTTGAATGTTAAAATGTCGAAAAAATATTTAGCTAATTTGCGGCCAGTTTGCTACTTTAATGATGTTGTTATTATTTATTTATAATCGCAATTCTGAGATTACCAACTATCGACGGAATTCAAATATCAGATTTATTCAAATCTCTATTAGGAGACATTCCAACAATTACAAGCGGGTCATTTTTTTACAAAAATATTAAGTAGAAAAAATAAATAAACTTGTGCAAAAGAAATTATAGCAATTTAGTTAAATTCTGACGTTATAACACTAGAATAGACTGATAAATAAAATTAATTAATAGAATTGTAAGAAATCACATATTTGAATTAAGACATTCTTTGATTTACAAGAAGTTGTGTAGTCAGTCAGAGTTACATGTCGTTTGACTTGTAGTTTAAAGACCCTAGTTCAAATCCAAAATGTAGGCTGCCTCATATATTTTTACATCTTTTTCCTCTTTCATCTGGGCCAACTGTCCAGACCAGTACAAACTTGTGAATTTGTTTCACGAATAGTGCTTGGAATTGTGTGAAACGTTTGGGTTGCTTGTTTGCGATTAACTACGTAAGCTGTTAATTTTGCTACGGTGCTGGACTTGTAATTCAAATACATACAAAACACTCCCATTCACTGATGGTGAGATAAACAATGTGTACTCATTTTGACAAAAATTTGGACTCTACGAAAACTGTAAACGTGTATCTATAATCTACTAACATCACATTTAGGTTATGACCATCATTTCAGAGGCAGTAAGTGAAGACTATATAGAACGTTCGTGCATTATCGATCTTCAGTGGGTGAATTAATTGGCATTTGTCATTTCACATAATTTAGACATTGGGCAAAATGTTTTTGTTGTTGCTGATGTTGTTTTGTGCCATGGTGTGAGTAGTGTCGTATGGTGCAAGTGGTGTGTGAGTAGTGTCATATGGTGTAAGTGGTGTGGGATGGTTGTTAACATCGTGACATCAAAATAGAACAGTATGGTAGAAAAGCTGCTGAACGACTTAAAGGAAACATCGTCCAAAACATAACATGTTACTAAAATTTGAACATTCTACAAATACACATGCAAGCAAGCATGCATACAAGTGACGTGCACGCGTGAGCGCAGCAGAGAGAGTAACTCAATGCTTCCCACTCCTGACTAGTTAATAATAGGAAATCTCGAAAACCACGATGTCCACTGTCCGTACAAGAAGCATACAGCAGAAGAACACGTATACAAGCTGCTGATAAACTCTGATAATTTGAAAGCTTGTTACAACACGTGAAACACAATCAGATTTCTTCATTCACCTGTAAAACGCCATTAACCACCTTCCTCCCACATTATGTATGCAGACGATCATTGCTTCATCAATATCAAATGACCATTACAGTAACCGGCAAACACAATTTCACTACGAGTGTTTGCTCTAGGTAATGGGGTACACGAGTTGAGCTGTATGAACGGAAAACGCCCACTGCTGCCATTTAGCTATCAGTAAATCTGTGGCTTCAGTAAATCTTGTGGTAATACGCACGTAGACAGCTGGAGGAAAACTTTGATTAGAGAAGATTTACAGGTAGCAGAGGAGGAGGATTTCTAGTAAAACTTTGATTAGAGAAGATTTACAGGTAGCAGAGGAGGAACATTTCAAGAAAATGTTTGATTGCAGACGATTTCAGGTAACAGAGGAGGAACATTTTGATTACACAATTTACAGGTAGCAGAGGAGGAACAGTTTGATTACAGACGATTTACAGGTAGCAGAGGAGGAACAGTTTGATTACACAATTTACAGGTAGCAGAGGAGGAACAGTTTGATTACAGACGATTTACAGGTAGCAGAGGAGGAACATTTCAAGCAAAAGTTTGCAGACGACTTACAGGTAGCAGAGGAGGAACATTTCAAGCAAAAGCTTGCAGACGACTTACAGGTAGCAGAGGAGGAACATTTCAAGTAAATGTTTGATTGCAGACGATTTCAGGTAACAGAGGAGGAACATTTTGATTACACAATTTACACGTAGCAGAGGAGGAACAGTTTGATTACAGACGATTTACAGGTAGCAGAGGAGGAACAGTTTGATTACACAATTTACAGGTAGCAGAGGAGGAACAGTTTGATTACAAACGATTTTTACAGGTAGCAGAGGAGGAACATTTCAAGCAAAAGTTTGCAGACGACTTACAGGTAGCAGAGGAGGAACATTTCAAGCAAAAGTTTGCAGACGACTTACAGGTAGCAGAGGAGGAACATTTCAAGTAAATGTTTGATTGCAGACGATTTCAGGTAACAGAGGAGGAACATTTTGATTACACAATTTACACGTAGCAGAGGAGGAACAGTTTGATTACAGACGATTTACAGGTAGCAGAGGAGGAACAGTTTGATTACACAATTTACAGGTAGCAGAGGAGGAACAGTTTGATTACAAACGATTTTTACAGGTAGCAGAGGAGGAACATTTCAAGCAAAAGTTTGCAGACGACTTACAGGTAGCAGAGGAGAAACATTTTAATAAAAGTTTGATTGCAGACGATTTACAGGTAGCAGAGGAGGAACTTTTCAAGTAATAGTTCGATTAGAGACGATTTACAGGTAGCAGAGGAGGGATATTTCCTGTAGCAGGAAATGTCACAGTAACAAATTGTTCTTTCCAATCTGTGAGATTATACAACGTCAAGTATTTATAAAACAGGTCCTCTTCTACAAGTCCCAGGTTTTTCAAGGTGTAGTAAGCGAATGCAGCGCCATCAGAGGTCAAGATAATGATTAGAAGTCGATCAAAGAAAAGATGTTTCAAGCAGCAAAAAACGTGATGTGAGATTACACAACGTCAAGTCTCTATAAAGCTGGTCCTTTTCAACAAGTCCCAGGTTTTTTAGGGTGCTGATCAAGCGCCGTGGATCGGAGCTCTTACACGTCTGCAATCATGATAGTTAAAACATATCGGATTAATGCTGTTTGAAAATCAGCATCAGGCTCAAAGCAAGTGAGCTGAAAAACACGTGCCTGGTCACATTTTCTTGATTAAAACTACCTGCTTTTACACACCTATTGGTTAATTAGGTAACAGCAAAAGATATACATCAAACAGTGAAAGTTCGATAACTGACAAAGTGTACCGAAAATTAATAGATTAATGTAACGACGTGGCCCACGTGTCAGTTCGAACTCGATTAAAAATTAAGCAATACTGGAACCGAGAGGGTAGCTGGATAAGTCTCGCGGTCTCGCGAAAGTCAGCTAACAACGTCACTTAATAGTGCTATTCCATGCTACAACGTTAAAATCCAGGTACCCCACGCAGGTCATGCCCGACTTTTGTCCTGCATTTGACGGTGGAGCAGACCTGGATGGAAATAGCAGCTGGAACTTCATACATGGAGCAGACCTGGATGGAAATAGCAGCTGGAATTTCATACATGGAGCAGACCTGGATGGAAATGGCAGCTGGAACTTCATACATGGAGCAGACCTGGATGGAAATAGCAGCTGGAACTTCATACATGGAGCGGACCTGGATGGAAATGGCAGCTGGAACTTCATACATGGAGCAGACCTGGATGGAAATGGCAGCTGGAACTTCATATATGGAGCAGACCTGGATGGAAATAGCAACTGGAACTTCATACATGGAGCAGACCTGGATGGAAATGGCAGCTGGAACTTCATACATGGAGCAGACCTGGATGGAAATGGCAGCTGGAACTTCATACATGGAGCAGACCTGGATGGGAATGGCAGCTGGAACTTCATACATGGAGCAGACCTGGATGAAAATTGCAGCTGGAACTTCATACATGGAGCAGACCTGGATGGAAATGGCAGCTGGAACTTCATACATGGAGCAGACCTGGATGGAAATGGCAGCTGGAACTTCATACATGAAGCAGACATGGATGGAAATAGCAGCTGGAACTTCATACATGGAGCAGACCTGGATGGAAATAGCAGCTGGAACTTCATACATGGAGCAGACCTGGATGGAAATAGCAGCTGGAACTTCATACATGGAGCAGACCTGGATGGAAATAGCAGCTGGAACTTCATACATGGAGCAGACCTGGATGGAAATAGCAGCTGGAACTTCATACATGGAGCAGACATGGATGGACATGGCAGCTGGAACTTCATACATGGAGCGGACCTGGATGGAAACAGCAGCTGGAACTTCATACGTGGAGCAAACCTGGATGGAAATAGCAGCTGGAACTTCATACATGAAGCAGACATGTATGGAAATAGCAGCTGGAACTTCATACATGGAGCAGACCTGGATGGAAATAGCAGCTGGAACTTCATACATGGAGCAGACCTGGATGGAAATGCCAGCTGGAACTTCATACACGGAGCAGACCTGGATGGAAATGGCAGCTGGAATTTCATACATGGAGCAGACCTGGATGGAAACAGCAGCTGGAACTTCATACATGGAGCAGACCTGGATGGAAACAGCAGCTGGAACTTCATACATGGAGCAGACCTGGATGGAAATAGCAGCTGGAACTTCATACATGGAGCAGACCTGGATGGAAATGGCAGCTGGAACTTCATACATGGAGCAGACCTGGATGGAAATGGCAGCTGGAACTTCGTACATGGACAGAAAAATACACTGTCGTAAATATTCTGTAGCGGGACCGAGTTGAATCATTTAACCCTTTCAGTCCCAAATTATTTTTTTAATAAGAAAATTTTTTTGGCTTGGTACTTTTGTTCAGTATGTCCATCTTATTTACATAATAATTATTATTTTTCTACCTGTGCCCGTGTGCTAAATATAGTCTGTATCCCACGGGATACATTGGGGTTGCTAAACATGATAAAGTACTGTACCGTGCGCAGTTTTTTATGCTATGTAGATATTTTAGTTTGCCATTTTATCACCATTTTTAGTCTATTGTTATTGGCTTAAATAAAAATAACTATTAACAGATTAAATAACTGTCAGTTTTAAAATTTTATTAATTTAAAGGCAGAAAATATTCTCGTATCCCACGGGATACAACGGGTATGAAAGGGTTAATTGAAATTCATTTTTCTCGGAGTCTACAAAATATTCAATAACCACACCCAATTTGCAACGGCACAATAGTTGAATTGTATACAGGTAAATAGGGCCTAATTGCTAGTAGTAAGCGAAAAGGAGAGAGGATAGCAAGCCGTCCAAAAGCCTCTCTTATCAGCTTCCCAGATCAAGACAGCCACCCTTTTAATATGTTAAAATTAAATGATCACAATCGGCACTAGTGAGTAATGAGGTACAGACAATAAACTAATTTAACCAGCTTCATTTCCTAAATTAGTAGTTTCTAAAAAACCGAGGGAGCTAACACATAATTTTATGTATATTTGCAGTTAGGTTGATAAATGAATCTTGATTCAACAATAATTATAATTCATTACGTTACAATGATAGTGTTTTTTAGAAAGAAACACTAAGTATAGCTTTCTTGGATAATTATTACAAGCCAATTAGACAGTCAACTCTATACAACAGACACAAGACAAGCAGTCTGCAGCAACCCTGACAACTGGAACATCAGTAAGATTAGGCACGCATTGCTGCCAATTTGCACGAAAGCTATATCTCCGGGAAAACCATTTAGCGCTAATGGGACGCCACAGTTAGCAGGGATGAGGAAGATGCTGACGAGCGGCACGGCTTCATTAGAGCAGGTTTGCAAGCCCTGCCGCGCGTGCTTTATCAACGTTGGTCAAGGTCCATAGAAAAAAGAAGCCAACAGGCAATCCATCAATCAACACCCTGTTTATTAAAGGCAGCTGATCGAGGCGTTAAACTTACAAGAAAACACGCTTCATAAAATAAAGCTTGAGAATTCGTCTCGAAACTTTATGCACTCTTATTGCGCACATTGACGACCGTCAGGCCTAGTTTCGACCTAGTTTAGAAACATTGAGTAAAGTTTGAAAAAATAATCAGAGCATTCGTAGCGGACACTTCAACATCTATGCAAAAAATCAAATTAGTTTATATTGTCAGTAACATCACTAATGTATATTTTGGTGTATGAGTGGTGCACACTGGGATGGCGACACAGTGACATTTTACCAGCTGGCGCAAATATTGTAGATTATTAAGATTTTTTTTAAATTACACAAGCCTTTGAAACAGGTAAGCGTATTGCAAAATAATAAAACTTCGTTCCGGAAGTTTTTTTGGGACATACTTTAAAATAGGCTATTCTTCTCCTTTAACTGCATTATCTTCAAAGGATTAAATGAGTATTGACGAACGAAAAAATAAATAAAACGGCATTAAATAAGTAAACAAATGAAAAAGCTGAGTTTACGAAAAGCTATGCTTTTAGGCTCAAACTGTTTGCATCAAAATTATTGTGTAATGTAATTTGCACGTGTATATGCTAGCTACCAAAGACTCTATTTGTATTTTCTGGACTATAATGTATTTGTATTTAAATTTATTTTATGGGAAAATTACCTGCATTTTAGTGATAATTGTAAGATGCAGTGTGGAAATGAAGAAACTCTTGACCTCGTGAATAAACAGCTAAAAACGATGAACAGACAAACAAAGAAACAAATGTACAATCAACTGCACAGGCTCACCTAATTAACAAACATGCGAACAAACAAGTGGATACTCACACTTACACTAAAGAAAAACTTGGAACAAAAAACCTTTACCTGTACACAGAACTCTTTAACAAACGTGAGGTCAAAAGAAATGCGTGCTAAACATTTAGACTAATTAAGCCCTTCGACAGTCTTCAGCCTCGTCCCCATCTCAGGCCATTACTTTAATGATTCAGTAGGGGCAGTAATGTAGTTCTAAGCACGTCAGCGTGGGGTTTTCTACTGGGGCTCATGGTTTCGTCACTTAGTTGGGCGCTAATACAGGTACAAGTGCATCAGTGCCCTCTGCCGGGTTCCTTCACCCCGCTTAGTAGAGCGCTAAAGTGTTTCAAATACGTCAGTGCCCCCAGCCCTGTTTCCGTCTCGGGTATTGCACTTTAAACAATCAGTGGGGTCCAGTACCTCAGTACCCTCAGCCCAGCTTCTGCCCCTAGACTTAGACTTTCATCACTCAGCAGAGTGCTAACGTAGTTGCAAGTACATCAGTGCCCTCAGCCCTGTTCCTGCCCATGGAGTTGCAAGTACATCAGTGCCCTCAGCCCTGTTCCTGCCCATGGAGTTGCAAGTACATCAGTGCCCTCATCCCTGTTCCTGCCCATGTAGTTGCAAGTACATTAGTGCCCCCAGCCCTGTGCCTGCCTATGGAGTTGCAAGTACATTAGTGCTCTCATCCTTGTTCCTGCCCAAGGAGTTGCAAGTACATTAGTGCCCTCAGCCCTGTTCCTGCCCATGGAGTTGCAAGTACATCAGTGCCCTCAGCCCTGTTCCTGCCCCTGGGCTTAAACTTTCATCACTCAGCGGGGCGCTAACGTAGTTGCAAGTACGTCAGCAAACTATTAGCTTGCTAGCATGTGTTTTGTTAAGCGGATTTTCAGCAATCGCAGCTTAAACAAGCGATGAATGACTGAAGTGAAAGATTCGTTCTGTTTTCGCAAGCAGCTTTAAATTACCTTGTAATTGGTTAACCCTTGCCTACAAGAAGCCATGCACTTAAAGGCAAGGGTTAACTCACATGTCCACGAGCGTATGAATCAGCAGGAGCTTGGTGACACCTGTTTGAAAAAAGATGTCGGTTTGAAACTAGGCAGGTAAAAACGACACTGTGCTAAAGGTCCTCAATCAGCTTGATACAGCAAGGAAAACATGTGGGTACTGTGCCCGAAGGTATTCACTCATCATGTTAGTACGAAATCGTGTTACACATTTGTTCAACTGCACCCGAGGTGCTCGAATAGTTCTTCCATCAAACGCCAACAAAATCATTTCACGTCCCATTTTTGACATTGAAAAAAGATAAAATACGGCAGCACTAAAGAAGCAAGTTAACAAAACAAGAAGTGAGTTGACTGTTAAGTGAGCTACAAACCGCTACGTCTCACGAAAAAGTCTAGTACTTAGCGAGCTGAACTCTTTCGCATTTTACTCTTCAGTATAGTGTCTTCTGCTGTCAATGTAATTAGATTTAATCCAACGTGGTTAGAATTTTGTTATTTTTTGATGGTTGGGAGTTTCCTGTGGGCAAATTTATCCTTCAGAAAAGCTTCAAAAATACTAACGACATTAAGTCATCAAGGACAATAAGAAATTCCTAAATGTGATCCTTCCTTTACTCGTGAAGAAAACAAGAATCAGGTGAAGTAGTGCCAGAAAAATGGCTCAGAATCAGGTAGAAGCGCCTTGCCATTTTAAGATAGCTTGCAAGACTTCAAGATGACTTGACTCTCAGGTGACCACTATTATTGAAATTTCTCATTGCAGCTTTAAATCACTACATCTTATTGACCACTCTGCTCCTAACTACGTCCTATTGACCACTCTGCTTCTAACTACGTCCTATTGACCACTCTCCTCCTAACTACATCCTATTGACCACTCTGCTTCTATAAATGTTTCATCGACTCTTGTCTGATTTCAAAAGTAAAAGAAGGCCCACATTTACGAATTTGTCTAAGATGTTAGTTTCTAAGATGACATCTATGATATTTTTTTTGCAGAATTAATTGGCAATATAAATAAATGGAAAGTACATAAGACTTTTAGATGCGCTTAACCTTGTCAAACAAAAATGTCATAACACGTGCTACTGCCACAGCATTTTAATATAAGCAGAATAAAATGGTAGCTGTATTCTCCTTGCACGGCAGAAGAGAGTTAAGTGCTTTAGAGTCAAGCAGAGACTTTAACATTTAGGTTAGTAATAGACGCGCTCGGTTTACTTACGTGGGTTGCACGTAGGATGGATGAGACTGTTACAAAACACGCTGATTTACTGTCGTCAAACTGTTGCACATTCTAATTTCTACAATGATGAAAATACAACGTTGCACATCACACAGCAGCGAGATTACAAGGCAGTGGGCTGTAACAAACAGATCAAAGCCAGAACTTGGTTTCGTTAAAGAAACGCGTGGAACAGTCATTACACGAGCTACTGGATAGACGGAAACCTTTTCCTAGATATCATAAAAGCACTGAATAATGATTATTTGGCAAATGAATGCAATTTAGGCACATTCAGTGACGGTCTTGCGAGACTAGATAACCTTTAAACACAACAGAAAAATAAAAAGGTGCAGATACCGCAACAGATGTGATTTCTTCTAAATATCTTGAGGAATTAGCAAGAAAAACTGAAACGAGTAAAACACGCAGTAAGCGCCTGTCCCTGCAGGTTTCTGGGGTCGCAAAGTAAAACCACGTCAATTCCCACCAGACACTAAATGGCTGCCCCTATGTAGAAGTTGACAATCTTCCGGATTCAAGAATACACAATATTTCCTTGTTACCATAATTGTTAACTGTTTGTGATAATACTATCCTATTAGTCAATGATTTACAGTACGTTTAAGTTTTAACTTGCGTTTTTTTATTATTATTTCATTTGTACGTAATCTTAGTTTAACGTAATAATAAACTGTAGTATTTTTAATAGTCTCAGTGTATTTTATTTTTTGCGATTTCACTTTTACTAACACTTGGATCATAATGAAAATAACATGTATGCATCATGTTTTTTATACATCCAAGGAAAAAATAAATTTTTATTCTGTTCTATTCTATTCTATCTATTCTATTCTATTCTATTCTATTCTATTCTATTCTATTCTATTCTATTCTACTCTACTCTACTCTACTCTACTCTACTCTACTCTACTCTACTCTACTCTACTCTACTCTACTCTACTCTACTCTCTACTCTCTACTCTCTACTCTCTACTCTCTACTCTCTACTCTCTACTCTCTACTCTCTACTCTCTACTCTCTACTCTCTACTCTCTACTCTACTCTACTCTACTCTACTCTACTCTACTCTACTCTACTCTACTCTACTCTATTCTATTCTATTCTATTCTATTCTATTCTATTCTATTCTATTCTATTCTATGTCATTTTCAAGTTAACAAGAATGACATTACAAACTGAAAAATACGAAGAACAAAAAATTGTATCGAAAGTTGAGACAAAAATGACACGAGAAGGGTCGTTATGACTTCAACATAACTATTTTGTAATTTACAATATTTATTTCCATTTCAAAGCAAAATGTTTTTACAAAATTTATCCAAAAACACCCGATTTTTACACAATACACGTAATAAATAATATTTCGTTTGCCTACCAACTATTAAATTAACGCTAGAGGCATTAGTTCTATAGGAAGTTAAAAATGTAAAGAATAATGTAGGTGAAACGAACAGATCTGATGACTTCTACCATCTTCAAAATTAACTAAATTTAATTAATTAACTAAATTAATTAACTAACCCCAGGAACTCTTTCAATTAGACTACGACAAAGATGTAGCAAACCCCTGAGAGTTGTGACAACATGTCTGCCCTCTGTGGAATTCAGCTACTTTTCCACTAATCTGGCAGTTGCTTATATATAGGAAAGTAAGCCAACCTGGATAAGCGTTAAAGGCAACAAGCTTCGGGGAGCGTTTGGCAAGTCAGCCCGAATGCTGTAAAACACAAGGGTAACGTTAGATGGCGCTCTATTTTCTAAGACGTGCTTGACAGCGGTGTTTTCCAAAATAACAAATCCCTACTCAAGCAGGACAAGTCAACATGTAGAATTTGAAGGCTTCTAATCTTTAAAAGTCCGTAACATTTGTAAGTTTCTGCTTTGTCCTTGCTGTCCATTGCCGCATTTTGCGATAAGTTTACTAAATCATAGTTAACACTATGCTGCTGGACTATATACTTATATCCCAGACAAAGAGACACGAACTTACACCGGCTGTATCTTGAAGCCAAACTTGATTGGGACTTGGAGTCATGTGACTTGACTACACGCGATGGGACACTGATACCTGATGCAGGTGTCATATGACTTGACTACGCGCGATGGGACACTGATACCTGACTCTTGTGGAATAAGTAAGGATAGGGCCCCATGGGGATTCACAACACCAATACCGTAACGTGAGGACATTTTGTGAAAGTGTTCTAACGTAGAGAAGACGAACAAAAATAAGTTACATGAGCTACATCATCCAGAAGCCTCAATTAAGACCCTCTTCTTGACTGTGTCATGAAGATACAATACAGAAACAGACAGAGGCATATCAATACTTTACGACGCCCTAGGCTGATAGTTCTGCCCCGCCCATTTGTATTGTAAATTTATGGCCGCTTATGTAATGAGCAGATCAAACAATCACTTGTGGTGTATTAGAAACACTATTAACCTAGTTTCAACGTGGTCATAATTAATTACATTCATTTGCATAACGCCTATATTTAAGCAGGCTGTGCAACTGCTCGTTGTGTAATCCTCTGCACATATTCGTCAAGTGGTACTTATATAACAGCCGAGCACAGTAACTGCCTGTGGTGTGTTATAAAATTTGCCCTTTACATGAATATGTACATTTTAGAAAAAATTCGTATTCTCCCCAGCAAATGTGTATAGTTTCAGATTCGTGTAACATATTCATATTCATATTTTCTAATTATCCTACTGATTAATACGCCCCTGGTAACGGATTTAACAGAAACAAAGTTCTGTACTGGGATCTGAAGTCATTCGGTCAGCAAAAAACCTTAAACCAAGTCCTCTATTAAAATCTGCAGTCATTCGCTCAGCAAAAAACCTTTGGCGCCCAGTCAGCTGTGAAACAGGCGTCTTGTATGAATAATATTGATGGCAAGAACTCTCTGGGGAACCCAAACGGTGCCTGTATGACAAACGACGTGAACTTTTTACTTAAACAGCCGATCAATTTCAATATCTGCGTTTTGTTCGAGTCGACAATGTAGGTTGCTGTTCGAGTAAAATGAATTCCATTATAGAAGCACGTAAGCGACGTTAACAAAACGTTTCCATCTCCAGGCCAGTAAGAAATTATTGAAATTGTCCAAAGCAAGATTTGCCAATAAATTTAGTCTACACAAACAGGCGCCATTGTACGAAATCTCTCTAAAAATTGGCCAGCTGTAGCCAGAGAGTTCATCCATCGGACTATTGCAGCAGTTTATGTATTTTTGGAACCATAATCTATATCGTACTAGATTTGAAATGACACCTTCGTTCCTCAAGAGACGATGGTGGCAAACTCTAGAATGAAGAAACCACATCTGTTGTTGAATATGGACGTTAGACATAGCAGTGAGTGAAGATCTCTACAGTACAGGACAATCGCACTATTGGCAGTATGTAAACGGTGAAAGTCAAGGCGAGTCCAAGCAGCTGCAAGAATTTAATCAGCAATCAAAGTGGCTCAGAAAAATCTGTCTTCTAACCTTTCCTGCGCATGAACAAACTCAACAAAACCCACTAAAATCCAGAAAGGGATAACACCAAGTGTTGCATCTGTTTTTTAACCTCGTTCTGCTTGCGCTCAGCATATTTATCAGTAAACAAACAAGCCAATAAAAATGATGTCTAGATCACCAACCCAGACACTGACCAGCATTTACGGCGCTTAACTTGGTAAACTAATTCCTAGCATCTAATAATGATTTTGATTCATGTTTATTGGTCAATGTTTCTAGAAAAGTCACAGATGCTGAACGTGACCATGCAGAACGGATACAGAAAGTTCGAGATATTAGAGAATAAATAAAAGTGATAAAACACACATACTATACACAGCTTACCCGTACAATTATTAGATAAACAACAGATCACACACAGCACTTTTAAAACAACAATTGCTACACTTCTAATAGAATAGGTAACCACTAGGGTACTGAAAACACGAATGTTGCGTCACGAAAACATCAAACTAATTCAAGTGCACTGACGCGTGTCGAAGCCAATTTCCTAATAACAATACTGCCGGGCTACGCGGCGGCTTCCCGTCCCGTTAAAATCCGGGAATTAGTCGGAATGAAACTGTATACAGTGAAAGCTATTTCAGTTACTGCACCTGCTGGGATAGGGTCGTGGCGGCACCAATGGTGTGCAACAGTCATGAAAGAACATTCTTGAAATTTTTATTCCTGTGACGTAACTTTTGCCAGCCTATTGTTGAGCCCATTTTATCACTAACGCAGTAAGCACAATGATAAAACCCTAATTGTCTAAGATCTTATATAACAATTTTGTATGCCAAATCGTGGAAAAATAAAGCGAGGAGTTATTCAATAAGGAATGACAAGCAGGATTTTTTTAGGTTAAGCTACATAGTGTTTTAAGAAAATAAGTATACACTGTAGACCCTAATCTCACGATATTATCACAAAACGTTAAAGTAGGGGACATGAGAGACCTAGCTGGCTTGAAATCTGTCCTTGTTTAGGCAAGCTCAACGTATACCAAAGCAATATAGACTAGTTTGCCCACCAGCTGTGAGGTTGGGGCTTTGAAATGGTATCTTAAATATGCTACCTGCTATCTTTGTTGTAAAATAAACAGTTTGTTATTTACAGTTATCCATAAATGTCTTCGACAAAGCTGAACAAATTCTTAGTTTCGTGGAAGCAGAATGAACACAAGACTGGCCTGTCAAATCTTCTACCTGTCCAATATATATAATGCAGTACGAAATTCTAAAATGCACAATGGGAACTGCTTTTCGAGAAACCACCCATTCTTCAATAAACATATGCGATTATACCAGGGTCAGATTTTGATTTTGTAGGCCCCTGGGCTACAGACACTGAGAGGCTCCGCCCCCCTGACAATTAGCAAAAGCGTGAATGTTGAATTGTTTAAAAACCAACTTTATTCAACTTCTACAATATAATGGTGACATTAGGCACACTTAGATGGGCGCAAGTTTAACACAACAAAAAAGATATCTTATCTCTGTCAGAGGAGATGTGACCTCAATTTTTACACAATTGTGTCATTGTAATCAGGACTGCCAGTGTGGCAGTACCAGTGAGTAGGAATAATGGATAAAAAAACAAATCCAGTGCATTACATTATACAGTATGTTAATTAACTGAGCGTTTTTAACGAGATAATTCAGTACATTTCCATTCTCATTCTGTAATAACTTTTCACTTAATCTCCGGAGGCCCCTTAGTTGGCGGAGAGCCCAGAGCTGCATCCTACAAAACCCACGCACGTGTTACACACACGTCTATTATGGCTCCAGCAGAATTCAATGCAACTTCAAATACTATATGTCTCGTTTTAAAGTTTTTTTTATCTGCATAATGATGCGAGAAATAAACGGACAATAAAACACCTTGGATTATTGCAATTTCGTTCGCCAATTTCCTGTGACAATTTATGATGCGAAACTAATTTCCGGGAGCGTGAAGTATGTATGAAGCCATTGAAATTCAGGCAAAGCAGCTCTTTATTAGCTCTTAATTTAGCACGGCTTCGAATGCAAAGAACGTGGAATTAGTGTGAAAAGGCGAGGAGGCGCATAGGAAGAATTTCAGGCTCGACACCTGTCATTCAAACTCGTTGTTAGAGAAACCAAAAACGACGCCAAATGTGATATAATGCAATAAAAAATATAACACTAAAGCTTGCGCCACCTAGCGTGCAAAACAAAAAACATTTCACCATCTATCATACTTTTGCATCACGTCTCTGCATCCGTCTACTACTTTATCTTTACTATTCACTGCTCTATAATCTTCAGTGTCGCCAGTACTTTCGATACTACGATTACACTTTTTCATGTAAAATTAATGCATTATGCACTTCATTTAAAAGTAAATCAAAGAAAAAATCAATAAAAAAGGTTGACATTAGCGAAACCTTATTCTGGACAACAACAGGTAAGGAGGGAAGCTCACCCTCGGCCCATTCCTGTTCTCCACATCTCAGGCGTATAACTTTTGCAAAAAACGGTCGAAAAATGGCCATTTTTGGAGGTTTTTCGCCCCCCCCCGTTTCTCGCGGTGAGCCCGATTCGAAAAATAAACCCCCAATGAGACGACCCTAGATCGAGACCTTTCGTTTGATGTATAGATCGCCGTAAATGGTGCCGTCGTCGAAGCTGTAGCCTCGAATCTTATATATTAAGCCCATACCAAGAATATTAATATAATAGACTAGCAAAGGCCCCGCAAAAGATTTTGCGTATCAACACACGTATAATCAATAATACGCGAACATTCTACCTAGTCCTCATTTATAACACAAAGCCCGTAACATCCTGCCTACTGTATGTTTAACTAACGCAAAGCCAGCAGGCAGCTTTTTGCTGAATTAAAGCTATAAGCAATAATGGATGACGTCAGAACAATGCCTTTGCGTCAGCACTTTTCTAAGGCGAAAATTGCCGAAAATAGAACATCTTATTAACTCATCGATACTCCTCTCAATGGACGTGTACTAAAATATAGCCCACATCATCGTGTAGCCCCGTTCTTCCTCTTTCTAAAGAGCCGTATATCTCCTTCCGAGAGTCCCACCGGGCGCCGCTAAAACGTTTTTTCCGCAGGCTGTTTGGTCAAAATTTCGAAAAAAATCGCGAGTTGTGTCCGGGAAAATGCCCGTTGCGGGGCGCCGTGGTCGTATCGTGAATTCTAAATAGGCCTATGACACCCACCGCTGAACGGGCTATCTATCCATACCCAGCACCGCCCTCGACCCGTTCCCGTTCTCTACATCTCAGCCTGAAGTTT